>CM023483.1:97890281-98058226 GCA_013339685.2 Hyalomma asiaticum
GCAATAAGCAGAGGAACGCTGTACGATGCGGTAAAACGCATTTAGTGCGACATCTGATCGAGTCAAAATCTCACACAAAGCCCAGGACTATAGTGTTACCTTTTTTGGCATTTTGGGTAAGATTTTGAGAGACCGTATTTTTATTCAGGAAGGCGCGCAATAAGTAGAGGAATGCTCTAGGATGCGGGAAAATGCATTTTGTGCGACTTCTGATCGAGTCAAAATTTCACAAAATACCCAGTACTATAGTCTTACCTTTTTTGGCATTTTGGGCAAGATTTTGAGAGACCGTATTTTTATTCAGGAAGGCGCGCAATAAGCAGAGGAACGCTCTACGATGCGGTAAAACGCATTTTGTGCGACTTCTGATCGAGTCAAAATTTCACAAAAAACCCAATACTATATAGTCTTACCTTTTTTGGCATTTTGGGCCAAATTTTCAGAGACCGTATTTTTATTCAGGAAGGCGCGCAATAAGTAGAGGAATGCTCTAGGATGCGGGAAAACGCAATTTGTGCGACTTCTGATCGAGTCAAAATTTCACAAAAAACCCAATACTATATAGTCTTACCTTTTTGGCATTTTGGGCAAGATTTTGAGAGACCGTATTTTTATTCAGGAAGGCGCGCATTAAGTAGAGGAATGCTCTACGATGCGGTAAAACGCATTTAGTGCGACATCTGATCGAGTCAAAATTTCACAAAAAACCCTATAATATACGCTTACCTTTTTTGGCATTTTGGGCAAGATTTTGAGAGACCGTATTTTTATTCAGGAAGGCGCGCAATAAGCAGAGGAACGCTGTACGATGCGGTAAAACGCATTTAGTGCGACATCTGATCGAGTCAAAATCTCACACAAAGCCCAGGACTATAGTGTTACCTTTTTTGGCTTTCCACGCAGCTGCGGCATGACCTACTTGGCACCGCTCCAACACCTGCGGCGAGGGCAGCGCGTTGCCCTCGCCCTAGCAGTACGGACGCACAAAGAGCGTTACACAGGCTAGTCAAAGAGCTGCTTCACATCTAAAAGAAGAGGAAGTGCCCGTAGAAGCGCACCGGACTGCGGTGCAGGTGTACGAAGCCGCTGAAGGCAAGAAGGCTCGGAAGTTGGACCAGAAAGACGAGAGAGGAGAGTCGATGACAAGTATGAAGAGGCTGCCACTGATGACGACGGCGGTGATAGGGATGAGGGCGACGTCATTCCTGTTGGTAAGGGCTACCTACGCCTAGGAAAGGGGCGACCCCAAAGGAGACGAGGAGCATGACAAGCTATTGGCGCTGTATAGGGCTTTGTGTCACTGCTTCCTGACGTGGGTGCTTAGGCTGAAGGGCACAAGGAAGACTTTAGTGCGCAGGGCGCCCGGGGAAGCACGGCGGTTTTACAGAAAAGGAGGGGTCGCTGGCGGCGAGAAAGAATAAGAAGAAACAAGGGAGACGGGGATAAGAACGACGACTCGGACGAGCACGAGAATGATGAAAAATGGGGCGATATGGTGATGCCGTTACATGCTCATCATGTCATGGTTTCTGGCAACGACCCACCCTCCCATGGGCTGCACAAGTGAGGCGTTGGCAAGTCCTCACTGCGGCTGCTTGCCTGCGACTTGGCGACTGCACCCGCTGCTGAGCTGCTCGTGCGCTCTTCAGAGTGAGGTTGCTGGGGCGACCAGTCACGCACCTGCTCCCTGGCTCGGTTTAGGATCCGCGGATCCTGCAAGACCGTTGAGGACCGTGAGGTACTGGAAGACCTTATGCCCAGAGCTGCGGCACCCGCTTTTCTTCGCTATACCACGTTACGTGCACCAGGTTCCACGGTATTCTACGCTGTCAAGACGCACGCCGTCCCATCGTCGCTGACCACTGCGGGCCCGTGCCACCATCTCCACAGAGGGAGGGGCAGTACAGGGATCGCCGCCAGATTGCCGTTGAGAATAGATTCTACGTGACGGCAATGACGTGATAGTAAAGCGAGTGGCGCGCGCTAGTGCTAGCGCAGGCCAGTACCTCGCTGGGCGCGACGCCTTTCAACTAGCTGGCCGAGATTGAATGCTCCAGGCCGAGACGCCGCCATCTCCCACAGTCCCTTCCAAACACAGCAATTCTGGAAGTGCGCGTGGCCGAGCCCGACTGAGGAGAATAAGAAAGAAATACTTCATATTATGGAATCACCTTAACAATGCGCAAGTGCTCGGGAAAGTGAGATGCAGTGAGGACAAGATTGCAAGATGTCAAATTACGCTAGACTTAAGGAGGGAGGGACTGTGTTGAACTAGTACGAAGGAAGTCGATCAATGAGCTAATAGTAAGAAGGAATACCAAACAATACAGGTTTGCGCTGCAGAACCGATATTCATGTTTAACCGAGGAAGCAGAACTTAAGATCAAGGAAGTGAGCGGTAATATTACACACATATCACGAGGTGTGGAATAGAAGTAGGAATCACACTGCCAGACAGGAGACTAGCAAGCTCCTAGAGGAGACGAAGCATTTAATTAGGAAACGGCAAAGCAACAGGATATATAATCGAATTCACAGAATAGCACCGCAGAACATTTAAGTCATTTAAAAGGAGTAATAAAACAGACAAGCGTAAGCGTAATATGGAGAGAATAGAAAATGCTATAGAGAACGGAGGCAGACTGAAATCACACTGACGAGGCGTATAGGTTTAGACAAAAGTCAATTTTCTGCGGTAAGAGACAAGCGAGGCGATTTCATTAAGAGTGTGGATAAAGCAGTTCAAGTAGTCGATGAATTCTACAGAAATTTGCACAGTAGCCGCGACTTCTAGGACACTATTGAACGAGGAAGTAGTAGACATCCCACCAACGATGACAGAGGAGAAGAGCATTTAAATAATTGTGAGGAGGCAAAGCATCTGGTCAGGAACTAATAAAGGCAGATCCTCTTGTAGGATGCGTGGTCTTCAAGTATTATACTAGAAAAACAAGCTATCCTGTATCCACAATACCTAACTATTGGGAGGGTATCGGAATCTTGGAAGAATGCGAGCATCGTCCTAGTCCGCAAGAAAGGTGGCATGAAGGGCTGAGGAAAAGTGCCGGCCATTCAGCTTACTGTCAGTTCCAAGGCAATCAAAGGTAATCGCTGCTTACCAAGGTAATCACTAATAAAATTTGTGCTTAGATTTCAGTAAGCGCAACGAACAAGCAGCATTTCGTAAAGACTATTCAACCGTAGAGCACCATCATGCGATCAATCATGTGATACAGAAATGCGCATAGTATAATTAACCCTTCTATATAACATTCATAAATTACGAGAAACCATTTGACACGGTCCAAGAATTAGGAGTCATGCAAGCATAGCGTAATCAGGGCGTAGACAAGCCATACGTAAAATAATTAGAAGATATCTCTTGTAGATATCTTCTCCACAGCTAAAGCAGCCCTCCATAATGAGAACGTTCGTATACCAATAAGTAAGGGTGTAAGGTAAGGCTGGGATAGTTGGAGATCTATGGGAGAGCTCTCTGCCCTGCAGCGGGCGTAGGCAGGCGGGTGATGATGACGATAATGATGATGAAGAAGTATAAGGCAAGGTGATACAACCTCCCCCTGCCTGAAAATGCGGCCAGGGGGCTCCCGGACGTGCAGGAGCCCAACCACATTTAATACTATTTATATAACGAAGTTGTGATCCATCCATCCATCCATTCATCCTTCAAATGCGGCGCGGTCTCAGAGCAAAAGCAAATGCGTCTTGCTCGGATGCGATTTTAATGGAACAGAAAAGAAGAAGAATCGAGCTCGCGCTGCTACGAGAGTGAGCGTCCGCTCGTAAGGAGCCCAAAAGCCACGACGATGATTAGCTTCTTGTGTTTCGATGTTTGGTGCAAAATAGAATTTGCAACACCCTTTCTTATGCCTCAGCTAGATCCTGCGTTCACATATGCGTTCCCATTTTATTGTCCGCGCATTCATGTCCTTTTCCATCCGGCGTAGCAGTCGTTCTGATCGCTGGCTCATGTAGCTCACCAGCAACTTTCGAGATTTCACTTTTGCATTCCACTCTTCCTAGGGGCGTGGACGTTTACCTTCTCCAATGGGAACCTAAGGGATCCGCTATTATTGCAATAAATTTGAACAGATTACAGTGCACATTTCATTAAAGCATTCTTCCCCACGAGGGCTTGAGTAAATTACTGAATAGCAAAAACTGCGTCTTGTTGGTAATATATAGCGTGAAATTATTGATAACACAGTTTTGATAATTAAGCATCTTTCCAAGAATTGCGCACTATGTTTCTTTAAGATATATGTACCTGCAGTTTCAGTCCTTTGCCCACTACTATACCGAAGAGATTGCTATTCTATATAGCGGGCTGGGGTGTATCACCCAATCACTGGCCGCTTTCAACATTTAATTATAATCTCGTTACAAGTCGCTTACATAACATCGAGGAAGACAAGGACTGGGAACGCGCCAATTTAGAAAGAAGAAGAAGGAAACAATATGGTCAGTCTTCGGCTGGTTCACGGTGTTTGAACCGTATCCAGTTGATCACTGTTTCTGTAGTCATTCATACGATGTGCCGGCGCGTCGCCCTTGGCGCCTAGAGCCACCGGTGCAGCTGCCAGCTTATCGTGCCAGCTCATCGCAGTTGCCTGAACTGTAATAGCTCACGCAGCACGTCCAACAAGTCCACCTGCGAGGTTGTCGCCAACGTCCCAAGAAGGTGCAAAGCTTTCATCCTTCTCACTGAATGCTTGGCGTTTCCCGTCGCGACGACATATTGTAGTACATTGGAATCCTTGCAAGCCCCGTTCTGCACGTGGCCTCAGCACAAGGCGGAACCTGAGTATACAGAAAGGACCGCGTCGTGTTCGCTTAACAGCACCAATGGAAGAGCTTCCGCAGTCTTTTGTACCTAGTACAACGAGCGCCAAGGACACTGACACCGACGGCGGAGTCGCTGGTCCCGCCTTCGACGAACCCGAATGCTCACGTGATCGGAGTAGCGCATTGACCGGAGAGCCGCTGCACATTAGACGGGACATCCGCAGCCGTAGCAGCTCCATCGCCAATGACGGTAGGACCGAAGGCGAAGAGCCTAATAATGTCTGTTCCTCCGAACCCGAATGCCCCCGTGATCAGAGCAGTGCATTTGCTGGGAACACACGGCACAGACAACGTAGCATCCATCGGCGTCGCAGCAGCCGCAGGAGACGGAGCTGCCAGCTTATCGTGCCAGCTCATCGCGCATGCCTGAACTATCAAAGCTGCCGCAGCACGTCCAACAAGTCCACCTGCGAGGCTGCCACCAACGTCCCACGAAGGTGCAAAGCTTTCATCCTTCTCACTGGATGCTTGGCGTTTCCCATCGCGACGACATCTTGTAGTACATTGGAATCCTTGCAAACCTGTTCTGCACGTGGCCTCAGCACAAGGCGGAACTTGAGTATACAGAAAGGACCGCGTCGTGTTCGCTTAGCACCACCAATGGCAGAGCTTCCGCAGTCTTTTGTACCTAGTACAACGAGCGGCAAGGACACTGATACCGACGGCAGAGTCGCTGGCCCCGCCTTCGACGAACCCGAATCCTCACGTGATCGGAGCAGCGCATTGACCGGAGAGCCGCTGTACACTAGACGAGACATCCGCAGCCGTAGCAGCTCCATCGCCAATGACGGTAGGACCGAAGGCGAAGAGCCTAATAATGTCTGTTCCTCCGACGCCGAATGCCCTCGTGATCAGAGCAGTGCATTCGCTGGGAACACACGGCACAGACAACGTAGCATCCATCGGCGTCGCAGCAGCCGCAGTGTCAGCAGCAGCTATAACAACAGCGACTACTGCCGTCCCAAAAACCCCTATGATATGGCGCCCGAGCAGATCGCTCAATATTTATGCACACCATCTGTTTTCGTTCAGGCTAGTCCTCAGCCGCCAGAATCATTTCACTGGTCGATTGAAGAGTTGGCAGAGTTTTTCCATGCCAGCACTGACGAAGAAGAGCTCACTGATCCAAAACCACGAGCGACGACCCTCATGAGGAGCTGGCGCAGCAGGTGTTCGACTACTTTTTTTCGACGCAGGAAATCGTCCCCTCACCATGGCAGCCTCCACCGAAAGTGAGAAGCCCACCGAAGCAGTGGTGATGGCCATCACAAGATATCGTAAGAAATGTTATGGACTTCATCCACCAAGAGCGAGGAAACACTGTCAGTGCCCACCCCCCGACGTCGACCTCAGCCCAGTTTTGGAGGACTGCTCACCCATACATGTAATTCGTGACAAAGAGCTCATAGGGGAAATACCAGCCGAGGACGCATTCGGCACAGCCTGTTCTGCAGCGCTGTTGGAGAAGCGCTGACGACACGGAATTTCAAACGCTGGGCCGACTGATGGGCGACGCCATGGAAGGGCCCTCTCCTACGCCCCCGTAAATGCCCCTCTATTCAAACGAATAGTAATAGTTTCAGAATGCTCGTTAGCAGAATGGGTGATACGATTCGAATGTCGGAATAATTTTGCTCGAAATAGGCAGCTTTGATTTTAGTGACAGAAAAGTTGTCTCTAATAAATATTAGCTGAAGTATTCTTCTGCGCCAGAGCAGCGCCTGTGATCGTCGACTAAAAGCACGTATTGCAGTGAAAATGCTCTCATTCCTGGCAGGAAACTTGATGATTAATTGCGGAGGGCGAGCTGCGGCAGAGCCTGAACGCTATTAATTTATAGCTACTGGCTTTACGTTGATTGCGAATTCTTCATTTTGCTTTTCTGTGTCTCTTAGTGTAAAGCTATATGTCAACCACTGGAATCGCTAAGAGGACAGTGGAAGCTTGGAATAAGCCTCATCGTGTGATCCGTAATGCTCACGAAAAAAAGGAAAGCCCTTAAAGCGGAGCAGCAAATGGCAGATTTGATACGTTGTGCGGCGTCCACGTTGTGTGCGTATGCAACAACCCCCTATCGCCTTCTACACAGTGAGCACTTGAGAGAGAGAGAGACAAAATAACTCCTATTGGCACCCGTCAAGAATGACGGCGGAGGAGGCTTTGGCCTCTACCCCCATTCCTCCCCTAGCCATCGGCCGGAATCCCTTGGGGCTCGGCGGTGGCCAGGGTGAGACCGATGACTACGCTGTTCTTCGGCGTCGGGGCTGAGTATAATAAGGCCTCCCAGGATTCTACAGTTCTGCTCGGCTCGTTGTAGGAAGGGCAGGTCCAGACCATGTGCACTATATAGGCCTGCAACGCTGTTGCAATGCTTACATCGGGGATTAAACACGACCGGGTGCCATTTGCTGTACAGGTGAGGGTTTGGAAACACTCCGGTTTGCAATTTGCGCCACAAAATTTCTTCCTTTTTGTTCAGCTGTTTAGCTGCTTCCGGAGCAAGCATGCTTGCATGACTGGAGTAGCTGAAGCATGTTTGCATGACTTAATGCACGCTGAGAAATCATGAGCACTTGAAGAAAAACATTTGTAAGAATGTGTAAACGAAATAACTCCTGCGCCCTGTGAGGATTGCGTGTGTGCGTGTTTTCTCAATAAGCAAAAGCTGCGAGCCGATTCCGCAGGTTGTGAAAAACCGTGTTACGTACCGAAAGGTTGACGCCATCTGAGGTGTTTGTGCATGTGAAATATACTAGTTACACGAGTCGTTCACGTGCAGTGATAAATAGGAGCCACCAGAGTCTGGAATTTCGGCCTGCACAGAATAATGCAGCCGGAGCTGCCCGGGGTGAGCCTGTGTCCTCCTGTGTGTCACTGTAATGTGTAAGCAAAACGAACGGCTCAATTCTGCAGGTAGCGCAAAACCATGCAAGTTATATTCAATTTTTTTTTCGTGAAATTCGAAAATACATCACAAGAAAAATATACAGAAATAAGTCCCAGAGTTATACACTGCAGAGGGGCCTGGTGTTAATTACCGCAGAACATGTAATGAAAAATTGGCCCACTGAAAACAAAAAAGGACACAAATCTAACACAATATATTGATGAAGTGACAGACAGACAGACAATGAACTTTACTTATTCCTGAGGAGCTACTGTAAAGGCTCCTTAGTGGGAGGCCGTTGTAACCGCTTGCCGCACCCACATGGGGGACAGAACGCCATGACGCTCCGCCCTTTCGTGGGTCCTCTGGATAGCCTGGGCTTGCCTTTGGAGCACCGTGCTTCTTATGGCCTCCTCGCATTCAGCTTCGCTGGAGAGAACGTCGTTAGGCAACGCGGGACATCGCCAGAGCATGTGAGCCATAAAAATTGGACCATCTCCCCGAAGGGAACCCTGACGGGATGCGAAGCAGCAGCGTTGCGCACGGGTGGCGTCACGGGTTGGACGGCGCTAACGCGGGTGCTGGAAGAACAGTTTGAAGCGAAACTCGGTGTAGCGTTTACTGGTGTGAACGTTTGTTTGAAACGCAGACACGGGAGGCGAGCGGGCGTTGGAGCCGGCAGCGCCGGGCGTTCCGGCGGGTGAGGGAGAGAGTGACGTACGCGCGCACCTGCGAGGGAAGCGTGCGAGGGGAGCGTGACGTCAACGCCCAGCTGCGGCGTGACCTACTTGGCCCCGCTCCAACACCTGCGCCGAGGGAAGCGCGTTGCCTCGCGCTTGTGCGGAGGAGGATCATGATGATGATTGTGGTGCGGAGGGACAGCGACTTTGCGGGAGGGACAGCATTATACAGGCTAGTCAAAGAGCTGCTTCGCATCTAAAAAAAGGTTTCACTGCAGTTGGGACAGATAGGGTTCACGTCCGGTATAACCTACTGAGGAAGCCCCGGGACAGAAAAGGACCCGTCTGCAACATTCGAAGAGTAACTGACTGACTTCTGCTGAGCTTCGGACGAGGAAGATTCTCCTGCCAAGTTGGTAATGTTTAGTAATTTCATGGAATATGAGAAGTTCTGCTGAGTCTCTTCCTGACCCTCGGGAGCGTCCAGACCCCCGCGGCGTGTGAGTTCTCGCACACGGCCGTGAGCCAGCTCATGGAGGTTTGGGAAGCCCAAACCTCAATGCTTGCCCAACTCTTCAGGATATACGTAAGATACGCAAAACAGCACACAAGAAAAACTAACGAAAACATTACACTGCAGAAAAGGAATGGTTTATAAGTAATCGCTAATAGAACTTGTAACACCTTAAATTTCAGTCAGTGTAACTAACAAGCAAGATTGCGCGACTGGACAAGAAGGAAATGCACAAAGTATAACCAACCCTTCCATTTAACCTTCATAAATTACAACAAAGCATCGGCCCAAACATCAGTGCGCCATGAAACCAGGGCGTAACCAGGACGTAGACTAGCATTACGTAAAATATCAGAAGATATATTTTGTTGTCATCTCCACAAAAGTCATGGTCATCTATAAAGAGGGCAGAAAAAAAAAGAACGAAGGGTGTAAACTAAGGTGATACAATTACGCCAGTGCTATTCACACCATGTTTAGAGGAGGTGGTTAGAGCACTGCATGTGAACAGATAAGTGTAAGGCTTATTTGGAAGCACCTCCGTAACCTCAGATTTGGTGATGACATTGCCTTGCTAAGGACTCGGGGGACAAATGCAAAGCACGATTACTGAACTAGACAGGATAAGTAGAACTGCGGACCTCAAAATTCATATTAATTTTCCGGTGCTAAAGTAATGTTCAATTGCCTCGGAAGATTAGAGATGTTTCGGATAGGTGGCGAGGCACTAGAAATAGTAAACGAACATATCTTCTTAGGCCAGTTAATTACCCTAGGTCCGCAGCATGAGGATGAGATAATTCGAAGAATAAGAATAGGGTGGAGTGCATTTGGCAGGCATTCTCAGGTAATGAATGCCCGCCTGCCATTGTCCCTCAAGGATAAAGTGTATAACATCTGCCTCTTGCCGGTAAGGTACTTGCCTATGGGGCAACAAGCTGGAGGCTTACTGAAAGGGTTCAACATAAAATTGAGGACGACGCAGGGCGAACAATTCAGGATTGCGCTGCAGAACCGATATTCTGGTTTAACCGAGGAAGCAGACTTTACGGCCTAAGAATGGAACAATAATATTATGCGCATTACCCAGGGTGTGGAATAGAAGTAGGAGTTACATTGGCCAGCCAGGACACTGGCGAGCTTTACCACAAGACGAAAGATGTAATTAGGAGACGGGAAAGCATCAGAATATCCTAATCGAATTGACAGAATAGACCTGGCGGAACTTTGAAGTTAATCAACAAGCGTAATACAACAGACATACGTAAGTGTAATATGGAGAGAATGGAACATGCTATAGAGAACGTAGACGTACTGAAAGTACACTGAAGAGGCGTATACGTATAGGCCAAAGTTAACTTTCTGCGCTAAGAGACGCAGGCAAAAACAACTTAGATCACGCTAACAGTGCAGTCAGGCGCGCTGTTAAAACCGTACTGAGGCTACCTGTCCGCGCGAGCACTACCCGCGTCTTACATACCGGCCACAAGAAAGTGTTGAGGCACAGAGGAGTAATCATCTCCAGCGACTATCCCGAAAACCTTTTAGGCGAAACCTATTCCGAAGTATGGGGGTCCTAAGTCAAGCGTCACATGTCCCGCAAGAAGACTCGCGGTTTCCCATGCCTATAAAAATCGCGTAATGCATGCAACTCAAACCATTGCCGCGGAACATGAATTCACAACGTAACCAGGGTCGCCGCAGGGCACGGGATCATTACTATGCGCGACACGATCGAAATCACGAAGATGTCGCCTACTTCGACGCCACAGTCGGTCCGCTCGAGAGGACGGCCACAGCTGCTGCCATGACGGAGGATGGACGCAGTCATATCTCTGCCTCAATTTCAACAGCGCTCACCGACGTGGCTGAGGGGGACGCATTAGCCATAGCAGTAGCGCATCACAACAGAAACATGCAACGATTCTCAAAGTGCATACCGGTATTTCCTATAAGGTAAGGCACATGAGACTGTAAAACATGTTAAAGAACACCCGTTCCCTTCTCCATCCGCTGACCATCACATGGGTGCATGGGCATGAGTGCGTCCCCAGAAACGAGCGCGTTAATGCGCATGTTCGAGGTTTTCCCTCAGAACCGACGAGGACCACTCACTGAACCATGTGGAAAAACCAGGGGACGGCATCCACACCTACCACCAGATTACAACACACTACAGGAAAGGTCGACGGGAATTACCTCCCCCTCACCCTTCACTCACCCGGCCACCATCAAAGTTCACTCTGGCGCCAGATCCAAACAAGCATTTCCTTTCCCCCATCTGGCACATTTATGGCACCCTGCCTCCACAGTCAGCCAGGCACCACGTGCCAAATGCCTAGGGCAGACCTCTTCTAATGTTTGTGGAGCTGCCCCAAGCAGATGGTGGTAGAACCGCTGCGCAACCTATCCCTTTCCTTGTTGGAGGCCGCTTTTCGAGCCCCTTGCTCGGATCACCGCTCTGGTTGGTAGACCGGGCCTGCCTCGAGATGTCGGCCAGGGCGCTCCCGGACGTCTAGGAGCCCAACCACATTTAATAGTATTTATATAATAAAGATTTTATCCATCCATCCATCCCCCAACTGCGGCGCTGTCGTCAGAGGGCGAAAACAGATGCTTCTTGCTCGGATGGAATCTGTAAAAGAAGGATCGAGCCGGCGCTCCCACGAGATCATGCGTCCGCTCGTGAGGAGCCGAAAGCCACGATGATGATTAGCTTCTTGTGCTTCGATGTTTGATGCAAAACAGAAGTTCCAACACCCTCCCTTATGCCTCAGGTTCACATATGCGCTCCTATTTTATTGCGCGTTCGCGCATTCGTTTCTTTTTCCATCCGGCGTAGCAGCCGTTCTGATAGCTGGCTCACGTAGCTCACCAGTAGCTTTTGAGATTTCACTTTTGAGCTCCACTCTCACTAGAGGCCTAGGCGTTTACCTTCTCCCACGGGAGCCTATGGGATGCGCTTTGATGTAATAAATTTCAACAGATTACAATGTACATTTCATTAAATATATTTCCCCATGGGGGCCTGAGTGAATTACTGAATACCAATGTCTGCGACTTGTCGGTAATTTATGGGGTGAAATTGTTGGTAATAGAGTTCCCTTAATTCAGCGTCTTTCCAAGATTGTGCACTTCATGTCTCATTAAGATATATTTACTTGCAGTTTCAGTCCTTTGTCCACTACTATACCCAACAGATTGCCATTCTATATAGTGGGCTGGGGTATATCACCCAGTGTCAACCAATCACTGGCCGCTTTTAACATTTTAATCTTGTTACAAGTCGCTTACCTAACATCGAAGAGGACGAGGATTGGGCACGTGCCAATTTAGAAAGAAGAAGAAGAAGACAACGATATGGTCAGTCTTCGGCTGGTTTATGATGTTTGAACCGTCTCCAAGTTGCATGCTCAGTGTATCTGTAGCCATACGATGTGCCGGCGTGTCGTCCTTGGCGCCTAGAGGCACCGCTACAGCTGCCAGCTTATCGTGCGAGCTCATCGCACTTGCCTGAGATATCATAGCAGCGTCGGCACGTCCAAGAAGTCTACTTGCTCGAGCTGCTACCAACGTCCCACGAAGGTGCAAAGCTTTCATCCTTCTCACTGAATGCTTGGCGTTTCCCATCGCGACGACATCTTGTAGTGCATTGGAATCCTTGCAAGCCCGTTCTGCACGTGGCCTCAGCGCAAGGCGGAACCTGAGTATACAGAAAGGACCGCGTCGTGTTCGCTTAGCACCACCAATGGCAGAGCTTCCGCAGTCTTTTGTACCTAGTACAACGAGCGCCAAGGACACTGACACCGACGGCGGAGTCGCTGGCCCCGCCTTCGACGAACCCGAATCCTCACGTGATCGGAGCAGCGGACTGACCGGAGAGCCGCTGCGCATTAGACGGGACATCCGCCGCCCTCACAGCAGCTCCGTCGGCAATGACGGCAGGACCGAGAGCGAAGAGCCTAATAATTCCTGTGCCTCCGACCTCGAATGCCCTAGTGATCGGAGCAAAGCATTCACTGGGAACACACGGCCTGGACGATGTAGCATCAATTCGCGTCGCAGCAGCAGCAGCAGCAGCAGCAGTGTCAACAGTGGCTATAGCAACAGCGACTACTGCCGTCCCAAAAACCCGTTCGAACTGGCGCCCGAGCAGCTCGCTCAACATTTATACACACCATCGATTTTCGTTCAGGCTAGTCCTCACACGCCGCTGTCATTTCACTGGTCGATCGAACAGTTGGAAGAGCTTTTCCCTGCCAGCATTTCCCTTGCCAGCATTTTCCCTGCCAGCTTTTCCCTGCCATCATTGATCCACAACCAGGCGGAAGTGACAAACCTCATGAGGAACTGGCCCAGGAAATCGTCCCCTCGCCATAGCAGCCTCCACCGGTGAGAAGCCCACCTATAACCTCCGACAACTGCTTAGTGGTCATGGCGATCACAAGATATCTAAAGAAAAGCTACGACCTTCATCCGACAGAGGCGAGGACTCTCAGTGCCCCCCGACGTCGACCTCAGGCCAGTTTTGGAGGTCTACTCAGCCATAGACGCGGTTCGTGAAAAAGAAAGAGCTCATAGGGGAAATACCAGCCGAGGACGCATTCGGCACAGCCTGTTCTGCAGCGCTGTTGGAGAAGCGCTGACGACACGGAATTTCAACTGCTGAGCTGACTGATGGGCAACACCATGGAGGGGCCCTCTTCTACGCCCTCGTACATGCCCCTCCATTCAAACAAGCAGTAATAGTTATAGAATGCTCGTTAGCAGAAAAGTTAATGTGATTCAAATGTTGGGTTAATTTTCATCAAAATGGGCAGCTTTCAATTTAGCGACCTAAAGGTTGTGTCTAACAAATATCAGCTGATGTAGCCGCTTTCCTCTGCGCCAGTCCAGCACCTTGATTGTCGACTAAAAGCACGTACTGCAGTGAAGACACTCTCATTCCTGGCCGCAAGCTTGATGAGTAATTGTGGAGGGCGAGCTGTGGCAGAGCCCGAAGGCTATTAATTTATAGCTACTCACTTTACGGTGATTGCGTATTGTTGATTGTGCTTTTATATGACTCTGAGTTCGAAGCTATATGTGAACCACTGGAATGGCTAAGAGGATAGTGCAAGCTCGGAACAAACCTCATAGTGTGATACACACACCTCGTGAAAAAAGGAATGCCTTTTGAGACATTGTGCCGGTGTCCACGTTGTGTGCATATGCAACAACCCCCTATCGTCTTCTAGACAGTGAGCACATGAAGAAAAAAATGTGTAAGAATGCGTAAATGAAGTAACTCGTGCGCCCTGTGGGGATTCGTGTGTGTATTTGCTCTATAAGCAAAAGGTGCGAGCCGATTCCGCAGGTTGTGAAAAACCACATTATGTACGGAAAGGTTCAAACCCTCTGAGGAGTTTGTGCATGTGAAATAAATTGGTTGCAGGAGCCTTTAACGTGCAGTGACAGAAAAGAGTGCGCGGGCGTCTGGTATTTCTGCCTGCACAGAAGAATGCTGCCGAAGCTTCCCAAGGTGTTCCGTGTCCTCCTGTGTGTCAGTGTATTGCATAAGCAAAAAGAATGGCTCAATTCTGTGGATATCACAAAAGCATGTAACTTCAATTGATTTTTTCAGAAAATTGGAAAATTCACCAGAAGAAAAAGTACAGAAAGAAGTCTCAGTCAGAAACGGCAGCGGGACCTGCTGTTAATAGCAGCAGAACATACAATCAAAAATTTGCCCACTGAACACAAAAAAGGACACAAATCTAACAATATTTACAAAGTGAAAAACATTTTTCTTGCGCAACTCTTCGTATATGCGTAATATATGCAAAATACTACATAACAGAACAAACAAAATCCATACACTGCAGAAAAGGAATGGTTTATAAGGAAAGCACATAACCTTTAGTGAACTCTGGCACGACAACAGTGTAGGTGGAGATTTTACATGGATTGGTATGTTATTCCACATTTTGCGAAAGAGTTTTCCGTAGTTGGTGTGACACTTGGAGAGTGAAATATTATTTTGTGAAAAGAGCATGGTAGTGCTTGAATTAACAAGAATTAACAAGACAGTGTGTCCCAATAACGCCCCACCACAGTGCTTTAGTGGTTATGGCACTCGGTTACTGACCCGAAGACTGCAGGATCGAGTCCCGACTGCAGCGGCTGCGTCTCGATGGAGGCGAAATGTTGAGGCCTGTGTATTGTGTGGTGTCAGTGGATGCCCCACTACGGTGCCTTTAGTAATGTTATCGTGGTTTTGGGAGGTAAAACCCCACAGATCAATCAAATCAGTCTCCTAATAACGTGATGTAATTCCTTCACAGAGTGGAATGGCTCTTTCTTACTCAGCAATAGTACAGTACATTTTCATGTGCTTAAAGCTACACTGACATTAAAGAATAAAAGCGTTACGTGAGAGCCTCTTTGCAGAATTGTAGCAGCAATGAAAAAAGGCAGAACATGCCTAAACGGATTAACAATGTGTATCAGAGGTGCTTGTACCATGGTGTGGTAATGCTCGCCCTGAAAGAGGTCCCACAGGGAGGCGATCTTCATTTCATTGTCAGTGTACAACATAAGTGCCAAGTCTCATTCTGTGATAGCAGGCAACCGCGTCACCCTCAAGTAACAAGGTATTGTGAGAAATTCACAAAAATTCTATGCATTTCATTATGTGAAAAAATGACACCAGACCACAATACGGAGAAAAGAAGAGCCACCAGTCTTCAATTAAGCAAGAAGATAGAGCACCGCGTTTGATAAGACGAAAGAGCTCAGAGAAAGATTTGATTTCCTCACTGTGGCGGGAGTGGCACCAAGTGGCCGTGACATTAGACTGCACGTAATTTCCAAGCGCCATCCTTGGCCATACACCGATTGCAATGTTTTGAAAAGCACAGGTATCTGCCGGCGAGGATGAATGGCCTTTTCCGAGGAATGTAGCTGCAAAAAAACCATCAAAAGAAGAAGCA
Source organism: Hyalomma asiaticum (assembly GCA_013339685.2). Lineage (NCBI taxonomy): Eukaryota > Metazoa > Arthropoda > Arachnida > Ixodida > Ixodidae > Hyalomma > Hyalomma asiaticum. The sequence goes on from CM023483.1 coordinate 97,906,200, forward strand.
GTGGTAGCCGCCGCTTAACAAATAAAAGGCGGCAGCAGAGTTGGATGTGGAGTGTAAGTATGCAACCAGCTGCTACCAGGGTTGCTGCTAGACAAAGCAGCGACATCCACGAGTCCATGAACGTGAGAGCCATTACCTTCCTGTGGGAAGTGAAGAAACACAGCTGTACAGGTGAATACTGTGCGCCCATATACAGACTGTTTAAGAACAAGAAGGCACTTCCAACTGGCAAGAGGTGCAAGTCGACGCGCTTGTTCTGCATGTCTGACCAGGTGCCCTGGTGCGTTGCGTCGACAGTGTTGTTTAGCGCCCTGTACGCGTCTATCAGTGCAAAGGCCTGGTACTCGTGACTTCGGTGCGGACTTTATCAGGCACAATTATGGGCAAGTTTTATCTCTGCGATATCTTCACTCTGGCTTTGTTTCAGTAAATATGAAGGATACGCTAACCGGCCATTGAAACTCGTGGTGGAGGGAACGACCTTAAGACATCAGAGGATTATAGTGACAACCTGACAGGCCGGGGTTGTAAACTTACTAGAAATTGTTATAGTGGCTCTGACTTGAGTCTGATGATGTCACGCGTGCTCCATGGCAGCCAAATAGTATGTGCTCTTTTAAGACTCTCGTGCAGTAGGCGCCAAGGTAGTGCTAAGTATGCTATCCGTTGTTCATTGTACGTCAGGCATCGGCACCCGCAGGTGACGCACCTTCTGGGATGTCCCCTTATTTATGCGAAGAATTCATGCAATAGATCATCTAGCGATGTCTTTAGGAACGTAACTTGAATTGGTAGCTCATTGGCGATCTTAAAGAGGCACTCGGTATCTCAATAAGGTAGCACGAAAGGATGTCTACTGACTCCAAAGTGCCGAATTTTTTAACACAAATGTGTTTTATGCCGGGGCCCACCAAGAAATCAATGATGTACTTCCGTAATGAAAGTGGTTGTCAGAAAAAATGAACGCAGATTTAAAAGGAAAAAGTAATACCCGCTGAGACTCGAACTCACGTTGACCACGGATCCGGTGAAAGGAGCTTGAAACTCTACACATACCCCCCCGCAAGATTGGTTATGCAGGGAACAGATGGGCTTTATATCTTCACTACAGCACTTTAAAAGTTGCATGTAAATGATGTCTGGTTAGAGCAAAGGTGTTTAGTACAGTGAATTATAGTGTTTTACTCTTACTCTTAAATTGACAATTACTCTTAAATTACTCTTAAGTTACTCTTAAGTTGACATCACCTCCATTTCACTGCACCCTTGGTTAGCTACTGACAGCTACAAAATGCTCTTGTGACAATGTGCACTCTCGGATATGGCTGCACTCTTCTTTTTCTCTCCTCTACTTCTTTGTATCCCTATTCCCCTTTCCCCCAGTGCAGGGTAGAAAACCGGACACGCGTCTGGTTAACCTCCCTGCCTTTCGCTTCCCTTGTTTCTCTCTCTTGGTTAGCTTAGGTTCACTGCTGTGGTACCGCCACCTAGGAACGAAAGAGCAAAACAGACACGCCGGCAGTTAGCATTGCAGTCCTCGCGCGTCAATCGGCATCGTGACAGCGCGTTCCAGGGGCCAAATGCGGCCGCTGCAAAATCTGTCTTGAGTGGCCAGGTACGTTGCGATGTGCACTGCTCCAGGAACGCAAAGACGGCCATCAACAAGCAAATTATGTGCCTTTCGCTGCAGTGGGCTGTGTATTCACAAAACTATCCGTTGACAAACCATTCGGTTTCACATGCAAAGTGTTACCGTTTGCGGACGTTTCGGGTTTATGGCAGGTTTGCGCAGGGCTCTGACGCGCGCAAGTGAATGACTCTGGAGCAATGTGACTCGTTCGGGAACTTTCGCTCGTGTCCAACTGTTGAGGATGCCTGCACCATTTCAAGGTGCCGCTGATTGTCTACATTTAACACGTTCACATGTCCACAGTACGCAATCCATCTCCCACCCCTCGATTAGCCAGACTGCCGCTTGTGCATTCCTTGACTTCACGAAAACAGGTTTCACTTTCATGTTACAGCGATTCCTCACTGAGGGATCAACCACATTTTTTTCTTTAGACTTGCGGTCCGCTTACCCAGTCCCAGTCACAGATGCAGACCGCCTAAAAAACAGCCTTCGTCACACCTTATGGTTTATATGAATTTACCACAATGTCTTTTGCCCTCTGCAATGCGCCTACCACATTTGAAAAATGATGAACATCTTACATGGTCTCACGTGGCAGATGTCTCTGTTATTCCGATGACACTAAGATTTTCCCAGGATTTTCCTTCCCACCCTCTTCGCCCGAACGTGTCCTCACATGTGTCGCCAATGCTGGCCTGCACCTCAATTTGCAGAAGTGCTACTTCGCCGCACGGCAAGCTGTCATCCAAGGCCATGTTTTAGAAAGATCGCCTACACCCTGGTCAAGCGAAACTTCACAACGTTGCAGAGTTCCCACGACGAAAGACCCCGAAGGAGCTTCGTAGCTTTATAAGATCGTGTTGCTACTTTTGCCGTTTCATCCGCAACTTCAACGTCGTCCCTTTTGCGAGTCGCACACTCACTAAAGCAGAAACCAACCATTTAGTGAATGAAATTGAATGCTGGACTACAATTTCGGCAACAAGTAGATTCCGTCCCTACTTCTACGGACGCCTATTCGACGTTATAACAGAGTGTAGTATAAATAGGGCGCATGTAGGAGAGCCAGCAAAGGACGACGACGAGGACAGTTGTTGCTGCTCGTGCTTGCTCCGCTTGAACGGCTGGTCGATTCGGCTCTGCTGTCTTCAATAAACGCCTCACTAGCTCAACGCTAAACGCGTACTTTCAAGTGGTGGAGAGTGCTGATTCTCTTTTCCATCCTGGAACTCCGTACCCGGACTCTACCTTCACCTTCAGCCATGACCGATGACGTTGCGCAGCAGAATGCTATCCGGCCTCCAGCTATCCGCTGTTCCGGTGTTCCAAGAGAGCGCGACCCCGTCCTCTTCAACGGCACTGACGAGCAAGACGTCGAGGACTGGCTCGCTTCGTATGAACGAGTAAGCGTCAACAATAAGTGGGACGATACAGACAAACTTGGCCGCGTCCAGTTCTACCTGCGAGGAGTAGCAGAGCTCTGGTTTAACAACCACGAGGCTGAGATTTCCAACTGGCCCGCTTTCAAAACCACCTTTGTTGACGTCTTCGGCCGCCCGACAGTTCGCAAGCTCCGCGCAGAACAGCGCTTACGTGATCGCGCCCAACTGTCTGGTGAGTGCTTCACTTCCTACATTGAGGACGTCGTAAGCCTCTGCCGCCGCTTCAACCCTGTAATGTCCGAAGCAGAAAAAGTCAAGCATATAATGAAAGGCATCGAGGACGATGCGTTCCACATGCTAGTGGCCAAAAACCCTCGAACAGTTGCCGACGTTATTCAGCACTGCCAGAGCTATGACGAGTTGCGGAAGCAGCGCATTGCAACTCGACGTCCCACTTCAGACTCGACCGGCACGTCTTCTTTTACCGTCGGTGCCATATCTGCGGATCCTGGTCTATTAACGCAGCAAATACAGCAGTTCATACGCGAGGAAGTGGCACGACAGTTGTCTCTTGCGCCCTTTATTCCAGGCAATACTCATGGGCTCGCCTCTTCCTTGCGACACACCATCGAAGAGCAAGTATCTGAGGCGCTTCCTCCACCACATCAGCCGCCCCCTGTATCAGCACCCTTGACCTACGCTGACGTCACGAGGAGGCAGCCATATGCGCTGTCCCACGTCACGGACGCCGCTCATCAGCCAAACGCCATATACGCACCGCGCGCTCCGCCAGCACCGCACGTGCCCCCGTATCGCCGTCCCGCAGTCCCGCCTAGTAATCCTTGGTGCACACCGGACAATAAGCCAATATGCTACTACTGTCACCAACCCGGCCATGTGGAGCGTTTATGCTACCGGCGAGTCCCTCGTCCAACTACCGTGGACGAAGCCTACAGCTACGTCCGTACCGAGCCACCGCCGCCGATTCCTTCCCATACCACTTCAGACACTTCTTCGTCTGCTCGCCGTACCTTCAACGCACGTCGGTCGCCCTCCCCACGACGACGTTCCATTTCGCCGATGGTCCGTCGTTCACCACCCGTCCAAACGGAAAACTGACCGCCGCAGTTCCGGAGGCAAGAACTGCGCCGCCGTCGAAATCTACAAGCCCTCGATCTCTCCCTGCCAACGAAGTAATTGTATTTATTGAAGGTGTTGCCGTGCAAGCATTAGTGGATACTGGAGCCGCTGTGTCTGTGTTAAGTGAAGAAATGTGCCGCAAGTTAAAGAAAATTACGATTCCGCTTTCCGACGTCTCCCTGCGAACTGCAACCGCGCATCGCATCAAACCTTCTATGGCGTGCACGGCTCGCCTAATCATTCAGGACGTTTTGTACGTGGTAGAATTCGTCGTCTTGTCACGTTGCTCGCACGACGTTATACTAGGTTGGGACTTCCTCGCTACACATCAAGCCGTTGTTGATTGTGCGCGTGCACAGCTAGAATTATCAGCGACCCCTACTGACGTTGGTTCTAGCGATTCCTCTCTTTCTCGTGTGGTCGTCGCGGCAGACACTGACGTCCCGCCTTTGTCTTGTGTTCTTGTGCCGATCTCTTGCGACTACGCTCCCTTCTCTAGCGCCATGTTCGCGCCATCTGAACCATTTACCTCTCGCAAGAACTTCCTTCTTCCCTATGCAGTTCTCACGATTGAAAACTGTCGCGGAAACATTTATGTAACGAACCCGCTTTCGTCTCCAGCCACTCTATTCCGTGGTGAATGTATAGGCCGACTTGAGGACATCGATTCTGTTTGCGCCAGTAAAGTGCCCGACCACACGGCAAGTCTCGCGGTCGCCAGCATTAATCCCGCTACTCCGTCGGACTCATCCTCCCTGGACGTCTTTCTACCGTCAATTGATTCGGCGTTGTCTAGTGATCAGCGGACGGAACTCTTGAAACTCCTCGACCGCTATCGGAATTATTTCGACCACAATCAAACCACCTTGGGCCGAACATCTGAAATCGTTCACCACATTGACACCGGCACCCATGCGCCCCTGCGCCAGCGTCCATATCGGGTCTCCCACACTGAACGCCAGGTCATAGACGCCCAGGTGAACGATATGCTTAGTCGCGGCGTGGTACAGCCCTCACACAGCCCTTGGGCCTCTCCGGTCGTACTAGTGAAAAAGAAGGACGGTAGCATCAGATTTTGTGTTGATTATAGGCGTCTTAACAAGATCACATGCAAAGATGTTTACCCCCTCCCAAGAATCGACGACGCGCTCGACTGTTTGCAAGGCGCAGAGTTCTTCTCTTCGCTGGATCTTCGATCAGGCTACTGGCAGGTGCCTATCGATGAAGCTGACCGCCCCAAAACTGCGTTCGTGACTCCTGACGGCTTGTACGAGTTCAACGTGATGCCGTTTGGCCTTTGCAACGCTCCCGCTACGTTCGAGCGTCTTATGGACAACCTACTGCGAGGTCTCAAATGGCACACGTGTCTCTGCTATCTGGACGACGTCGTAGTTTTTGCAAAGGACTTCAACACCCACCTCATGCGCCTCGCAGCCGTCTTGGATTGCCTTACAAATGCTGGGCTCCAGCTCAATTTGAAGAAGTGTCATTTTGCGGCCCGGAGGCTTACCATCTTAGGGCACGTTGTCAGCAAGGACGGTGTTCTGCCCGACCCTACAAAACTTCGAGCCGTGGCCGAGTTTCCTAAGCCGTCAACACTCAAGGAACTCCGGAGCTTTATAGGACTATGTTCCTATTTTCGCCGGTTCGTCCGTAATTTTGCATCGGTAATGGCGCCTTTGACAAAGCTACTTGCTGACAGCCAAGGCATATCGGCGTGGTCTTCCGCTTGCGATGACGCATTCACAACGCTGCGTCACCTTCTGACATCACCGCCGATTCTTCGTCACTTCGACCCCGACGCTCCTACTGAAGTCCACACGGATGCCAGTGGAGTTGGCCTTGGCGCTGTTCTTGCTCAACGCAAGTCTGGTTTCGACGAGTATGTCGTCTCCTACGCCAGCCGAACTCTCACCAGAGCTGAAGCAAATTATTCGGTCACAGAAAAAGAGTGTCTGGCCATCGTTTGGGCAATCACAAAATTTCGACCTTATGTATATGGCCGTCCGTTTGACGTCGTGACTGATCATCACGCCCTGTGCTGGTTAACGTCGCTGAAGGATCCATCTGGCCGCTTAGCCCGTTGGGCATTACGTCTCCAAGACTATGACATCCGTGTGGTCTACAGGTCAGGCCGCAAACATTCCGATGCCGACGCTCTTTCCCGCTCTCCACTTCCCCACGAGTGTGGCGCTGAGTCTGCTTCCAGCTACGATTTGGTGTCGCTTGCATACACTGACATGCCGTCCGAGCAGCGCCAGGACCCTTGGATAGTCTCTCTAATTGAGTACCTATCTCATCCGTCCCCACGTACCGCCACCCGTTCACTGCGGCGCACAGCTCGGCATTTCACCATCCGTGATGGCCTCTTGTATCGCCGCAACTACTTATCTGATGGACGCAAATGGTTGCTGGTAATCCCTCGTCATCTACGTGCCGATATCTGCGCCTCCTTTCACGCGGACCCACAATGTGCCCACGCCGGTGTAGTAAAAACATATGCACGCCTCCGGCTGCACTACTACTGGCGTGGAATGTACCGCTTTGTCCGGCAGTACGTACGTTCATGCTCCCTGTGCCAACGTCGCAAGAGCCCACCGAACATAATCACTGGACCACTTCAGCCACTGCCGTGCCCCTCCCGACCTTTTGATCGCATCGGAATTGACTTGTACGGTCCCCTTCCCTACACACCTGACGGAAATCGCTGGGTGATTGTCGCTATTGACCACCTGACGCGCTATGCTGAAACTGCCGCGCTGCCAGAGGCCACAGCACGTGAAGTCGGCTTATTCATCCTTCACAAACTTGTTCTTCGCCACGGCGCGCCTCGTGAGCTACTCAGCGATCGCGGACGTACGTTCCTCTCCGAAGCCGTCGAAGCCCTCTTGCGTGAATGCAACGTTGTCCACCGGACAACTAGCGCATACCATCCACAAACCAACGGAATGACTGAGCGCTTTAACCGTACGCTGGGCGACATGCTCTCCATGTACGTGTCCGCTGACCATACCAATTGGGATCGCCTATTACCATTTGTCACCTACGCCTACAACACCGCCACTCAGTCTACAACAGGCTCTCCCTTCTTTCTTCTTTACGGCCGCGAACCTTCGTCATTTATGGACACTATTCTTCTGTATCGCCCGGACGCGTCAGAATCCACGCCTTTATCTGAAGTCACCACGTATGCCGAGGAATGCCGACAGCTCGCCCGTTCCCTTACAGCTCAAGACCAAGTGCGGCAGAAGGACCGTCATGACGAAAACCTGCCTTCTCGGTCATATTCTCCAGGAGCGTTGGTCTGGCTTCGCGTTCCCTCATCCGCTCCTGGCCTTTCCACGAAGCTACTGCCCAAGTATCAAGGCCCTTACCGTGTCCTACGTCAAGCGTCTCCGGTCAACTATATCATTGAGCCTGTCGAACCATCCACAGACCGCCGCCGTCGGGGCCGCGAAATTGTTCATGTCGATCGACTGAAGCCGCACTATGACCCGCCAGTCGTACCTGTTCCTTAGGTCGCCAGGATGGCTCCCTTTCATCGGGGGAGTAATTGTAGTATAAATAGGGCGCATGTAGGAGAGCCAGCAAAGGACGACGACGAGGACAGTTGTTGCTGCTCGTGCTTGCTCTGCTTGAACGGCTGGTCGATTCGGCTCTGCTGTCTTCAATAAACGCCTCACTAGCTCAACGCTAAACGCGTACTTTCAAGAGCACCATTCTCTGTGCTGGCTGTGTTCTCCAAAAGAGCCTTCCAGTCTTCTTGCTGGATGGGCACTTCCACTACAAGAGTACGACCAGTGCCTTCTGTATAACTTTCAGTGCCTGAAAGAAGGCTCTCTCTAAACCGTTGGCGCTAGTGTTTCCCTCGCTCACCACTAGTGTGTAGTGGCGCTATGTAAACTGGGTTGGCTTCAATTGGAAGAAGGCAGACGAAAGAATTCCCAAACGCACAGCCACAGGATTAGACGGGGTTAGCATTACTCCAATAATTGAGCTCGGAAGAAACAGCAAAGAAAGCCTGTTGAAAATAATTGAATAATCTCACAGGACGGGCGAATAATGGACAGTTGGTGTCGAAGCAGGATGACCTTCATCTATAAGGGCAAGGGAGAGAAAAATAAAACTCGCTCATATAAAAGTTGGCAATTAAATTAAAAATACAGATATGGACAGCGCATAATGGCAGCTTTGGCAAACTCCAAAACAGATTTCGAGTCGACAGGTCATTGGATGATAACATTTTCGTGCTTACACAGTGTATAGAAATAGCCAGTGGAGGACAGACCTTTACATATGGCCTTTTTGGACATCAATGGTTCATACAACAATGTAAATCAGAATATCTTATGGAACATAATGAAAGAGGCTGGTGTAGGGGGCTACTGTATAGAGCTCTTAAAGGATATATCCAGTGGAAATACAGTCTGTGTGGCATGGGAAGGTATGGCAAGTAATGGTATAATGGAGGTCGTCGGTATATGCAAACGGCTGAGGCAGGGATGCCCGTTGTCCCCACTATTATTCATGCTTTACATGAGGAGAATGGAGAAAGCATTGGAGATGAGCAATATTGGTTTTAAGCTGTCGTATACAGACAGGCAGGTATAGTGATAGAACAAAAGCTCCCCGGGTTGTTTTATGCAGACGATATTGTGCTATTCACAGAGAGCAAAGCGGATCTGCAGCATCTGGTTGATATGTGTGGTCGGGAAAGTGACGCTTTGGGACTAAAATTTAGTGTGACAAAATGTGGTTGGATGATATTCAATGACAGCAATACAGGGCAAGGAGACATCCAGAGTACAAGAGATTAATACCTCAGCATATGGATAAATAACAGGAATAGATATACAGAAGTACTCGAAAAAGCTATGGCAGCTAAAGAGGAATTCTGCAATAATGAAGCATAGAGCGCTATGGGGTTACAACAGGTACGGGGTAATCTGCGGTTTGTGGAAAGGTGTGATGGTGCCACGACTTACATTCGGAAACTCAGTGGTGTACATGATGCCAGAGGTGCAATCAACAATGGACGTGAATCAGAGGACGGTTGGACGTTCTGCATTAGGCGGCCATGGGAAGACAACAAACGAGGCTGTTAAGTGGGATGTGAGGTGGTTCGACTTTGAGAGAAGGGAAGCTTGGAGTAAAATTAGGTACAAGGAATATGAAAGAAAGTAAGTGGGCAGCGAAAGTATTCGAATATTTGTATAGGAAGAACGTTGACTCAAAATGGAGGTAGATAACCAGTAGGCTTACCAGTAAGTATACAGCCAACAATGAAACGGATGGGGCAAGAAAGAGTGTTAGGAGCATGGTCAGAGCGGCAGAGAAGTCGGATTGGACAGCAGCAATGGAGAAGAAACCGGCATTGAACAACTACAGAAAAGGGAAAGATGAAATCAAGAGATGAGGAGGAGGAATAAAGATTTATCTCGAGAAACGGCAATTTTCGCCCGAGGTGGGTGGCTGTCTCAGTCCAGAAAGCCGTTGGCTGATGCCGCGGCCTGTGCCCGGTCCACCAGACTTCGCTGGTCTTCGAAGCTCCTGCCTGTTAACAATGCCTCGCACGTTCCTTCAATCACTTCTGGGGATTCTAGAGCATCATCTTCAGCGTTGCTTTCGCGGTGTGGGCACACCAGGACCATGTGTTGGAGAGTGTCCGGTACATTAAAAAAACGGCATAAGTATGGGAACTCTGTGGGGTGGTCCGGTGCACAATAATTACATGTACGTATGTGTTCGTTTGTAATCTGCGCAGGGACATGGCTTCTTCCTTGCTTAATTTTGGATGTGGTTGTTGATATTGGCACCTTTCCAGGAAGATAACTAGGAAGATAACTAGGAGGCCGACCAGTAAGTACTATACAGCCAACAATGAAATGGATGGGGCAAGAAAGAGTGTTAGGAGCATGGTCAGAGCGGCGGAGAAGTCGGATTGGATAGCAGCAATGGCGAAGAAACCGGCATTCAGCAACTACAGAAAAGGGAAAGATGAATTTAAGAGGGGAAAATTTTATAATTCAAAAGGAAGCGCTTTACTGTTTGAAGCAAGGTCAGGTTACCTGAGAACACGACGTTACCTAGCGAAATTCAATAAAGAAGGGGATACACGTATGTGTTGTGGAAAAGCTTGGGAAATGACATCATGTTTTCATTGAATGTACAGATATCCATCCAGGTGTAGTTGTGGACACTAGCATGCTGGGAGCCATGGGTTTCAGGGATAGCACGGAAAAGCTGAACATGTTGGCGATAGAGATAAGTAAAAGGTGCTTAAAGTATTGGTGGTGGAAACGTATGGAACAAACAGAAACACACGGTAGTTCGAATAAGATTGTTACTTCACAGCAGGACGATAATATATAAAATAGGTAGGCGCAGAGAAAAATTTGTTCGGAAAATACGCAGGATTCGGCAAAACAAACATTTGTAGAGGATAAAATAAAGGTAGATCTTGGTGGCATGCGGGCTACCACCCCGTTATAAAGGGGACGCTCCTAATATCCATCCATCCATGGCTTGCTGGTTTGGCACTTCCTTCACTGCCTCGCTGTGCTGCTACATGTGGTCATGACATGGTGTTGGGTTCTTCGAGTTGCATGCTTAGGATGTTCATTTTGTTTTTTTAATATGAATGTGTTTCATGCCGGGGTCGGGGAGACATGCTCTTACGCGCAGTCAGGCGTTGCCGCTGTCGAAGTGACGACAGTGCACCGCCGGCAGCAGTAAATAAACCCCAGCTAGGCCTTTAAATTGCCTATTTTATTTGTAAAACTTGAAATCTATTCACATAAAAAGAGACTTGCCATTTAATTTTAAGTCATGAGAATTGTACTGATCATAAATGCTGAAGCAGTTTAAAAATGAAACTTCTTTAATGTCGTAACTGACGAGCAAAAGCGGACCGAGTACCTGAAGATTGACGTCCTTGCACGCACCATTCGATGGACGCTTGTGAAAGTTGCGCGGTTACGTTCAAATCAAGCTGCAAGATACTAGTACTGTGAACAGAGTCATGCGGCATCATCGCAAACGTGCAGGGAGATCAGTTTTATACTCTGTGGATGCGGATTCATGCAGTTCTATGTACTTATTCCTTCGGCGATGGACAGCTGTACGCCGAATATCTGTGATGGGGCGCTGCACATGGTATTTAGATTTTTGCATATCCATGATTATGAACGCTACTCACCGGTGCATATCCTGAAACACTACTCAAGTGTCCCTCATTTCATGTAAATATCGATGTCATTACAATAAACCAGTTCACTTGCCGCTAGTATGTGTGATCAATGTTGTGGCTCTGCTCGTCCTTATGGCAGTGGTAGCCTACCAGGTAAGTATGCAAGATGCTGATAAGTCTCTAATATGGAAACAGGATTCAATTACATTATCCAAATGAAAGAAATTTTGGGAGTACCTGTCTGTAGCGACCAGGGGTGCAACCGTGATGCAGTAGCAGACGACTAAGGCATATCGTTTGCTTTGCTGGTCACCAGCCACCAGTTCTGATGCTTCCGAAAGCGCCCTTGCGATTTCAAAACGTATTTCACTTTCTAAGCAGTTATAAATTATACAAACAAAACTGATGGCTGTCAAACATAAACTACATGCATAAAATAGCCAAAATTGTTCAATGTGTTAGCCAAACAACATTTTTAATCGTTAGTGTGCCGGCCTTCGACAGCTAGATGGCGCTACAATCGCTTCCCCCGCCGCTGGGGTCCACTACGACCCCACTACGTGATTTCCTTAACAGAAGTGATGCAGGTAAATATACATTTAAGAACAATAAAGAAAAACACTCCGCAAAATTTACGTTGACACGGTGGGAATCGAACTCGCACCGCCCTGCTCCATGACGAAAGGTGGCCGACGCTCTACCACTACGCCATCGCCGTACATACAAGTTTTACGAATGCGGCTTACATTCTTTCTAGTCTAGCTTATTTCTCTTTCACTCCATGCGTTCGTCCGGCTCAGCGCGCACTCATTGATGCCACATTGCCTAGAATGGTGCCACCATTCAGGAGAGGCGAAGTCACGCCACGGCCGAACTCAAGAGGCGCGCGTGCCTTTCCAGTCCAGCCATGGCTTTACTTCGCCTCTCCTAGGTGGCAGCAGCGTTCCACCTCCATTCCAAAGTACGTCTTTCATCGCAGACTGCGTTTCGAGTATGATGGCAACAAGAAAACTGCTGCGTTATGTGTCCAAGTACGGTGACAGTGTCAATGGGTCAATGGCGCGCCAGTAAACATGACTGCTGCCTTTGTAGCGTGGCATTTACTGCCGACTTTGTCCATTATAAGTGAACTACTTTGGTTACCACAAGGGGATGGTCGTGGAAGTTATGGAGGCAATGCACGAACCTGGGTTCATCCACGTCGTACCAGGTGTCGAACCAGCGGTGTCGTACCAGCAAAACACCGATAGCATCAGGTGAGTTCATATCAATGTGCAATAAACATTGAACTGCTTATGTGAAAAAGCATTTCCCTTTCGAGTTATACTAGTTCTTCTGACAGAGGGATCAGCCACATTTTATTTTAAATGCGAAGCATTTCTTACCGAACTTCGGCGACTTTGAGCGTATCTATCTATCTAGCCGCCTATGATTTTGTGCTCTCCGGGCCGTTTCGCTAATGGGATGTTTACAAAAATTGGTATGCCCCAACATGACTACATGACCAACACAAATGACAGGTCATAACATGAAAATCATGACATGAATGTCATGAGCGGCATGATTTACATGCCACGGTCCTGGTGCTCTCCTGGCCGTTTCGCTAATCGGATGTATGCGAAAATAGGTATGGCACAACATGACTGCCTGACGAACATAAATGGCAGGTCATAACATCAAAATCATGCTATGCATGCCATGAGCGACACGATTTATATGCCACGGTCTTAGTGCTCTCCTGGCCGTTCCTCTAAAGGGATGTATGCGAAAATTGGTATTGCACAACATGACTGCCTGATGAACATAAATGGCAGGTCATAACATGAAAATCATGATATGTATGCACTGGGCGACATAATTTACATGCCACGCGTTTCGTTAATAGGACGTATACGGAAATTGGCATGCCACAACATGACTGCATGACAAACATAAATAACAGGTCATAACACGGAAATCATGACATGCATGTCATGAGTGACATGATTTACATGTGATGGCCTTGGTGCTCTCCTGACCGTTTTGTTAATGGGGTGTATACAGAAATTGGTATGCCACAACATGACTGCATGATGGACATGACTGACAGGTCACAACATGAAAATCATGATACGCATGTCATGAGCGACATGATTTACATGCCACGCATTTCCTTAACGGGATGTATACGAAAATTGGCATGCCACAACATGACTGCATGACTACCTTAAATTACAGGTCATAACATGAAAATCATGACATGCATGTCATGAGCGACATGATTTACATGCCACAGTCTTGATGCTATTGTGGCCCTTTCGTTAATTTCATATGTACCAAACTCGGTATAGCGAGAAAACAATGCAAATACATTTTACGTTCCTGATGCGTTCTTCGCATTTCCTTGATTCCCACTGTGCGTGGGATCTGCCAATATTTTTTTGTTAGGTCCTGTGCTTCAGCTGCAGGTGTAGCACGAATGAAGATGTTGTACTGCTGCTCACCGCTGTGCAAGTCGTACAAGAAAACGAAATTGCCTGGACTGTCTTTTCAAACAATTCCCTCTGCCGCCGACGTACGAGAAAAGTGGCTGGCCGCTATTCAACATGACTGCTGGTCGCCAAATGCAATGGCCTGCTAAACGAAGGTATGCTGCCATCATTTTCGTGCCGACGACTGTGGAAGAATTACGACGGTTGAAAAAAGGTGTTGTTCCTTTTGAAGATTACCCTACACACTTGCAAACCAAAACGAAGTAGTGAACAAAGCAGAGCAAACATCGTAAAGCAAGCTTGCGCTCCTTTGAGACAGAAAAGTGACCATTCGACGAGCGACATTGCATCTGTGCTGTTGCCACCTGCAGTACCAAAACCACAAAACCACGATCTTGAACCAGAGCCCACGGATGTCACCGATGCTGTCAGCACTACCAACCAACACAGTAACTTTCCTCACAAGGCTCCTCCTGCATGTGACCGAGGCATTCAGGTGGACAGCAGACAAGCGGTGGCAAGCTTGCTGGCCACGGAGAAAGCCAAATGGAAAAGGACTTCAGGAACCAAGTACCAAGACTGCAAAGGACAGTTAACAAGTACAAATTGAAGCTGGAGAAGATTCCATGGTAGCTGATATCAACTATAGCAAACAAAGAGCCTTGGAACGACAACCTGCAGCACTCTTTCTTCTTGATCAAATTATTAACTTCAGGAGAAAAAGGCCGATATGGTCTGAAGAGATGACTCGTAGGTGTGTGGTGCTTTGATATCTGTCTAGATTGCAAAGGACAGTTGAAAAGTACAAACTGGAGCTTGAGAAACTACGGCAAGATTACATGGCTATACTGAACCCATTTACATCGAATTACCCTGTATCTCGAACAATTTTTGAACACCGTAATCTTACAATGAGAATGCATAGCAAAAATTACGGTTATATCGAACAAAAATAGAAGCGGCTATCGATATATCAAACTTCAAGCAACACAAAAATGCTTTCGCATGCGGCAACCGGGCGAGTCACCAACACCTCCCCCAGACAAAGTGGTTTAGCCCAGCCATGCGGGTGCGGCACTGTTCTCGCTCAGTCCGACAGCCACCCCCTAAAAAAAGTGGTCTGACCACTCTCTCTCTCTCACTCATAGCCATATGCACATGCATCCATTCAGCTCACCTGCCTCAGTGTTCTGTTGTTCATTAAGTTGTGAGATTGCGTACGTAGTTACGTCCTCGGAACAAAGGGCTCAACCGCTCCGTTAGAGATTGCTGCCGTGAAATGGCAGAACCTGCCAATATCCTCAAAACTGGAGAGATCATCAGAAAAGTTGAATGCTGAGAAAAGAAGTCGGATGTTGCTGCATCGTACAGCATCCCGAGAAGCACACTGAGTACGATATTGAAAAAAAATAAGGCCGACGTTAGGGCTAACGCGGACAAGAGACCAGGTGCTACCGGTGCCCGATGAGTACACACGGCTGCGTATGAGGACAGTGGAGGCAGCAGTATATGAATGGTTCATGGATGTTAGTTCGCGAAACATCCCTGTTTCTGGCCCCATAATTGAACAGAAAGCGAAGGATTTCGTGTTCATTCTGAACAGACCAGAGTTCAAAGGCAGCTCAGTTTCGCTGCAGATCAGGTTGGCGTCACACCATTGTCGGCCGGGCTATCACCGGTGAAAGCCATGTGGTGGACGTCAGTAGCGTGCACAAGTGGATTGAAGAGAATTAGAGCGACATCACGACCACATACCATCCCCGTGATATCTTTCATGCTGACGAGACGGCTTTGTTTTGGGAAATGCTGCCGAACAAAACGCAATCATGCTGCGATGACAAGTCCCACTGCGGGAAAGTTAACAAAGCCCGAATATCGGTGTTCCTTGCCACCAACGTCGATGGACCCAGCAAGCTTCGGCCCCTCATGATTGGAAAAAGCAAGTCACTGCGGTGCCTCAAGAATGCACTTTCTGTTCTGGTGATCTACCGGTCCAACGGGAAAGCTTGGATGACAAGCGAACTTTTTAGGAGCTGGTCCAAGTCCCGGGACGATTACTTGTTAAGCCAAGGGAGAAAAATCTGCTTACTCATTGATAACTGCTCTGCACACAACTGCAAGGTAAGCGTCAGCAACATCGAGCCTCGTTTCCTGCCGCCAAACACAACATCGGCGCTGAACCCGTTAGACCGAAATGTCATTCGTGCACTGAAGGCAGGATACAGAAAGCGCCTTGTGCAACAGCTTTTACTAAACTTTCGCACTGGTCAGGAGTTGAATATTGACCTCCTAGGCGCAATAACAATGTTGAATGCATCATGGAATGATGTCAGGAAAGAAAGAATTCAGAACTGCTTTCGACATTGTGGACTCGGTGTTTCCGGCGAGGCTTGCGAGGCTGGCGCAAGCTCATCTGAAAATTGCGATGAACCACTCAAGGAACTTGACGATTTCTTTAGCCAGCTGTCCGAGTTCCCAGGTACCATTTGTGATGGGAGTGCAGCAACAGACTTCGTCTCCGTCGACGTCCATGTTACGACTACCGGAGAGCTCGCTGACGAAGACATCGTTGCCGGTCTGGCTAGGGATCTCGCCGGCAACAGTAACTGAGAGGACCCAATGAGTTCCGACCTGCGCACATGTTCCGACTGCACTTCATGTGCTGAGTATTTTTCGCCGCCACTGCGTGTCCATAGAAGGCTGTGGGCTCAGCTTTTCCGAGTCACTTCACAACATTGAAAAGTGTATGCTGAGCAATGCTTTGCAAAATGAAAAAGCAGAAGAAGACCAGCGATTATTTATCGCGCTAATATGTCTGCGGTACATGTATTTAGACAGTAAAAAAGCTTTTTTTTTAATGAGGTGCGTTTTGTACATTGTCAGATTCTTTAAACGTTATAATATCGAATTACATGATATATCGAACTAATTCCCGTTTCTTTTTGCGAGTTCAATACTATATGTGAGTTTCACTGTAGCTGATATCGCCTATATCAAACAAAGATCCAAGGAACAACAACCAGCAGCACTTTCTTCTTGAACAAATTATTAACTTCAGGAAAAAAAAGGCCAATGTGGTCTGAAGAGACGACTCATAAGTGTGTGGTCCTTCGACATCTGTTTACTAAAGCTTATGAGCATATGCGAGATGAGGTCGTTTTAATGCTTCCAAGTAGACTAACACTGAATAATTGCATGGGAAGCAGCAGTGGTGAGACAGGCTTCAGCAAATTGGTGGAAACAAGGCTAGCTGCAGAAGCTGCAGACTTGTAAAAGCCACAGTCAAGGGTTTGCTCATTTAACCTCGATGACACGTGGAAAAAAAAAAGTTGCAGTATCACAAGCAAAGGGATTGCTTTGTCGGACAAGTGGACACTCAACTGCGATAAAAAGACACCAGTCCTGTTTTAGCCAATTCTTTTCTTTGTTCTGTAACCAGAGGATTAACTACACCATTCCGGATTCCAGTGGTGTATTACCTCACGAAGGGACTCACCGAGATCAACTTCACAAACTGATTATCTTGGTGATGAAGAAAGTGGAAGCTTGTGGGTTTAAAATTGTGCTGCTAGTGACCGACAACCACAAGGTCAACGTGAATGCCATGAAGCTTCTTGGAAATGGTTTGGTCACCTACAGGACTGAGCACCCACGTGATCCTGACAGGCAGCTGCTCATGAGTTTTGACCCGTGTCACGTGTTAAAGAATGTGAAAAACAGGGGGACACCAACCAAATTGTAATCATTTAAAAGTAAAATTTACTTCTAAACATTAAAAAACCCGACGTTTCGGGTCCCACTCGGACCCTTCTTCAGGGGTGACTGGAGGGCACCAGACAGCAGCAGTGCTTATAAGGCCTTCTTTCTTCTCTCTTCCTTCCTTTCTCCCTTTCTCTTTTTTTCCCGTTCTTCAAGCCGAGGTCATGCTAACGTTGAATCAGGTGCCGGAGTCCGCTAAAATAGACACTTGGCATTGCACCTGCAGACCGGTTCACGTTTGCAGGTGTCGCCTGAATGTGCCATGATTCCACAAAGAGTCGCTTGTGAAAACTGGTTTCCAAGTCGAGGACGCGGGAGTTGTCAAAATCGATGCGGTGGTCGTGCACCTCGCTGTGTTCAGCTAATGCACTCCTTTGTCTGTCGAACTTGCGGACATCGTTCTTGTGCTGACGTAGCCGCTCTGGGAAGTTCTTCGTCTCTCCCACATATGACGCGCGGCAATCCGAACAAGGAATGGAGTAAATCACACCTTGCGCTCTCTCCCTCGGCAGCCTGTCTTTCGGGCGTGGAAAGAAACGGCCAAGCGTGGAAATTGGCTTGTGTGCTACTCTTATTCCCTGCTCGGACAGCACACGTGCGAGCGCTTCGCTGGTACCCGGAACGTAGGGGATACACACGCGTATGGGCTTGGAATGCGGCAGGTCAGTGTCCTTTCGAAGGAGTCGGCGGGGATTAGACTGGCGGCGAGCAACCTTTCCAACGAAGGCTTTTGTGTAGCCGTTTTTCAGAAGGTCGCTTTTGACCACCTGTTCTTCTTCTATCCGCTTATTCTCCGAAGAGCAGACCCTCCGTGCACGGGTCAGCAGAGCCGAAACCACCGCCGCTTTTTGGTGGAAAGGGTGGTTAGAGCTGGCGTCGAGATAGCGACCCGTGTGAGTCGGCTTTCGGCACACCGAGAACTGGAGCATGCCATCCACCTTTGTCACAAGGACATCAAGGAACGGCAAGCAGTTGTTCTTTTCACGTTCCACGGTGAACTGAATAGCCGGCTCTAACGAGTTTAGGTGGGCCGTGAATGCGTCCACGGCAGAAGTTTTAAGAATGCAGAAGCAGTCGTCGACATACCGCAAAAATATCTTCGGAGTGATGCCGGCCGACTGCAATGCTCTTCCTTCCACCGCTTCCATCACGAGGTTCGCAGTTGTGACAGACACAGACGCACCCATTGCCGTCCCAGTTCGCTGCTTGTAGTACTCTCCGTTGACAGAGAAGTACGTGCTGCTGAGACAAAAGTTCAGCAGGCAGCTCAGCTCGTCGACGCTCAGGCTTGTTCTTTCCCCGAGGTTCTTGTCACGCTCTGAACGGGAACGCTTGTGCTGAACGGGAACGCTTGTGAACAGGGAGACCACGTCGAAGGACACGAGGCATTCATCTTCGCAAACAGACACGGGGGACAGGAGTTCAACAAACCTTTAATTTCGTCCCAACCAGACAGATCTCTGTCAAATGTTCACCTTTAAAAGTGTTAAAGAATGTCTGGTCGCAGCTGTTGTCGCATGATATTGGTCCAGAACGCAAGATTTCTGCATCTTACATCAAGGATCTGTACGAGCTACAGAAAGGTTTGACCTGTAAGGCATCTGAGCCGGAAACATGTCTTCCCTAATAATATAGAGAAGATGAATGTTGGCAGAGCTGTTCAGCTTCTGTCGCCATGTGTGACTGCCGCTTTAGCGCATCTGAAGGGGCAAGCTGGGCATACATGCTCAAAATCATTTGCTTATGCAGGCCAAACCATAACCTTCATGAGAAACTTTTACCATTGGTTTGTACTCCACGACACGAGTAGTACCATGCAACACTTGGTTCAAAATTTGGCTGATGCTCGACACTATGATGATGTTCAAGATTCCCGA
Source organism: Hyalomma asiaticum (assembly GCA_013339685.2). Taxonomy (NCBI): domain Eukaryota; kingdom Metazoa; phylum Arthropoda; class Arachnida; order Ixodida; family Ixodidae; genus Hyalomma; species Hyalomma asiaticum. Next base: position 97,925,651 of record CM023483.1, read on the forward strand.
CTCGAGTGGCTTGAGGTCACCTTTCCATTGTACTTGGACGGGCTAAAGAAAAGGTGCAACCATCCACAGGAATTTCTCACGAAGGAAACATATGAGGCCATTCTTGTCGCCACCTACTCTACAGTGGCATGTACAAGATACTTGCTCACAGAGGAGAACTTCTTTTTTGTTCTTATCCACAGGTTCAATAGCGACCCAATAGCGTCATTGTTTGGAACCTTGCAAATGTCATCGGGTAAAAATGACATGTTAGATGTTCGTGCAGCACTTCAGGTTTAGAAAAGATCCTGGAGACTCGAATTGCAGCAGCCAATGTAACATCAAATGTCGCTCATGCTGAGTGTGTGACATCTGCGCCCCTACGTCGAGATACCGCCTTCACTGAAGAAGGCCGTTGTGGTGCAGCAAAGACTAACCACCTCGGTGTTGCCTCAGTACCTACCAAGTCTTCAAATATCGGCCACTGTGTATGTATGGGGATACATTGCCTGTGTAGTCAGCGAAAAAGTGAACTGCGAAAACTGTCCCTCTCTGTGTACGAAGCCAGTAACCAACCAGCCACTCCTACACCTGACACGCAACCAGGACCGGGGTGGTTTGCTGCATCCGTCAGACCAGCTTCTTTTTATTTTGGACACTTTGCAAGCATTTGCAGACAGTGCACTTAGAGACAATCCAACTTTGCTAAAGCCACTCAGTAGCTTGACGAAGTGTACAGTTCCAGCCCTATGTGCATCAAGATTCCTCAAATGCCAGAGTGATGGAAGCTGTGACCACAAGGCGCACGTCACGAACTTCATAGCAATTAACTTCCTCAGGCCTCATCTTTTGAATGATGCATTCAATGCAAATTACAAGCAGGATGCCTGTAAATATTTTGCAAAGAAGCCACTTTGAAGGAAGTATGCGGGGCTTTGAAACACGGCACGTGGTGGCTTGAAGCCGTCTGTTGAATCAGGAGGCAACACGGAGAAAGAAGAGAGGGCCAAGGATTCAGAAGAAGAGCCAGGGAGACGAGTGCTGGAGATCAAAGAACCAGGGCACGGGAGTAGAGACCCGTCGGGTTGCGGACTCGATGTCTCAGCAGGCTCCCACCTGGGGCCATACCAGCTATCCTCACTTCAGGCCTGGCATGGGTGGAACATCGCCAGGACATTCCCGACAGGCAAATCCAGCCGCCACTGCAGTGAGTACAAGCCACCATCCAAGTTCAGTAGTGCAGACACCATGCGCGCTACAGGTGAACAGCCTCTACTGTGAGCAGCGTTCCTGACAGCGGCGTCAGGCATCGCATCCACCACGCCGCTTCAGCTTCGATGGTCCCCTCCCTGCATTCACCTTGCCACAGTGACTGATCGCTGCCTTGCCCACCGGTGAACTTTTCTGGTTTTATTCCTCCCTTCTGTCGTTTCTTATATTCATAGCATTCTGCATTTCTACTGTATGTTGCATTTTCTTTCATTTCATTAACTTGTATTAGACCTACACTATCCTTTTGTAAATACTATATCCTCTGTTGGAAGCATAAACAGCTTTGTTATTGCCCCGATGACTGTTAGGTCCTCGCTAGTACACGAGAACATGAGCATCTCATTTTAAGAGAGGATTTTTGCTTCTTAATCCCCATCTCCTGCTTGTTACAGACACTGTAAAAAAATTTTGTTTCCCTGTGCAATTTACAATCTTTTGTCACCAAGTGTTCTTTTTTTTTTCATAGGGCAATACGTAAGACTGGGAAAACATTGTTTCCTTGAGCAATTTGATTTTTTTTGTCACCAAATGCTTTAATGTTAGGACAACTTCATAACGCTGTGAAAAAATGGTGTTTCTTTGTGTCATTTATCATCATTCGTCACCAAGTTGTTCTTGTTTTTTTGTAGGCCAGTATGTAAAACTGGCTTCTTTGTGCAACTTGAATTTTTTTCACCAAATGCTTTATTGTTAGGCCACCTTACATAACACTGTGAAAAAATGTTCCCTTGGCATTTTATGATTTCTTGTCGCCAAGTGCATTCTTCTTTGTTGTTTTTTGGCCTAGGTCAGTATGTAAGACTGGGCAAATATCGTTTCTTTGTGCAATATGATTTTTTTTCTCACCATATCTTTTAGCCTTAGGCCAATGTACGTAGGACTGTGACAAATACTGTTTCTTTCTCCAGTTTATAGTCTGTTCTTTTGTAACCAAACCTTTTGCTTATAGGCCAAGATATGTGAGGCTGTGAAGTAAGTTACTTTCTGTTGTGTCCCAAGCACTCCTTTGTTCCCGAGCGACCACCCAAACGTCTTGAGTGAAGCGGTACACCGCACCTGCAGATGACCGGTTGCTAACTCCCCTGCCCCCCGCTAGCCACAAACGAGCCACCATTCGTCCTACCTTTATAAGAGTAGGAATAAACCTGTTTTTAAACATTCCAGGCTGTCTTATGCTTCTTATACTACCACATCCCGCGCATACGCCTTTGGGCTCACGACAACTCCGGACATAACAGTGGCGACGAGGAAGTATATTTGGACCTGTGCTACGCAAGGCTTTTGATAAGCTGCAAGTCATGGCTATGCACGGGCTCCAAAATTGGCTACCCGAATTCAACGGCTCCTCATGGTAAGCGCGGTTTGGACGCCTGCAATTTTACTTTGAGGCTAAGAACACCACTGATGCAGCAATGAAGAGATATAACCTGCTAACGTTGCGTGGGGAGCAGACGTATGAACAGTCTGTGCCGCGATCCAGCCACACACTCCAGCAACCGTCGACTACGATGACATTGTAGCGGCGCTAGAAAAGCACTATGACCCAAGGCCATCGGAGGTCTACAGCCAATGCAATGGCAAGACCAACTGGAGGGCGAAAAAGTGAGGGAATATGCAGCAGCTCTTAAAAAGCTCGCTGCTGACCGCAATTTCAGGATGTCGACAACTTCAGCTACTACGCAGGAGGGAGATTGACTGCCACACCTGCTAATACCACTATTCTCCCCTTGGACATTATGTTGCGCGACTGTTTTGTGTGTGGACTATGCAACGAAGGCCTACAACGATGCCTGTTTGAGGAGACGGGTCTCACATTCTCCAAGGCATACAACATTGCCCAGTGAGCGGAGAGGGCTGGTCACCAGCAGAGGGATATTTGACGAAACGTTAAGCACCACACCAGTCAAGTCAGCACTCAGGGCATGCCATAACTACGGCTAATTCAAGGAAAAAAACACGGCGCTGTTTGCGATGCGACGACGTGCATGATCCCAATCATTGTGGTGATCAACACTGAGGTTGGCATGAGTGAGATGCCCGACCAATTTTATTTATCCAGAGCAGGCGTGTGTGGAAACAATCGAAGTTTAGTCCAATCAAAATGCACAGGGCAGTAGCCGGAACTTTCGGTCGAGCTAGAACAAACCAGAGAATAAATTTAACCACACTCAAAACAATTTAAGTCCGACAAAATATCTTTATGAAATCAAGCATCCTGTTTAATGTCCTTCATGGTCAGCGCTTCAGTGGAGATGCATTATTCATTAAAAAAAAAAGGAACTACAGGGTGCATGTACTCAGCTCGTTGCTCAGGAAGCAAGGCCACAGTCTGTGTGTGGCCATACATACGTAGTGCTCTTATGCAATGAGTCGACGATGAACTCGTGATCTTGTGAACTTGTGATCACTATGGTGATCACAAGCGCAAGACAATTAAAAAAAATCTACACTGCTGCACAGGAATGTTGAAAGTCTAAACCACTATGCACACTGAAAACATGGGTAAATGCAGATCTTTATCGAACAAAGCAGAAACAGCGTGAAAGGGGGAGGAGGCACTTGATGGGGCTTGAAAACAAACACTGCACACGCTACACACAACACTTTGACGCACAGTTCAGAGGCATAAAACGTTTGGCACTCTTGTAGCTTCCATGTTTCAAGAGAGCCCGCAATTAGGACAGGCTTAGAGCCTGCCCCAACATACTATTCAATATTCAGTCAGTGTTTGCTAACTGCACTTCTTGGTTTCCGTGTCATTTACTGTTGTTTCGTCGCACTCTCGGTATCCAGCACATCGCTGACCTTAAGGTAGGAGCAGATGTGGTCCAAGATATGGCTTCCAAGCTGGTCGAGCTGCACATGACGTTTTCGGCCATCGCCACAATCGTCAGGCGGCAGCTTGTGGCAGACCAGCTCTTCGAACACGATGCCAGCAAGCTGCCAGAACTGCATGTGCAAGATAAACAAGAAAGATCTGGCACAGTTCTTCCCTTAACAGCTCTGACTCAGAAGAAAGCAAGATGAATAATGAGACATGATGGATTATGTGCTTTTCACTTTTTCCTTTACATTGAAATCTCACTGATATAGCAGAATACAGCCTATAACCAGTTTATAACGAAATTGACAGTGCCACGAAAAGTGCTTGCAATATCAGTACTTCGTTCATTGTGGACTCACCATTCAAGACATCCACAAATTTGTGACCAAATCTGTTTTTTACATTCTGCATCATTAGAAGGTGCCAGCAACCCCTCCAGTGACAATCTAAGCCTTTTCTCTTCACGAAGCAATGCTGCTGGGTGCTTTTGAGAGAATTGAACTGTCTTTGCAATGAACTAAATTTGGTGCAACATGAGGAATGCAGAACACCAACAAAAAAATTCTTCGAGACGGCCTTAAAGAAGCCCTGCAACATTTTCTGAACACAGCCAGAAAACAGTGCCGATCAGGTGTCGAGGCTCCTGTGGACTGGCCTTACATTTTCACTACACTGCTCTACAATTCGCATCTAACTAATGTCCGCTTAAAGCGAAGGTGTTCAGCAAGCAAAATTAATCATCACCTCCTTATCACTGCACTCTTGGTTCACAGTGAGTGTACACTGCCGTCCACTGCTTTGGGCATCGCTTTGGGCACGGCCACTACAAAATTTGTCGTGTGGGCCCAGTTGTGATGCGACGCGCTCTGCTCCAGGAATCCAAAGACGGCCACACCCCCCTGACAAGCAAACAATGTTCCTTTCGCTGCAACGGACCGTGTGTTCACAAAACGATCCGCTGACAAATCATTCGGTTTCGCTTCAAAGGTTTCGCTCTATGTGGATACTCCTGGTCTATGGCAGGTTTGCACAGGCCTCTGGCATGTGCAATGCAGTTTATCCGGAGAAACGCGAGTCGCTTGAGAGCTTTCGCTGGGTATGCAAATGCCAAGAATCCCTGTTCAGTGTCGGGGTGCCGCTGATGCCTACATGTAACTTGTTCACAAGTCCAGATGAATCCAGCTCATCTCTCATTTCCTGCCCCTGAATTTGCCACGTTGCTGTATAAGTACCGTATTTACTCGAGTAATGAACGCATTTTTTTTTCCCCTGAAAAACAGAAGCAAAGTTGGGCGGGTGCGTTTACTATGCGGGGTAAATTTTACGAAAACATTTTCGGGTTGAACAAAACATTTCAATGCGCAAGAAAAGACAGCATGGCGACCAGCAGTAATGCTTAGAGGCATGCGTGCGATGAAATTTCATCAATAAGAACAGTAGAAAGAACTCTATGGCGTAGGTACCATGCGACTCGGCAGCCGCCGAGACAGCCTTAATGATGGCTGCGTTTTCTATTGCGATGGCCCTTTGATTGCGCTTAATGCGTGGCTTACGCGCAGCGCCGCGAAACCAGAAAAATGGCGACGCTGTCAAACCATCAACAGTGAAAAAACAAACGAGCGGCATGAGACGGTCTTCATCACGCACAGAATTTCTATAGTTTCTGTGTCACCACAGGGTCCCGCCCTTAACAATGACACCCTGATGTACACGACGCATAGGTCAGCAATCCTCGCCGTGCCAGCTTCCGGCCTACCAAGGTTGCTGCATCGGCGATGCAGTATTGGGGATATCAGCCGCATCAGCATTCGGTAACGTTCATGGGCGGCTGTAAAGGGAGAATACATGTTTCCCATCATTGCACACAAAACGGCTCATCATGGCATTTCTCCCCATATCTGTGCCGAGCCTCTCAGTGGTGCACGTTAAGCACGACGTCCAATATTGCATCGTGGAAATCTCGGAGACCATGCCCTGACCACGTTTAGGCTTAGCTGTGCCAGCTTGCGCAACATGCGTGGCAGCACACTGTGGCGAGAGGGAGAGAACTGCGATTACACAGATGTTACCGCTGCTTGCACAATGCACGCTGCTTACGCCCCGGGGTCCAACGGGCAGTAGTTTTATCGGGACGCCGGAGTTATGAATCTCCACACCGAATGGGGAGTGGGAAAATCAAAGCGTGGCTGTTCGCGGGGGTGCAGTTGGGGGTGCATTTATTACACGGGAAAAAAAAACAGCCAGGCCTGCGCATAACCGCAGGACAGTGGCAGCATAAGCTGGAGGACCGATGTTCTTAGATGCCATTTTAAACGCTTGGGGAAAATACTGCAACTAGAGGTGGTAGGTATCCCCTGCGCCATAACTCTTATCATTTCGCTAAGTAGGGAAGTACCCACTACGCCATAATTACTGGCGCATTGTAACGTGCAAATCTGTATAACTGCACATCTTAGAGAGTCTCCTAGCGTTGTTTTCCCGAGAACGAACCGAACTCTCGACCCGGCGTCAACGGCGAGCTGCAGTTTGGGCTTCTATCTGCACAGCTGTCTGTTGTGCCCGACGTTGCCTTGCTGCAGCCGCGTGCGTAGCTCTGCGATTCGCTTCTTCAGCAGCGGTCCGCACCTTACGAGGAGGAGCCATCATGTATATTGAAGAGCCAAGTCAAGTTGCTGTCGGGGCTGCGCACGTTGCCTGCCACGTGATGCATGGCACGATACAACGATAAAGGGCGGCGGTTCGCATTAATGATGACGGTAAAGTTGAAGAACATTGTTTCATAATGATGATGTTCATGATGCCTCTGTAATGGGTGCAGAGCTGGGAAGCATGCACCCCTGTGTCCTTTGAAATTATTCCTCGAACTCGTTATGCAATCCACTTATTATTATTCTGCCACGTAACATTACATTTGTTAATGCGATTCCTCGGCAGAAGTTATACCTGTTTCGGTCTTTTAGCGATGATTTTTCAAGCACAGGCGTAGCTCAATGGTAGAATGCTCGACTGCCACGCAGAGTGTGTGGGCTTGAATCCACGCAGAGGACGAGTTGGAATACTCCTCGGTCCTGGTTATATTTTCTAAAATTTGCGCGATAGTGGTTACGGACACCAGCAGCAGCGGCGGCGGCGGACAACTACGGCGCAAAAACGACCCTTGCTGTGATCTCATAACAGCTTACGCTGTAAACAAAAAATCCGGAATACGACTACTAAAGCTGGGGGTGCATTTACTATGCGAGCGCGTTCATTACGTGAGTAAATACGGTATTCCGCAGCCTCACGAAGACTGGTTTCACTTTCTGTTGTATTGATTTCTATGACAGAGGGATCAACCACATTTTTCTAAATAAACTCTCAGTTGCCTGTACACCTTGTCTCCATTCTAAATAGCACTTTATTATCATGAAAGTCTTAGTATCATTACGTATCTGGCCAGCAGCTCCCCTACTTTCTGAATGGCGCACTTGCAAGCAGCACACGACGTGGGAAATTGAAGTGTCACTATCACAATGCATATGGCCAGCAGTTCCAGCGCACCTTGCAAATTGCGGAAGCAACACAGGTGTGGAAAAAAAAAATGAACAGCAGCTGCAAGATGTACCGAAGGTGTGCGCAGGCATTCTTTTGCAGGCATATATGATTCCAGTTCAACTGTGAGCCCCCCTGCAACTATTGCAGAGTCACTGCACCTCACACAGCAAGGATGTAACCAGTGGAGAAATGCCCCCACTGCGTGCAAACCAATAGCAAAGGCCATGTGATGGAGCAGCAAGGCACAATAGCAAAAGGCCATGTGATGGAGCAGCAAGGCACAATAGCAAAAGGCCATGTGATGGAGCAGCAAGGCACAATAGCAAAAGGCCATGTGATGGAGCAGCAAGGCACAATAGCAAAAGGCCATGTGATGGAGCAGCAAGGCACAATAGCAAAAGGCCATGTGATGGAGCAGCAAGGCACAATAGCAAAAGGCCATGTGATGGAGCAGCAAGGCACAATAGCAAAAGGCCATGTGATGGAGCAGCAAGGCACAATAGCAAAAGGCCATGTGATGGAGCAGCAAGGCACAATAGCAAAAGGCCATGTGATGGAGCAGCAAGGCACAATAGCAAAATGCCATGTGATGGAGCAGCAAGGCACAATAGCAAAATGCCATGTGATGGAGCAGCAAGGCACAATAGCAAAATGCCATGTGATGGAGCAGCAAGGCACAATAGCAAAATGCCATGTGATGGAGCAGCAAGGCACAATAGCAAAATGCCATGTGATGGAGCAGCAAGGCACAATAGCAAAAGGCCATGTGATGGAGCAGCAAGGCACAACGCCTCCAAGTCCAACCATGGCTGCACCTGTTAGCCAGTGGCAACTGTCATTTGGTGTGGTCATCACATTGTGATGACGCATTTCGAGCACTTGCAGCCTTTTTCTTCAAAAGCGGGCCACAGAGATGCCTTGGTTCAGGTTTGGAGCTAATTATGCTGCTTTGCGTGTACATTAGTAATGATGTCACTACACTGCTCCTCACAATTGTGCATTGAGTGTTCAGACATGAGAAATGTAGGAGGTTTGCCGGAGTGTATGACAGAAATGCACAAACTCACAAGCACGGCCACGTAGGGGTGTGCAAATATTCAAATTTGGTAATAATTTTTTAAGAGTGCTTCCTATTTAATCTGCTTTCATGATGCATTGTGGTGCCGCCGCACGGCAGCCACGGGAAATAGTCGGGCAGGCAAAACCTGGCTCAACTGGCATACGTTTCCAAGTCCGGCCGTGGGCAAGATTGCCACACTGCTATCTGCTCACACAATCGCAATCTGACAGCAAGCGTACTTGCTGCAAGGTCAGAAATTAATTTAAAACATTAGTGTTGAATAGTGCTTTGCAGTGTTATTTAGTTTTTCACCTCCTCTCTTGAAGTTTGCACGTTCATATAGTAGTGATGCAGGCAGAAATGGAGCGATCAAATAGGCAAGCCACGTGCACCTGCAGAAATGATCAATGCAATATCTCTGCAGCAAGACAGCTGTTATAGAGAGCAGAAGAAGGAAAACCATTTATGTTCTTTACCGGTGTTCTCTGCGCACGGAAGAGAATATTCGCAGCACAAAGAACCAGACGCTTCATTCAACATCATTTCGTTGACAGTGCCATCCTAGGTTTTTATGCACCGTTTTGTTTTCTTTGCTGCTTTTGATTCCTGAAGTCAATAAAAAACCTACCTGATCTCCCACAGTAGAGGGCATAGAACTCTATCGTTTACATGTTCTAAACACACACGACAAACCCACACTGCTGTTCCCCCTGCATGCTTTTATTTTCTTGTAGGCATTTGCGATTTCTTTCTTCAATGTTGTTGTAACGCAGGCGAGTTTCCCTACACGCACAGCAAGTGAGAACACATGAACTAGTTGGTAAAACAGAAGAGAAAAAATAAAGGACAACACAGGAGCTATGGCTTGCAGGTACCCAAGCGTAGACACTTTTCCTCCAAACAGCTGCCAAGTTCGTCAATGCATGCACAGCGGCTTACATTAGAAGTTGAAAATGGAACATGGATTAGTTTGGTGGTCTAGGGTGGAAATCAACGATGAAATGAGAAGCTGGGCACACAAGCAAGAGGCACAAAGCAACAACAAAGAGAGAAGAGCATATGGGATGTACCAACTTCCTTTCGTGTGCTTTCTTAAAAGGCGCTTTGGAAAACGACCCGCCTTAATTTGTGAGCGCGAGTAGCACCCGTATTCGTTCAAGATATAGATTTATCGTGCTGCACCCATTGCTTCTGCACTTTTTTTTCTGCACTAATTTTTTTGCAGTTAGGTCCGAGTCACCGCAGATGACCAAAAACGGCCCCTGTCTAGAGAGGCTAGAAGCAGTTGCAGTCTCTATGCAACAGCTTTTAATGAAATGGGTGAACGCTCTCTTCATTGTGATCGGCAGCCATGGCGCACGGTTCCACACTGCACATCTAGCCACTGCTTCACAGAGCTAACTGAAGCTTCAAAGCACTGTTGATTGGGTTTCAACAATGGGAATCGGAAAAACCACATTTGCCGACTAGGATGCTGAAGGGAGGCAAAGTGACACACGGCGTCATTAATGCTCGAAATGCACCACATAGATGCGGCCGTGTAGCTGCCTGTACCCAGCTGAATAGCAGTAGTGTCATCTACTACCGAGGCCTGCCATGTGTGCTGGTCTTTGGCCACCAAGGTGCGGCGAACATGTATTACGGCATCGTGAAAGACGGATTCAATTTGCACTTATCTTTTATTATTCGAACTATTTGACGTTTTTAATTAAGAGGCAAAATATGATATGCATCATGACAAGTGGCCCATTCCCGCACGTAGTGTGCTTCACCATGGAACAACTGTGCGGTGTGGCAAAGCCAACACTTGTGTACTGCAGCAAAGTTACTAAAACTTGAGTACTGCAGTGAAGCTAATACTTGGGTACTCTGGTAAGTTAGATCATGCATATGCAAAGTTCTCCATTGGATTGTTCTTCAGGGCTCCACTGTTATTCATCTGGGGACAACAGTGTGGGGGTACACTAGCCGTGCAATATCTTTTTTCCCATTTTTAGCAGCATGTTCCTCTGCAATTTAGCATGATTTCAGAACATTTGAACATTAGAAATATTTCATTTTATTCATATTTAAACATTATTATTTGAATTCATTTCGTGCATAAAATTTTGCTATACTGGTATAAGCCTACTTGAATGCATGCTGCGTGCTGCAATGAACCATAAAAGCCTATGCATCCAACCGGTTCAAAAAATGAACACACACATGCAGGGAAGTCATGACATGCTTTCAACTATAAAGCATAGCTTCCTAGACCTTAAAACACAAATGCTGAAGTGTTCATTAATAACTAATAAGATAAATCTAGTGGCTGGTAAATTGTGCCATCCGTCAGGTGGGAAACCACCTCCCATGGTGGCGCGCAGTTCAAATTGCCCATGGCAGATCCAATTTGCATGAAAGCTATTGAGCACCCGAATAAATGGATTTCTAAAGCGCTTGGCTAGACCATGTGACGTAGTTTGAATTTATGAGCTTCTGCTGCATTATAAAGTTCTCAGAGCAGTGGTAATCGCTGCTCAGCTCACACTGGAACTTGTGCCCATACCTTGGAGTGAATTCGCCTGGCAGCACTCTTCATACGCTTCTCTGCCTCAGCCTGAGTCAGGGACCCCATGCGTTGTACTGCTCCTAGAAGCTGAGGGTGCCACGGTGCAACCAGCTCGTAGCCTCGGGCAGCCCGCGCAGCTCTCCGCAGGAGAAATCAGATGTCACATTGTCTTTGTGCAGTCCCGGCCGCCGCAGGGGGGTAGGAACACTGTGCCCACAGAGGGGTGACAGTGGGGAGCCCTCGGGTGGCTGCTTCGGGCTTGAACCCCACACCACAGTCGACAACTTTTTTTCGCCGCCGGTCCCGCGCCTATTACGACGCCACGATGCTCATGATGTTCAGGCTGATGATACTCGCTGCGCTGGCTTGGCCGTCTTGCGGCCAATCAAAGTCACTACATCGCCGATGCAATCTCTGACACGCCCAGCCGCAGCAGCTTTTGGTAGCATTCGTGAGTGGCCGTAACGGGGAAAAGATGTTTCCCATCACCGCAAGCAAAACGGCTCATCATTGCATTTCTCCCTCATATCTGTGCTGAGCCTGAGCCTCTCAGTCGTGCGCGCTGTATGACGTCCGAGATTGCATCACGGCAATCTCTGAGATGACGCCCCGATCATGTTTAGGCATAGCTGCGCCAGCCTACGCAGCACGCAGCAGCGGGCGTGAGAGAACTGCGACAGCACGGAGGAATGTAGCACTGCCAGTAAGTGATGTTACCGCCACTTGCACGTGCCTTCGCCCGGCAACGTGCAGCAGTTTTGTCGGACGTCTTCGAGACAGCGCGGATCAAGGGAAGCGGGAAAGCTACAGCGCAGCCGTTCGAGGGCATGCAAGGGTCCAAAGTTGGCGGTCCGTTATCATGCGAGTGCGTTCATTACGCGAGTACGGCATTTGCTTTTATGAATGTGAAAAGGTTGATTACTAAGGACTTGTTTTTTCGTGGGTGCGCATTACTATCGAGGGCGCGGTAGAACCGAGTAAATATGTAAATCTCCCGGATTCCATTTCTCCAAACTTGGCGGGTATGGTTTTAGTACTTGCGGTTTCAGAACCCTTCCAACTATCGCCGTGATCCCACGTGCCGCACTCAAGATTGAGGCATCAAAGTTTCACTGTTCTACCAGCTCAGGTCAGTTACATTTTTGTCGATTTCACGACAACAAAATTTTCGCATCAACGAAATTTTTCCCGCACACTGTCAGTTTTGTTGTAGCGAGAGTCGACTGTAGCGTCATCTGCTACCGAGGCCTGCCATGCGTGCTGGTCCTTGGCCACCAAGGTGCGGCGAACATGTAGTACGGCATCGTGAAAGACGGATTCAATTTGCACTTATCTTTTATTATTCGAACTATTTGGCGTTTTTAATTAAGAGGCAAAATATGATATGCATCATGACAAGTGGCCCATTCCCGCACGTAGTGTGCTTCACCATGGAACAACTGTGCGGTGTGGCAAAGCCAACACTTGTGTACTGCAGCAAAGTTACTAAAACTTGAGTACTGCAGTGAAGCTAATACTTGGGTACTCTGGTAAGTTAGATCATGCATATGCAAAGTTCTCCATTGGATTGTTCTTCAGGGCTCCACTGTTATTCATCTGGGGACAACAGTGTGGGGGTACACTAGCCGTGCAATATCTTTTTTCCCATTTTTAGCAGCATGTTCCTCTGCAATTTAGCATGATTTAAGAACATTTGAACATTAGAAATATTTCATTTTATTCATATTTAAACATTATTATTTGAATTCATTTCGTGCATAAAATTTTGCTATACTGGTATAAGCCTACTTGAATGCATGCTGCGTGCTGCAATGAACCATAAAAGCCTATGCATCCAACCGGTTCAAAAAATGAACACACACATGCAGGGAAGTCACGACATGCTTTCAACTATAAAGCATAGCTTCCTAGACCTTAAAACACAAATGCTGAAGTGTTCATTAATAACTAATAAGATAAATCTAGTGGCTGGTAAATTGTGCCATCCGTCAGGTGGGAAACCACCTCCCATGGTGGCGCGCAGTTCAAATTGCCCATGGCAGATCCAATTTGCATGAAAGCTATTGAGCACCCGAATAAATGGATTTCTAAAGCGCTTGGCTAGACCATGTGACGTAGTTTGAATTTATGAGCTTCTGCTGCATTATAAAGTTCTCAGAGCAGTGGTAATCGCTGCTCAGCTCACACTGGAACTTGTGCCCATACCTTGGAGTGAATTCGCCTGGCAGCACTCTTCATACGCTTCTCTGCCTCAGCCTGAGTCAGGGACCCCATGCGTTGTACTGCTCCTAGAAGCTGAGGGTGCCACGGTGCAACCAGCTCGTAGCCTCGGGCAGCCCGCGTCAGCTCTGAGCCCAAGACAAATCCAGCCGCACACTGCACCAAGCCCGCGTTGCGCCTCACCTGCAACATGCACACAGTTCGTATAGGTAGGATGCACACGGTCATCTGACGTAAGTTCACTTTCATCAGACAAAGCCAATGATCGATTTTCCGGGCGGCCAATTCTTTAGACATTCCCGATATTTCAGATGTCTTCATGGTACTTCGTGGTGCCTACGGGAACCTTTCCGTCGTGATTATGCATCATGGCAAGTCGTTATCGTTACGATGCAGCATTCAAAAGAAAAGTAATTATCGATGCCGAAGCTTTGGGTAACTGTGCTGCAGGCCAGAAGTACGGTGTCCCTGAAAACAACATGCGTCGTTGGAGAAAGGAGGCCCTTCTTTGCCTACACTGCGATGCGAAAAGCTTCAGTGACAGCACAAGAATGCTTTTCCCAAAGTGGAGGCAAGTCTAAATGAATTTCTCAGAGAAACCAGGAGCCGTGGCTTGGCTGTGAAAACCGCAATGTTACAGATGAAGACAGATAGCAGCTGATCGCAGCATCCCCGGGCCGCAGTTCAAGGCCAGCTGAGGCTGGGTTCAGAAAGCTGGATTCTGTCTTAGAAAACGGACTTCGATTGTGCAAAAGATTCCCCGTGACTATGAAGAAAAGTTGCTGTCTTTTCAACGTTACTTTATCAGATTGTGAAAAGAGCACAACTTTCTCCTCGGCCAGATCGGGAATGCGGACAAGAACTCGATAATTTTTAATATGCTGTCAGCTGAAACAGTATACACGAAAGGTGATCACCAAGTGCAGATAAGTACTGCATGGTGCGAGAAAGCGTGGTTCACCATTACGCTAGTGCGCACCATCGAGGTGCACAAGCTGCCACCTTATGTGGTGCTAAAAATAAAAACGATGCCCAAAAATGAAAATTTCCCCAAGGGTGTGCACATCCGTTGCCAGGAAAAAGGCTGGACGACTGAGGCATCTGTCATCGATTGGATCAAGACAGTGTCCTGCTGGCGCCCCAGGGCACTGTTGGCTTGCCAGTCAATGCTTGTCCTCCATGTTTTTCGGGGGCATCTCACCGAAGGGGTCAAGAAGAAGCTGCATGAAGAAGCCACTGATCTGGTTGTCATCCCAGGTGGCATGACGAGTCAGCTACAGCCACTGGATGTGTGTCTGAACAAGCCTTTTAAGGACCATGTGAGACGCTTCTACAACGAATGGATGGCCTCCAACGAGCCGGCCTTAACACCGTCAGGTCATTTGAAGCATGCATCTCCGTCTGTGGTGGCTCTCTGGATAGCCGATGGTCGGGCAGCTAAACCCGACGCAATGGTGGCCACCTTTTTCAAGAAGTGCTGCATTTCCAACACAGTGGATGGCACCGACAGCGGTGAACTTCGTAACTGCAACAGCAACAAGGAGACCAGTGATTCTTCAGGTGATAGGTCATGATTATTGGGTTACACGGATGAATTTTGCACGCCACACCACAAAAGTGGGAATTCCAATAAAGTATCTGACGGGACCTTATATTAACGTGCAAACTTTTTCTTTTTCTTGGGTCCTCCAACTCCCCCACTTGCCTTATGTCACGGGGCTACCAAATTAGCGTGCCCTCGTGTAGGTTCGTGTGTTTTGAGTTCGTGTGTTCAAAACTCGATGGCTTGACAGTCATCGAGAAAGGATAGACGAGACCGTTTGTGCAGAACAAAACAAACAAACAACACTCGCTGTATTTACAGAAACGGATTAAAGAGAGGAAAGGATAAAGACAAGACGAAGCATAAGAAGTAGAGGATAAGTTAACACGACATTGAATGTGAGGGAAAATAGCTAGCGGTGCGTAAGTATAGTTCAAAAGACAAGACTGTCACCATTCTGGGGGGCACGTGAAAGTAGATGGCGAGGTGGAGGCAGCAGACGCACTTGGAGCGGACTTGGATAGAGGTGTCGCTCGGAGGGAGGGTAGCCTCGGGCGAGTCGGAGTCAGCAACCTCTCGGCTTTCCTCAGCCGACGCTGGGACGCCGAACCGGAGACGCAGTTGTGCCTGGCCAACGCCAGGCGATGGGAAGTCGGTGGAATGCCTGGCCAACGCCAGGCGATGAGAAGCCGGTGGAGTGCCTGGCCAACGCCAGATGCTGGAAAGCCTGGCCAACGCCAGGTGCTGTACCTCTCGGGTACTCGCCCAGGTGGGAGCCTGCAGCGGCCTGGTCACAGGAACTCGGCCGCCACTCCCGCGCCCTGGTACGCTTCCTTCTTCCACCACGTCCCAGCCACGTCTGCTCCGGTTCTTCTGCCCGGTCTCTCCCTGGTCTCCCCCTCGCCCGTTCTCTTGGCGCTTTTTAATCCCCATCTTCATCGTGGGCCTTCATCATTGGTGTTCTTGTGTCTTCGTGCTGAATTCCGATTGCTCGTAGCTGTACTTGTGGCGCCTCCTCATTCGTCGGGCAGTTTCGCGCCACCACGCGCAATGACGCACTGCCTCGTCGTCTTCTATGTTGATGGGATCGGTGGCGCGCACTTGAAACACATTACACTTTCACTTTGCCCCGCACGGCCACTTCACTCCATCACACATGCCCCTCCTTCCGGAAAAAGTTTTTTTTATATATGAAAAAAAACTTTCTAGTTCTTAACCGTAGTCAACGCTTGTCCGTCAAAACCACTGCACCGCACGATTAAACACAACACATATGGTGAATGTCTTCCGTAAATGTTCACACACTCATACGAAACCAGAACAAGGAAACATGTAGTCAACTATTTCATTATGGCTGTGTGTTTTCTGCAGGTGTATAAATCATGTTAACAAGAAGACATAGCGAATAGGACCGACATGTTTAAGTGCTACAGTTCACCGGATCAAATTACATGCAGCCTTTTGTATCTACAGCATATTTACAACTGAATTCCTTGAAAAATCCAGAAGAAAAACTATACCGCATTCACTGTCAAAAACCGAAAAAGCTACCGGATACCGGAAACGGAGCTAAGTAATTGCATCCCACACCAGACGGATACTTGTTTTTACCTGCTCAGCAGAGGCTACTGCTAGAAACGCTTGGAAGCGTTCGGCATCAGTTGCCTCTCTGTAAGAGAAAGCGAAAACAATCGGGCTTGTAGCCGAGGTGATAGCCTTAACCAAGCGATGACTGCACTTCAAATGGAGCCAACACTGCCATGTGCACCCAGCGAGATGCCTTCGCATGACCCTTTCAAGCATGGCAATGCCTTGTCTAAGCCAATCACTGGAACATGCACCATGCTTAGCTGAAAAGGCTTTGGCATCGCTTGGTGCGACATAAGACATGTTCACTTCAGCGATATTTTGTAAGGAGCCCTGCTCTTGCAAACTAGCACCTTCTCCTGGTTCACCAATTAACCAAACCAGGCATTCCTTAAAATTGGCATCGCCAATGAGAAACCCCTTCCAGTCGACACCATCATTAGCACCTGGCTCTTCCTTCGGCTCCTCTCTGCGCTGCAGTAGTAGTGCTCCGGCCCCTTCTTTCATTTCTTGCTGACAAACCCTATCATTACTGACCTTACACGGTGTCACTCCTTGTATGTGAGGGCCGTCCGCATGGTCTTCTACCATGCCCGCTCCGCACGTGCCCACAGTTATTGGCACACATTCAGTAGCGTCAACTTCTATCTCGAAGTTCATATGACACAGTCTGTAATTGTCGAGAGGTACTGTTACCTCTTCGTACATTGTACCTATCCTTCCGAAGGATCCAAATCCTTTCTCTATGGGACGTCCATCCCACTTCTTCTCAAAGCCGCTGTGACCCTTATGGAACTCACCACTGATCCTCTCGATACCTGGGCTAACCACCTCTGTACCACTAGAGACGTCAACATCTTCACCGCCATCTGAACTGAATGTCACATTTTTATGCGATCCATCTAATTGGTCCTCAACGACTGTGCCCATATCCCAGGCGGCCGCATCCAGCGGTCCACATGAATGATTGGTAACAATCGCCATAGAGTCCGCTAGAGGATACTCTGCATTGTCACTCACACTTACAACCCATGCTCTATCTTCAGAGCTACCTGGAGGAACTCTTTCCTCGTTATTATCTGTACTTGACCTCCCAGAGGCCCCAAAGTACAAACCATCCCAACTAGAACTCTTTTGTTCCACGCCCGCGAAGCTATCTTCTGCTTCATCGAGCTCGCCTGAACTCCTGCGAGACGCTCCTCTGACTTCTACATTACTCTCTGGCTGAGCTCCTGGCTCCCGAGGATGCTCATGGTGAAATCCACTGCCACCTCCAACGACCAAGTTTGATTTTTCCCTTAGGAAAGTACTGCCCACATAGCATCCCTCTGCCGCCTGCTCATTGGTGCTCATGCACGGTGTTCTACTACACTGCTTCTTTACGATCCACGTCTTTTCCACCTCTGCGAGTTTGAGCTTTAACTGAAGTGTCTTTAATTTCATTTCTTCGAGCTCTCTTTCTTCCTCCTCCATCTCCCTTTCAAACTCCAACTGCTCCTTCTCTTCCTGTAGTCGCGCAGCCACTCGAGCATCAACCCACGCCGTAAATTCTTCGCCCTCTAAGCCTATACGACGTGCCAACTCTTCAAAAACTTGGCGAGATTCTGATGCGCTCATTTTTGTTTTGTTTTTTTCGTGAAAAACAATAAAGTGCATAAACGGTCTCGTCCTGTCGCGGACGCCAATTTGTCACGGGGCTAGCCAATCAACGTGCCCTCGTGTAGGTTCGTGTGTTTTGAGTTCGTGTGTTCAAAACTCGATGGCTTGACAGTCATCGAGAAAGGATAGACGAGACCGTTTGTGCAGAACAAAACAAACAACACTCGCTGTATTTACAGAAACGGATTAAAGAGAGGAAAGGATAAAGACAAGACGAAGCATAAGAAGTAGAGGATAAGTTAACACGACATTGAATGTGAGGGAAAATAGCTAGCGGTGCGTAAGTATAGTTCAAAAGACAAGACTGTCACCGTTCTGGGGGGCACGTGAAAGTAGATGGCGAGGTGGAGGCAGCAGACGCACTTGGAGCGGACTTGGATAGAGGTGTCGCTCGGAGGGAGGGTAGCCTCGGGCGAGTCGGAGTCAGCAACCTCTCGGCTTTCCTCAGCCGACGCTGGGACGCCGAACCGGAGACGCAGTTGTGCCTGGCCAACGCCAGGCGATGGGAAGTCGGTGGAATGCCTGGCCAACGCCAGGCGATGAGAAGCCGGTGGAGTGCCTGGCCAACGCCAGATGCTGGAAAGCCTGGCCAACGCCAGGTGCTGTACCTCTCGGGTACACGCGCAGGTGGGAGCCTGCAGCGGCCTGGTCACAGGAACTCGGCCGCCACTCCCGCGCCCTGGTACGCTTCCTTCTTCCACCACGTCCCAGCCACGTCTGCTCCGGTTCTTCTGCCCGGTCTCTCCCTGGTCTCCCCCTCGCCCGTTCTCTTGGCGCTTTTTAATCCCCATCTTCATCGTGGGCCTTCATCATTGGTGTTCTTGTGTCTTCGTGCTGAATTCCGATTGCTCGTAGCTGTACTTGTGGCGCCTCCTCATTCGTCGGGCAGTTTCGCGCCACCACGCGCAATGACGCTGTCACGAGTTTGTGTGTGAGGATCTCGGGAGCGCTTGCTCCGATGGATTGAGAGAGAGTGACGGAGACGAGAGGCGTTAACAAAAAACAAAAGACGTTACTTTATGAACAGGAAGACAAAGACATGAAGAATGAGCAAAACACCAATTCACACACAAAGAAAAAACCTAAATGTTAGTAACAGCCTAAACAGCCTAACTACAAATCCTCCGCGTAGGGCGCAGTTCCCACGGGAGTCCCTCAACCTTGGGCCTCGTGTTCAAGTCCGCGTCAGCTGCCTGCCGCTGAAAGTGAAGTTGGACGCTCTTACGTTGGGCGTTCGACGTGGTGTGGTTCAGAGTCGAAGCTCTCTGGTGGGTCGTGTCCCGTCGCTGTCGTCGAAGATGCTGCGGATGGTGGCCGCCGCTCATGCAAGGTCCGTCCTTGTCCGCCGCCTTGCTTCACCTGTGACTTGGCGGGTCACCGCTTAGGCCTAGCCCAGCCTAGGCCTCCTCATATGTGATGCTCGGTCTCCAACCAAGACCGGCCCTCTGCAGCGATTCTTCTGCCGGTCGTCCCGTTCTGCCGGCGAAGGTGGAGCGCTGCGGGTACGCCGGGAACTGTTGAAGTTCAGCCGCTGCCACTCCGAAGTCCGTACTCGATCGTAAGCCAGATCGCCGGCACCCCGGAGCCCGACGCCCTCGTCTCCTCGTCACCAGACCGTAGCTGGCCAGACACCCTTCGTCGACCGGTGCCGCGCAGAGAATGCCACCTCAGCCTTCCCGAACCCCGATCTCTCCTCGGGTCGCGTGCCGCGATCCCGCCGACATCCAATTATCAACACATACGTGTCTGCGGCGCGTGCATTCCCGCGCCACTTCGCCGATCTCTCCGTTTGGCCTAGTGGCCTGTGTTTATGGGCCCCTCTTACTCATGACATTGGCCCCCCTTTTAAGAGTTTTTTCTTAAAAAACTGCTTCTCCTCCTCTTCTGAATCCTCCTGAGCTTTGCCAAATCTTCTTGCTTTTTGAAAAATAAACTTGTGACGTCTTGATTTTTTCGGCTCACTGTAGCACTGGTCACCACCACACTCTTCGCGCATCCACTGACACACCTTCATACACCTTTTGGTCACACCACACACAGCACTAGTACATGATCACTTCACTTGAAGTTCACTTTTCGTGATAGTCATCAATGTTCACAAACAACACCACAAACAACACTAATGCATCACTATACATATTTATCACTTAACCTGATGTGCCCTAGCACAAAAGTTAATGTTCAGTTTTCACGAGAGTCATCAATGTTCACTGAGTTCACTTCCAGTCCGCTAACCAATACTCCCTTTCGATATCAACACACCTATATACATGGATATACAAAGTCATCACTGCAGCACCTTTCTATGCAGCCCTGTAGCCCTTCTTTCTATCTCCAAATCATTGACTAATATTACTAATACATATTTTACCACCATCGCATTGTCGGCCCTACATACTTTTTACCATTTCCCTACACCTCTAAATCTCTAAAGGCTTGTTCTGTGCCTTATATCTGATACACACAACTATACCTAACTATACATACACGACTATGCATACACAACTATACATACCAGACTACAATATTCCCTGCTATGCAGACTTACTCACTGCTCTATCCGCTTTGATATTGTCTCACACTCCCCTATGCCCTCGCTTGGAAATCAGCACGTTCTCTTTCCTTGCCCTTCAGCTGGTTAACTAATCACTCTCTTCTCATCTCCCCATCGTTCTTGTTTATACGGATCACCTCACGACCATCTTGCCCTTTCTCTCAAATCGTTGGCTACCAACACAATATACACTGCCTTGCTGCAACAGTCCATGGTATGCCTCTTGCCGCATTGCTCGCTCCACTCTATTTTTCCTTTCCCCTCTACCTCCCACACTTGACAATCCCCATTCTCTTTCCTTTCACAAACTAATATTCCTTAATACCTCTGTTTTTTTTTTCCATGCCAACGTCTGCTCTTGGTCCTTTTAAATCACCACTTCTCTACACACTTTTAGCAAAGACAATAGTTTCCCTATCTCTTTAAATTATTGAATTTTCTATTCAGCACTGCCTACTTTAGCTGTTCTACTGTTTCCTTGTGTCTATTTCCTTTCAGAAACCGATATTCAATGACACCTCATGCTTCGTTTTCCTTCTCTTTCTTACTCCTATGTCATCTTTTGATGTTGCTCCTTTACTTTAAACTATTAACTTCTCTGTTCTGCACTTTCTCCAGCTCTACTATCATGCTTGTGTCTCTTCTAACTTTCTGGTCAATTTTTTTTTTCCAGTCTATCTACTTGATTTCCTTGCCGAGATCCCTTTCCGTGAAAGGCCATCAGATAATAGAAACGCGTTCCTTTTTCTTTAACGGCCACAGAAAAAACCTCTCCGCTTTAACTCTGGGCTTTCTCCCAGTCGGCAGCTCGCGCCACTCTCTTGCGCGCCTCCTCGCATGTGCTCGTCGCCTCAAACGCTCGCTACGGCGGCGGCGTTTGTTAGCATTGCCAACCCTTCTCACGCGTCCCTTCCTAGCTGAATTCGCTCGCGAACCCCTGGTGTGGCTGTCGCACTTAGTATCTTTCAAGGTCAAATGCATCCTCAACCAACATTCTCTCGCGCGTCTATTCATTGCGCACCGTCGCGCCCGCCTTGTGCGACGCCTGCGTTCGTCCTCTTTCAAACGAAAACGCTTCTTCTGAATCATTTTTCTCGCGCCCCTACGTTTTCGCCTCTTCAAACACCTCTTGCAACCGACCTTCCCCCGGCGTCCACTCGATCGACGCTCAGTAACCCAGTCGCGTTCGTGCACCTTATGCTCCTTTCGAACGCGCCTTCTTGGACGCAGGTTAGCGCCAAGACCTCGGTCTTCACTCACTTTTCGATTCTTTCGAACTCGCGTTCTTTGACGCGTCTTAGTGTCAAGGCCATTGGCAGTGTATGCGTCTGCCTCTTCCTCCCCTGTGACGTCCTCACTTCTACTTGTACCGCTCCGATCGCGGACTCCCCCTTCACAGTGCTCGCTCTCGAGCACTGCACAATTTTCGCACGGATCGTGACTCGATGTCACGTCCTTCACTGTGGGGCTCTCATCAGAACAGACCCCGTTAAGCATGTGCTTGCAGCAACCTGCAATACACTCTCGATCACGTACGTGCTTGCAGCAGCCTGCAATGCACTCTACGTTGTCCTCCTGCACCGGCAGTGGGTGCGCTTTCTCCTCCGCTGCGCTCAACAGCTCTTGGGCGCCTACGCCCGCATCATCAATAAACTCTTGGGCGCCTACGCCCGCATCCTCAATAAACTCTTGGGCGCCTACGCCCGCATCCCCAACCTCCGACTCGAGCTCCTCTAGACTTGCGGTAACCGCGCCGCACTCCTCCGACTCCACCGAGACGATCTCCTGACTCGCCTGAATTTCCGGAATTTCGATAACTTCCGCCTCATGTTCACCGATTTCGACTGATTGCACTACTGGCAAATTTACACATGATGTCTCCTCCCTTTTCCGGTACATCAGCTTCCCTTCGGCCTCAGCTATCTGCTGTTTTAGTAGAGCTACCATTGCTTCATGCTCTCGCTCCCGTTCTTTTTGGGCATCTTCAAATAACCTCAGCACCTCCTTTCCTGACAGCTTTCTACTCTTCGCTATCGCCGCCAAACGCTCCAAATCCATCTTCGCAACCCCCGACGATCATTCGTGACTGGGCCTGGAGATGTTAAATCCTGGCAGAGGCTCGCCAATTATTGTCACGAGTTTGTGTGTGAGGATCTCGGGAGCGCTTGCTCCGATGGATTGAGAGAGAGTGACGGAGACGAGAGGCGTTAACAAAAAACAAAAGACGTTACTTTATGAACAGGAAGACAAAGACATGAAGAATGAGCAAAACACCAATTCACACACAAAGAAAAAACCTAAATGTTAGTAACAGCCTAAACAGCCTAACTACAAATCCTCCGCGTAGGGCGCAGTTCCCACGGGAGTCCCTCAACCTTGGGCCTCGTGTTCAAGTCCGCGTCAGCTGCCTGCCGCTGAAAGTGAAGTTGGACGCTCTTACGTTGGGCGTTCGACGTGGTGTGGTTCAGAGTCGAAGCTCTCTGGTGGGTCGTGTCCCGTCGCTGTCGTCGAAGATGCTGCGGATGGTGGCCGCCGCTCATGCAAGGTCCGTCCTTGTCCGCCGCCTTGCTTCACCTGTGACTTGGCGGGTCACCGCTTAGGCCTAGCCCAGCCTAGGCCTCCTCATATGTGATGCTCGGTCTCCAACCAAGACCGGCCCTCTGCAGCGATTCTTCTGCCGGTCGTCCCGTTCTGCCGGCGAAGGTGGAGCGCTGCGGGTACGCCGGGAACTGTTGAAGTTCAGCCGCTGCCACTCCGAAGTCCGTACTCGATCGTAAGCCAGATCGCCGGCACCCCGGAGCCCGACGCCCTCGTCTCCTCGTCACCAGACCGTAGCTGGCCAGACACCCTTCGTCGACCGGTGCCGCGCAGAGAATGCCACCTCAGCCTTCCCGAACCCCGATCTCTCCTCGGGTCGCGTGCCGCGATCCCGCCGACATCCAATTATCAACACATACGTGTCTGCGGCGCGTGCATTCCCGCGCCACTTCGCCGATCTCTCCGTTTGGCCTAGTGGCCTGTGTTTATGGGCCCCTCTTACTCATGACAGACGCACTGCCTCGTCGTCTTCTATGTTGATGGGATCGGTGGCGCGCACTTGAAACACATTACAGTTTCACTTTGCCCCGCACGGCCACTTCACTCCATCACACCTTATAATAGTGACCACCTTATATTCAAATTAAGACACAGTGTCTCCAGTGAAACAAAACTTTATTCGAGTGCAGGAAAGGCAGTGAGCTTTGGCTGTTTTAAACCTTTCGTCACCATGAGATGTTGGCCATATTTTCTATATATATGAGTTAGGAATTTTTCTTGCAACAGCTGCTAGGTTTCAATAAACAAGCAGTATATCAAACTGAAGAACCATAAATGTGCTTTCAAACGACACTTATTTTAATGCTATCAATAAAGAACATGTTTTCTTGCCTCACCACAGTGGTGTAGTTGTTATGACTCTCTGCTGCTGATCGCAGGGTCGCGCGATCGAATCACGGCCATGGTGGCTGTATTTTGATGGAGGTGAAATGTTGAGGCCTGTATACTGTGTGATGTCAATGCACATTAGAGATCCCCAGGTGGTCGAAATTTCCGGAACCCTCCACTACGGTGTTTCTCACACTCATAGAGGGGCTTTGTGATGCACAAGCCCATAAATCAATCAATCAACTTGTTTTTTTTTTTTTTTGTTAAGCTGCAAACAAAAAATTCAATAGCTTCAAGGAAATTTTTCAGCAAAGGATAATATCTCTGGGAAATATTTTTGTTGTAATCTTGAAATACACAAGCTGTCACAGTACTACTTGACCCTCTCTAATAAAAGAAAAATATTAATCTCAGATTAGGCACTTCTTGAGTTCTAAAATAATAGTACATAATACATAGTCAAATATACGGTGTGTTTTAGTTAGCATAATTTTTTCAGAGAAAAGCATTTCAAAGCATAAATTCGTACACATAAATGCAATTATTAAAGGCACACCTGAAAGGCACATTTTGAAAAATAAACAGCAATTACAAAATATGTATTTAAAAGTAACAAATGCAAATTATTTACTCATCCATCCGAGCACAGCTCTCACGGAGCGACACTGCTGCCCACGTCGCGACTGCTCAAAGAACCAGAAAGAATGCGTCTAAGCCACACAAGGATCGGTGGGCCAGCCAACTTCTGTTTCCTTTGAGCGCACATGGTGTCGGTTGTCCAAGCCATAGCACCCCGCTCATGCGGCTCATGTGTGCTTCAACTTTTAAGCTCGCGCGCTTTTAGGGGCGAAGCTCCTTAAGGTTTGGGTCTGTCCGTCCGTTGTTCCTAGAAGCGCGTTACCTTCAAAGAAATGAATGATGCTACGTGTGGGAGGCGCACCCTCAGCGCGTGCCTCCCGGCGCGCGGGCTCTCTCACTCTTCCATCTGCTGTCTTGTGAGAGAGAGAGAGAGACCGAGAGAGCGAAAGGCGCGCGTTGACTATGGAAACGCTCTTTCTTCGATGAACTCTGTACCAGCTCGCAAAGAAGGAGAACGCGCCCTCACCCGCGAGAGACAACGTTGGCGCAGGCAGCGTCTTCTAGCGAGTTTCTTGATTGAAAAATACTGACTGCTCGTGCTGGAGAACTGTTCACCGGCAACCCATATATATGTATATATATAGGCACTGGATCTTGACTTGCAATGAAGTGCCGGTGGGAGATTTCACTTGTGCGTAGTTGAACCATAAGAATTCGTAGCGTGCGCGTTAACTAAACTAATCCGGAACTCGGCACGATCTACGATGAACCTCCGGAGCTTCGCCCACTCATCATCATTCACTCCGTGGATATGCTGTGAATTTTTTTAAAAACCTCGCCACGTGACTGATGGAAACATGAACCGAGCGGAAAGAGCATTTATTGTTCTTGTGCTGCCATGAGTGGCACCACATATTTATTGAAAATGAGGCTACCCCCCCCTCCCCCCCCCCTTTCAGCCTTGGAGTTTCAAATTCACATAAGATAGGCCTTCCGTATTTACCCGCATAATTTGCGCCCTCGCATAATTTGCGCACCCCTAATATTTAGCCAGCTTTGGAAAAAAAAATATCCTCGCATATTTTGCACTCCCCATTCCCAGCTCACCGGCGCGCACACACGGACCAACAGCCGCGCAGCTCCGCCCCTCGCTGTGCAGGCAAGCGCAGTCATACGCAAGAGGAGCTGTGAGTGTGATGCCCCTTTTTCCTATTCTTTTCTCCGGAAGCCCCCGAAGCCCAAATTATGGTCACTAGAATAAAAGCATGCGAGTGGGGGCGAAGAAAACGGCTGAAGCAGAGATGAAACGAGCCTGGCCTATCTCCGTCGCTCCGAGGGGTGATGTTATCCCGATCGGGACACCTGCCGTCGATGCAGGGAGGGAAGGCCCCGCCCGTCTTTAACGAGCATGATAAGATGCGAGCCGGAGGGGGGGGGGGTAGTGTAGCTCTGCTGTCGGCTGCTGAGATAGCGCTGGTGCGTGCACTATCGCACGCCATCTTGGCAGCCATCAGCAGCTCGTAAACACTTCTACGTGCTGCGCTCTCCCTGGAGCAGCCGTATTCTCTTACACCAATGTTTTGCAGTGTTATTTTTCTTGGGTCCTCCAACTCCCCCACTTGCCTTATAATAGTGACCACCTTATATTCAAATTAAGACACAGTGTCTCCAGTGAAACAAAACTTTACTCGAGTGCAGGAAAGGCAGTGAGCTCTGGCTGTTTTAAACCTTTCGTCACCATGAGAAGTTGGCCATATTTTCTATATATATGAGTTAGGAATTTTTCTTGCAACAGCCGCTAGGTTTACATGGACAAACAGTATATCAAACTGAAGAACCATAAATGTGCTTTCAAACGACACTTATTTTAATGCTATCAATAAAGGACATGTTCTCTTGCCTCACCACAGTGGTGTAGTGGTTATGGCACTCTGTGCTGATCGCAGAGTCATGCGATTGAATCACGGCCATGGTGGCTGTATTTTGATGGAGGTGAATTGTTGAGGCCCATATACTGCGTGATGTCAGTGCACGTTAAAGAACCCCAGGTGGTCAAAATTTCCGGAACCCTCCACTACGGTGTTTCTCACACTCATAGAGGGGCTTTGTGATGCACAACCCTATAAATCAATCAATCAACTTTTTTTCTTTTTTTTTGGTTAGCTGCAAACAAAAAAATTCAAAAGTCTAAGGAAATTTTTCAGCAAAGGATAATATCTCCGAGAAATATTTTTGTTTTAATTTTTAAATACACAAACTGTTGCAGTACTACATCGTCCTCTCTAATAAAAGAAAAATATTAATCTCAGATTAAGTGCTTCTTGAGTTATAAAATAATAGTACATAATACATAGTCAAATGGTCAAATATATACGGTGTGTTTCAGTTAGCATAATTTTTTTAAAGAAAAGCATTTCAAAGCACAAATTCGTACACATAAATGCAATTATTAAAGGCACATCTGAATGGCACATTTTGAAAAATAAGCAGCAATTACAAAATATGTGTTTAAAAGTAACAAATGCAAATTATTTACTCATTCATCCGAGCACAGCTCTCACGGAGCGACATTGCTGCCCACGTCGCCACTGCTCAAAGAACCAGAAAGAATGCGTCTAAGCCATACAAGCATCGGTGGACCTGGCAACTTCTGTTTCCTTTCGAGTGCACATGGTTTTGGTTGTCCAAGCCATAGCGCCCTGCTCGTGCGGCTCATGTGTGCTTCAACTTTTAAGCTAACGTGCTTTTTAAAAAACCTCACCATGTGACTGACGGTAACATGAACCGCGCAGAAAGAGCATTTATTGTTCTTGTGCTGCCATGAGTGGCAGCACATATTTATTGAAAATGAGGCTGCCCAGTACTCCCTCCCCTTTCAACTTTGGAGTTTCAAATTATAGGCCTATTTGAAATGGTATTGATTTATTTATGCATTTATTTATACGTGTACCTGCAGCTCCCTCTAGGGGCATTGCTGTAGGTAGTTTACAAAGACGAAGTACATACATGTCATCAAAGAAAACATATTGCACAGTACAAAACAAGAAGAGTCAGGCCTGCGCGGAACCGCAGGACAGTGGCAGCGTAAGCTGGAGGAGCGACCTTCCTAGAGGCCATTTTTAACACTTCGGGAAACTCGTGAAAGTACAGGTGGTGCGCAGTACAAAACAAAAGAAGAAATATATCAATCGCAGCATAGAATATATGGCACAAAATAGAGGGGGCTGGGTATTTCCACTTTGGAAAGTAAAAAAGAAAAGAAAAAGACGTGAAGAAGAAGGAAATGAAGAAGTGACATTAGGTAACAACACGCTTTTTTAAAAGTGAAGGGGACAGTGTGTGAGGGGCGTTAACAATATCAGTGAGAAGACCATTCCATTCGTGTATATTTTTTTGGAAAGCAAGTATTTTTGCAAGAGTGATTGTTTGGCACATATATTCACATACTTCTAAAGAATGGTCCCGTTGTGATGAAATGTAGCTTGGTGGCTTTATGTATTTATTTTTAATTATTCCTGTTTTGTCATTTATGTTGTAGAAAACACATAGTCTGAGATATTTACACCATGTTCACAGTAACGGCCATCCAAGTGAACTGACAATTTGGCTTGATCTTCTGGTGAAGTTGAAATCACCCGTCGCAAACCGAGTGGCACGCAGCAGCTGCCGCCAGCAAGATCACTTATGTATCAAACAGTATGTTAGTGACATTTGTTTACAGCTACTTGCAGCTGTGTGTAACAGCTGGATCTTACCGGTACTCACCTACGAGGCAGCAACTTGGAGGCTAAGAGGCTTCAGCTTAAATCGAGGACGATGCAGTGACCAATGGAACCGAAAATGGTAGGTCTAACATTAAGGGACAAGAAGAGAGCGGGGTTAGGGTACAAACGCGTGTTAGAGACATATAAATAGAAATTAAGAAAAAGAAATGGGTGTTGAGACATATTAACAGAAATTAAGAAAAAGAAATGGGAGTTGGTCGGCCATGTAATGCGAAGACCAGACAACCGTTGGTCATTAAGGGTAATAGAGTGGATTCCTAGAAAAGGCAAGCGTGGCAGGGGGCAGCAGAAAGTTAGGTGGACAGATGAGAACAGGAAGTTTGAGGGGTAAACTGGGCCCAGTTAGCACAGCACAGGGAAAACTGGAGATCTATGGGAGAGGCCATTTCCCTACAGTGGCCGTAGACAGGCTGATGATGATGATGTACTTTCTTGCTGGAAATCAAATTTAGTGTGCATTCGCACACACGAAAGTGATGTCAAAACAAAGATTCTGAATCCTGTGTGTCGTTGAATTAGGTTGGCAACCCATCAATCTATACGAGCAGGTGCTTCCCAGTGTGTAGTCTACAAAGTCTTTCTTTGAATTTCAGATGAAAGCTTTGGTACTCAATGTTTGATTCAATATTTGAATATTTAGCCATTATTCGATTCAAACTCAATCAGGATGAAACTTCATGATCCGCACACCCCTACTTTTTAGATTCCACAGAGGGTCTGAAAAATTGGTGGTTTACTGTACTGCTGTTTCTGCACTATAGGCTGCAACAGAAAGGGCTACCTCCTTACAGCAACAAATTATAAAAGTAACTAACAGTTCCCACATTTATTAGTAGTATCTCGGGTATCACATGCCAAAACGACGATATGATTATGCTGCACGTCGTAGTGGAGGCCACCAGAAATTTCAACCACGTGGGGTTCCTTAAAAAGCTCCTAAACTACCCAGAGGTCAAAATTTAGTTCATGTGTTGCTTTGTGCCGGTATCCACAGCGAACACGTAGCCGCCAAGAATTTTTCAGAACGGGGCCGTAATAATGGAGTTACGTGCATTTGATTATTAAAACGTAGCACTTGCTTGTTTTGCTCTTTCCTTTGCCACGCTCCGGCCGCTTGCTCTGCCACCTCCTTGCCGAATGCTCCTCTGAATCTCGCATGACAAGCGCGTACATGCAAACACCACCCCACACACGACGAGGAAGAACAGATAGGCAGGGAGTGCGACTAACCGGAAGTCGCAGGTTCTCCTTTAAAGGGGCCCTGAAATGCATTTCACACACACTGATTTTATTGTACCTTTGCTTTGTGTGGGACTTGATGATGACCGAAACACCAGTGAAAGCGGCGAAATCGAACCGTATTGTTGTTGTTTTATTTTGTGGGGTTTAACTTCCCAAAACCAGCTCTGATTATGAGACGCCGTAGTGGAGGGCTCCGGAAATTTCGACCCCCTGGGGTTCTTTAACGTGCACTGACATCGCACGGTACACGGGCCTTGACATTTTGCCTCCATCAAAATGCAGCCACCGCGGCCGGGATTCAATCCCGCGACCCTCAGATCAGCAGCCGAGTACCATAGCCACTAGACCACCATGATGGGGCCGAACTGTATTATGCCGAACCGTATTACATTGCAATTTGTACCTGAAATTGGTTTCCGCGCCGACTCCAGCACCATGCTGGCTTTGCTGCAGGTTCTGACTGACCGGGAACAGTGAGGAATAAAAATATGCATTACACATGCTTACAAATGCATTGAATATAAAAAATTTCACATGAGAACGTGTTTTATGCTTGCTGCAGCTACTAAATGGTACGAATCGTGCATTACAATTTCATTTCTTGCTTGTAACTGACACAAGGAGCACTGTGTGGCCCATGTGGTTGTTGTAGAAATTCCACAGAGGGCAGCACAGTTCCGGTTCTCCAAGATGCGAGCCGCGCTCTGAATGGAGGCAGTGTGAATGTCTCGGGATGCCGATATCAGTTGTCTGCTTTTATTTTGAATTTGTAAATTGAGTAACTCGCGTTTGCCTGCATTGATCTCAAAAATTCTTTTTGCATTTACCTTAGAACAATACAAAGAACCTGTTTCGACGCAAAACTCAGTGAGTAAAATGTGGTTTCAGTGCCCTGTTCCTGGACGGAGCTCTGTTCCTGCTGACATCACCACACACATGCTGTTGACGTCACGACCAACTTTGGTTTGCAGGAAAGGCCCAGAGAGGCACATGAGATTGTTTTCTGAGTTTGTGGCACAGTCGTGGCTTGTAGCACGGCCGCATTTGGCATCGTTTATCGTGACAGCATTCTCAGCTCGATGCATGTGTTAACTTGAAATGTTAAAAAAAAAATCCTACCGCATACATCAGAGGGAGAACGAAATGCGAAAGGGAACATTTTTTTTTTTCAGGCCGTCTGCTCGTGTTTTGAACTTCGAGGACTAATAACTTCAGTTCTCGTGCACCGATTCGTATAATTCTTTTTACATTCATCTCAGTATTAAACACTACACACACTCCAGTGCTCCAGAAAGGCAGCCGAAAAAGTGTCACAGGCCTCTCTAAGAATGCCTCTGGATACAATTTAACTGTCACACTACCCAACAGCCATTATGTCACAATGCTAATTCTACCCAGAGTCGCATAAAGCCCGCAGGCTCGTCTTTAAAGTCCAGCTATTTCTCCATTTTTGACCCAGAGGAAATTTCTGTAGCAAACATCCAACTCAAGCTCTTCGCCCTTTGTTTTGATCATGAAAACAGGTTTTGAAAAAGCCCAAGACACATTACACAGCATGCAAAACAACTTTCATTTGGCACGAGGCTTCTAATAAAAGTGCCACACCACCATTTGCACTTGAGAAAAGGTACACGAGATGCAGTCAATGGTGCAGTGGTGAATGAAACGAACCGACATGAACCTGCGGCCAAATCTGCTCAGTTGCCATTTAGTGACGCCTTTGACACCGCATATGACCCTGCTGACAGGAGTCCATTGCTGATGCTGCAAATGTTATCCTTCTTTAACCGTCATTGTCAGCCTGTCTATGCCCAATGCAGGGAAAGGCCTCTCGCACAGATATCCGATTACAGTCAAACTCCGCTACAACAACATTCCCACTTCAACGAAAGTTTTTCGATTCCCCGCCCGCATCCCATAGGCTCCAATGTATCAAAACATTCTCCACAGTGAACTACTTTTTTATTGTTCTCCCAGTTCAACAAAATTTGCCCGGGACATAAGTCCTTCGATCTGCCATAGATTGAACCATGCTAACTTGTTCTAATAACCTCGAACAATGTACATTATAGTAAAGACATTTTTCATTGTTAAAAACAGCGCAAAAAAGAACGAAAAGGTACACATGACAGCGGTTAGCCTGTGAATTTGTCCACCTTGTTGTATTGCGATAGCAATTATACGGACAGTCCAAATGGGTTTTTGCCATCACCGTCGCCGCCATATCTCATATAAAGTCCAAACTGATAACCCCCAGCGCATTGTGTGTTCTACCTGCGGGTAAAAGCATGCGAGTGGGGGCAATGAACACGGCTGAAGCAGAGATTAAATGAGCCCAGCCCATCTCTATTGCTTGGAGGGTGCTTGCGACAACATCACCCAATCAGGGCACCTGCCATTGAAACAGAGGAACCGGCCTGCCCGTCTTTACCGAGCATGGAAAGACGAGATGGGGGGTTCTCTTCTATGAGCAGCAACCACTGGACCTCGCGCCGTCACCATGACGCGTCATCTCGGCAGCCATCAGCGGGCAGCTCGTATACGCTTCTACGCTTTGCATTCACCGCTTCACCCAAAAGGGCTAGTGAATGTGATGGGCGGCTCTCGAAGAATCCGGCATTGTTCAGGAGAACGTAAGACTGAGTGATTATGTAAATGCTGATGCGGACGTGATCATCCACGAGAAGCTGAGCAATACTGAGATCCTCAAGAGTGCTCACGTCACCACCAATTCATCTGACGATGAACGAGGCACGCATGGTGTTCCCACGGTCCCGACAATAATGACCGCATTGCAGGTCATGGACTCCTTGGACATCGGACGCAGCTTTCTTGGCACCCATGACGAAGATGTCGCCATGCAACTCCTCACAGAGCGGCGAAAATATTTTTTTTTTTTTTTAATTTTGAAAATAAGCTGCTCCCAGAGTGTCGTGCGTATCTCTTTCTCTTTATTTAGAGCTTTTTCTGTGACAAAGAAATTCTCGCTACAACGAAATTTTTTGCGATCCCTGTGAATTTCGTTGTAGCGGAGTTTGACTGTATCTTGTTTAATACTAGATTCTAACTGCATGCACTGTGTGGACTCATTTTTTAGGGAGAAAAAAGCCTAATGTTTGATATGAGTAAATGTGGCACTGTTTGTAAGAACTGCTGCAGGCATACCTCTAGTTGCTAACAAAATGATGATGTTTTGTGGCCTTTCTGACAGCTATGAGAGGTGGCGCTAAAAGCAAATAGGCACAAAGTGTTCCTGCTTTCCTGTCATTACCATATGGATCCCACCAGTTCCTATGGTGATGTGAACTGTGTCACTTTATATCAGTGGTACGACAGCACAGTTTTCGCTATTTTACATCGCACATTTCCAACACTTCACACTTGGCAAACACAGAGGGTAGGCTAAAGCAGTGTGGAGCAAAGTATGTTTGAATTAGTGAGTGTGTGATGCTATTCGATAATGCAAATGCTTGCTAGAGCCAAGGGACAAAGTATGAGTTATCCAATGTATTGATAAGAAAGATGGCAGTTTTGCAGACTTGGTTATATGGAACGTTAAGTGTACCGTCGACAACCAATAATTCAGACTGCACAGTGATTGTAGAAAAGTTCGAATTATCAAAATTGCTGTAAATCAAATGCATTGAAAAAAAAGACTATTTTATTTGCGTTTTAATGACCCTGGGCTAGGAAGAAGTGGTAGATGCATTGCTGCACACATTTTCACTTACATGGGACCGAGCCTGCGTGTATTTCTGACAGTTTACGACGATACAAGGACAGCAAACGCTAGAGTCAGACCCACCCGTCACAGCTCCGTAGCTCACGGCATATATTCCGAGTCGGAGTCACTCTTTGACATTTGGAGAACCTTTACAATTATTTAATAATCGTCCAGTTCGGCACACTATGACACTGCGCCACAATGCTGACAATGTTTTCAAAAGCAATGGTGGCAGGAATTGTCACATCGCAGCCTCGAGGTCGTCAATGATGGCCGCACTTTAGCTCATGATCAACAGCAGTTCAGGCTTTTATGTTACGGGCTCATTAGCAATCGGTAAAAGTAAATCGAGTGCGATGGAAGCAGTTGATTACTCCTGCTCGCACTGTTTTTTCAAGGCATCGGCAGATATGCCACACTGTCAGCCCCGATTCCCGTACTTGCCTCGTTTTTGTTGGCATGCTCCTCGGTGTGGACTGGGAGGCCATCATTTGTACCACTAGACGTGGTCTATTGCCTAACGTCCCAAGAAAGACGTCTTGGAATGTAAAATAAATAAACAAGCACAGAAGATTGAATGTGAATGCGCTATCAAGCGATCGCAGACCCAACATGGCCAGCCGTCCTTGTAATCGCAAACCACACACGGGGTTACCAGAGCAGGATGCGGTGATCGCAACGATGGTGTGCCTTGCCTCCAAAATTTGCACATCGTGACCCAAACTAAGCCTCAGAGATCACAGTTTTGTATGCGATCTCTCAGGCCATACTTCTCCTCATCGGGGCACTTGAGGATATAATGGTTTAGAGCTAGAAACTGTCCGAAATATCGGTCGTCTTAACACATTAAGTCTATGGGGACACTGGCGGTACCAAACACACGGCTGTTCCAACTACCAAGCATGTCCAAATTATCGGCGTCCAAATTACTGGTCGGCAACTGTACATACAAAGCTGGCAGATACAAAAGAATGCAACCCAGAATTCGCAGATGCTTATGTATCGGCAGAAAAAGTAAATCATGATTGAACCATAGTCTTACCACAGACTCTCTACCTGTTGGTGGACACTGGAGTCACCTGTGTTGAGGCTGCATTGTAGCACCACTGTAACTAATGGCAGATTTAAGGCTACACTGTGCACCGAATTATGAATGTTTGTTCCCAGAGTGCTTCCAGACTGAAAACTGAGCAACTTGTCTTTTTTGTACACACACGCTTTTCTTTTGTCCCCGTTTTATTATTTTTTTCTTGCCTTTTTTGAAAAGTGAGAGTGCACACTAAAACTAGCATACCAATAAATCCAGCTTCCGTGTTACGAGCACTGGCACTGAAATGCCACCACATGGCCCACACATGGAAACAGCGCCAAAAACAAGTCACCAACCAGACTTTTGACTTGCTGCCACGGGGACTTGTTTTTCCAGCACTCGACAACCTTGATCCAAGTCAGTGTGTAGCTCTCTTGCAGCGACTGAGCCAGTGTGTCCACCAACAGCCCAGCGACGGTACTGGTCGACCAGAACTCCAGGGTGTGCACACGTCGGCTTTCAGTCAGCCAGTCACACAGCACCAAAACATCAACGTTTGTGAAGATACCTGCAAAAGTTAACACACAGCCCACATTGATTCAACACTCAATTCTTTAACCCCTATATGAAAGCCTGATCGAGAAAAACTGTTAGAATGAAACAATTTAAAGAAGAATGGAACTCCTTAGAAACTTGAATGCTGGCTTCTGTGCAAAACAAATAGTAACAGAGCTTGAACTAGACCTGTGCAAGTAGCAGTACTTTGCGTGCAAAGCGAATTTGAATAATAATGTTTGAGTGCAAATCGAATATTCTTGTAACAATCTTCAAATATTTAAGAAGTACTTTCATAGTAAATTAACAGTAAATATACTAAGAAAAATGGGCAAAAGACAAATTTATCGTACAACTGCTGTACTTTCACAATGTTCCTAGAATAAGAGAATAGTACAGCACATAACTGCGCAGATGCATGGAATAACTTTTGGGGTTTAACGTCCCAAAACCACGATCTGATTACGAGAGACGCCGTAGTGGAGGGCTCCGGAAATTTTGACCACCTGGGGTTCTTTAACGTGCACTGACATCGCACTGCACACGGGCCTCAACACTTCGCCTCCATCGAAATGCAGCCACCGCAGCCACGATTCGATCCCATGACCCTCCAATCAGCAGCCCAGTACCATAGCCACTAGACCACTGTGGCGGGATGGACTAACTTCACTGCAGTACATAAGTGCTGGCTTTGCCAT
This sequence comes from Hyalomma asiaticum, assembly GCA_013339685.2. Lineage (NCBI taxonomy): Eukaryota > Metazoa > Arthropoda > Arachnida > Ixodida > Ixodidae > Hyalomma > Hyalomma asiaticum. Next base: position 97,961,473 of record CM023483.1, read on the forward strand.
AGTACGCAAGTGTTATGCGGCGAAGCGCACATAATGCAGGAATGGGCGGGGCGGTACACAAGTGGTAGCTTCACTGCAGCGTGCTTGTGTAAACTTTGCCACAGTACACAAGTGCTATGTGGCAAAGCATACATGTGTGAATGGGCAGTGCACAAATGTAAGCTTCACTGCAACGCTTTAGTGTGAACTCCGCCACAGTACACTGGTGTTATGTGGCAAAGCATACATGCTAAATAGATGGTACACATGTATAAGTTTCACTGCAGCACACCAGGTTCACCACAGTGGGGTAGTGTGAACTTCACCAAACTACAGAAGTGTTAAGCAGCAGAGTGCACTACAAGTAGGGTGGGGCCATTTGTCACGGGACACAGCAGATTATGTCCTTTAATTACCAACTTCAAATGGTTCGAATAGTAAAAGTGAAATGCAAATCAAACTGAATAGGAATCACTATTCAAAAACTATTCAAAAATTCAGATATTTCACAGACCTATGAAATACACACTCGCGTATTAACGAAAGGGCAGAGGGTCAAGGGCTCGCTTTATTTGTTAGAAACAAGTTAATGAAACAACAAACATTGAAGCCTAAGAAAGCATAATTATGATATTATAATTTTGGGGTAAGTAGAAAGGAATCAAAGTGGACGAAAAGACAAACCTGCCTTCGGTGGGAACCGAACCCACGACCTTCAGATATCGCGTCCGATGCTCTACCGCTGAGCTAGGAGTGTTAGGCAGTGCCACTTGTAGCCATGGCGGCGAGTGTAGCACACTCTTACTGCCAGGAGGCGTCACGTAGAATGTGATCACGTATTGCAATAGTTAAACAACAGAACCAGCTCTGGCACCTGACGTATGAAACGGAGAAGTCTAGTGACAAGTCATGAGAGCTCTTTTAAAGAAGACTGGTGATCTTACCTGTCAGAGGACACAAGACTGCATAAAGTCATGTTTGGGGACTACTGGAGTTTAGGGATAATTTTGCTAGTAGGCTCAAAAATTGCTACACTGACTGCACACAGATAGGCATGGATATTTCAAAGGTTATTGAAGGCTATTTAATTTACTCCATGTTATCCATTATATCATTGTGTCCCATTTCCCTGTAGATCAATGCCAGTGCAACCTACCTGGCTTCACTGTAGCATTTGCACCTAAAGCACCTATCCAGTGTTGAGAGGCGAAGTGCTTCCCCTTCCACCTCCTCATCATCACAACCACCATGATCACCTTGTCCATGCCCACTTCAGGGCAAACGCTTCTCCCATAGTGCTCCAATTAATGCATTCCTGTGGTACCAGCAGAAACGTTACCCCTGAAACTTCTTCACATCAAACTGACTTTGATGCAGCGCAAAAACAACAAATGAACAGGAGAAGGCACACATATAGACGCCACAGAGTGCTGTATGATGTTTGTGTGTGCCTTGTCTTGTCCACGTGTCATTTCGAGCTACATCAAAGCTCTTCCGATGATTCACCAACAGACTTGCACCGCCACCCTTGTCAACTTACCATCTGCCTGCCTAACATTCTGTTGCCCCTACCACGGTTGCCTCGTGCAGGAATGTGGTCTGTCACCCAGAGTAACCATCCCACAAAGTCACCAAAAATATCACCTCCTGTGCCACTACCCATCCCCACTTTCCCCAGGCACCAGCACCTTTTATTTTCAGTTTCTGGATGCTGCGGTTCTGGGTCAGGCCAGCGACAACCAGGTGCTGACAAATTTGGGACAACTTGGCAAGCTTCAGGTCTAACTCGCGCAGGCACTGTGTCGAGGCAAGGTAGGCACCAAGCTCCTCTGCTGCATCAGAATCCACACAGAGCGTGGTGCTGTGCAGGTGCAGGGAGGTGACATGTTGGCTCGAATCATTGGCCAGGGCCCAGCATGCATCGCGCAAGGATCTGCTGTCCACGCAGTTGAGCCGGAGCTGTCCAACAGCCGGAGGTGCTTTCTCCGCAATGATTATCAGAGGAGCCAGGCACTGGGCTGACGAAGTGCAGCTGCGCAAAAGATGGTTTTGCCAGGGGTGAACTTAAAGTGAAACCGTAAATCAGCTTAAGCTGACAAATTATTACTTGAGAACTCTGCTGCTGTTAACTCTGCAATCGTAGGTTTATAGTTAGAAGAGTAAAAGAAGGAAACAAAGATTGTGGGAATAGTGGACAGGAGAATGTTCAGGAGAGAAAAAAAAGTTCAGGAGCCTTTCCCCTATCAAGAAAATGGAGGCAACAGAAGATTGGCATGTGCATCCTGACCTACAACTTTCTTTCTTTTGGGTGATCACTAGTCAGTTCTCAGTGCCCCATCAGCTTTCCGTGACACTTGCCCATGCTCCTTCAAGAGCTGAAGGGCCAGCGTCTATTCTTCACTTGAACTACTACTGCTGCTACAATAATGCCTCAGCTTACTCCGATACAATAACAATACAATAATGCCTCAATACAATAACACCTCAGCTTAAACCAACTTAGCATATTTACTCAAACCTAATGCGCACCTTTTTTCCACTCAAACAGGTCCAAAAATCGTATGCGCGTTATAATCAAGTGCATATGAATGACACAGTTACCATATCGCCGTTGGCATCACAATGGCCACCTCCTACGAGGTTCGGGCGCTGTCGAATGGTTACCGGCGAGAAGAAAAATGAAATAGCGGCACGGCAATCTTTGGCGCACATAGTTTCTGTAGTTTCTATGTCGCCACCGGTCCCGTGCTGAACGATGCACATGATATTAGGCCAATGATACGCGCCGCGCCGGCTTGGCTGTCTTGCGGCCAACCAATGTCGTTACGTTGCCAATGCGATCTCTGAGACGTCCAGCTGCGCTAGCTTTCAGTAGCGTTCGAGGGCAGACATAAAGGGAGATGTTTCCCATCACCGCACACAGAACAGCTCATCATCACATTTCTACCTCATGTCTGTGCTGAGCCTGAGCCACCTGAGCCTCTCAATCGTACGCGCTGCATGATGTCCGAGATTGCATTGTGGCAATTCGCAGGCCACGCCCCGACCATGCTTATCTGCGCCAGCCTGCGCAGCGCGCATGGCAGCACGCGGCAGTGGACGTGAGGGAACTGTGATAGCATGGAGGAATACAGCACTACGAGTAAATGATGTTATCGCCGCTTGCACGCGGCTACGCCCGGCAACGTGTGGCAGTTTCATCGGGACGCAGGAGTTATGAATCGGCGCGCCGAACGTGTTCGAGACACCGCGGATTGAGTGAAGTGGGAACCCCATAGCGTGGTCATTCGAGGGACTGCGGAGGCTTCAAAGTTGGCAGTGCGCTTATTATGCGAGTGCATTCATTACGTGAGGATGGCATTTGTTTTTATGAATGTGAGAAGGTTGACTACTAAGGATCTTTTTTTCCGTGTCACAAAAAAATGGGAGAGCGTTACAATCGATGTTTCAGTTCTCTCTCTTTTTTCTTTTTGTTTTTCTCGCGGGAAACAGGTGCGTGTTAGAATTAAGGGCACGTTAGCATCGAGTAAATACGGTACTATTAAATAAACCAACTTCGGGGTCTGTAGGCCAAAATGGGGGTAGCTTCAATTCGACTGCAGGCATGCTAGGCGCATCGGTGTGCATGTTCATGCTCATTCTCCGACATCTCACAGGGAAAAGGGAAGCACACCACAGACACAAAAGCCACGGAGAAAGAAGTATTTGAGGACAGAAAACTACTATGCCACAGCAGCGTGCAGCGGCGGCCCGACAATGTAATGCTTGGGCGAGGAGGAAGTTGAGTTTTCTGCGCCTCACGACAGATGACGCTGCCGGCCTGTTCCCCGTCGTTTACACGTCATCCTATGGGCGCGACGCATAATTATAGCGTTACCGTTTCATACATTGCAAATTTTCTCAGTCGTCACTCTGTAGCATCAATAAATAGGGGCGGCAGACATTTTAGCTGCAGTTAGTAATAAATGCCGCATTAATTACATGCTGTACAGCGCTTGGAACGAGCTGCTTGCACTCACTTCTGAGCAGACGACGCATGCTGCTAGAAGCCATTTGCTGGCGTGTCGTGAGCACGGATGTGTAAAGGCCTTGGGAAGAAAGGGCGTGAGAGCTGCCACGTATTCTTTGTCATCTGCTGACTCTAGAACAGTCACGGGCTTCCGCAATGTGACGTCGCGCCGCCGCAGCCGATCGCAGAGGCCACAGCGCGAGGCGCGTTTCTCTTTTCGTCCGACAGAGGGCGCGTCGGCGCGGTGCCCTAAGGCGTGACTTTATCGGGCCACCCGAGCGAGCGCTGTTTCTTCTCCTGAAGAATTCTTGCTCCGTGACAAAAGCACTGCAGGCCCCAGCAGCCCCAGTAGCTCTTGCTACAAAGCAGCACGCGCGAAACACTCTTGTACCCTATGCTTTTCTAGCAGATGGCCCCTACACAGTTGGCAGTCATCCCAAGGTCTCATGTTCCAGCACCAGTGGTGGGTTTTTTGCGTACGACAATGTCACCACCGAAATTTGCAGTGACTCGCCAGCTTTGCTTGAAATAGACAACAAAGAGTACAGCTGTGGTGTGTATGTTCTGGTGTGGTTCATGCTTTGGCCTAATTGGACGCAGCACCTCAGTGTGGACAGATGGCATGGGCACTATTGCCCAACACTAACACATATGAACCGCAGACATGCCCATACAGTCAGGTTCATGTTTGAATTTCGCACCAGTGCCCTAGCAACAAAATGCCAAGATTTCAAGACATTTTGAGTATTTCACTATGATTAGCTCAATAAATTTTCTTCAGGCTGGCCATGTCAGGTACCTGGCACCCCTACAGAACACAATATGATTCATTCCTTACTATTAATAATTAAGTAGGTTCCAGCATATGCCGTCATGGAGGGTTACTGTGGCAAGTTGAAGAACACTGATACCATCTGCATTTTTCGCATGTTCTCTGGCTTCCCAAGTGCCTTCTCGAGGCAAGGTGGCTAGCACTTCTGGTACTGTGGGAAGGTCATTTATTGGTGCAGAAATGTGGTAGGTTGCCTTTGCCCATTACAGCACATCTGTCAGTGTCCGTCTGTTATGTTCGCATTTAAATCACACACATGTATAAATGGTACATCTTCCTCTTGTCTAACCCACGCTATGTGGGTCCTGATCAAATTTTCAACATCGATTTTTGTTAGTACTTGACTGGCATAGGCTTTAATGTTAGTAATCAACCATTTATGGCTTATACATCACTGGTGAATCATGTATGCTTCCTTGAGACAAACCTTGGGGCCTACATAACATAGGGTTGACATTTCATTTGGACATAAAACACACAATATCTATACGTCATGCTGCCTGGGCAACATTATACAGTCGAGTCTCGCTACAACGAACGCCGCTTCAACGAAATTTCCGGTACAACGAAAAATTCTCGGATCCCCGTCAGCAGTCCATAGGAGTCAATGCATAAATATGCTCGCCATAACGAACACATTCGTTTGTGCCGTTTCACTTCAACAAAATTTGACCATGCAATTCTATCTCGAAAATTCGATTTTCTATACAGACAAAAGGTTAGATGGAGCAATGAAATTAAAAAGTTTGCGGGCATAAAGTGGAACCAACTCGCTCAGGATAGGGTGGAGTGGAAATCGTTGGGAGAGGCCTTCGTCCTGCAGTGGACCTAAACAGGCTGATGAATGATGATGATGATGCAGTAAACACAATCCGAAAGATTTTGGTGCACTTCAGAAGATAAAAATATGTCTACAAAGTCGAAACAGCGTGTTGGCACCACCAGAAACAGCCGCTGTTGATTGCGTGGTTGATTACCGATGTCTACCGATGCCGTCTATCGATGTCTGTCGAGATAGCGTGCGCGACCGCCCCTCTCCCACCGGCGCCCCTTTTGGTCCTTCGCCCGACGAAAGAAGGGCTGGGCGTTTCCTCTCTGCTTGAGAAGCAACCGACGACAGCCATCACACGCGGTGCGATGTTATCGTATTGTTCAGTTCGTTCGGCGGAGACGGCCGAGTCGTTTCATTTCTGTTTCAGCCGCGTTTGTCCCCAGCGTTAGCGCGCTTTTACTCGCGTGTAGAACATACGATGCGTGGGCGGTGTTATCGAGTTGGACTTCGTACAGAAAAACGGCGACTGCAAAAACCCGCTAACAGTGTCCATACCATTGCTGTCGCAATAACTCCCCACCCCGCAGTCGACAACTTTTTTTCGCTGGCGGTCCCGCGGGTAACGGCGCCATGACGCACATGATGCGTAGGCCGATGATACTCGCTGCGCCGGCTTGGCCGTCTTGCAGCCAGTCAAAGTCGCTACGTCGCCGATGCAATCTCTGACGCACTCAGCCGCCGCAACTTTTGGTAGCGTTTCTCGTCAGATGTTTATCGTCACCGCACGCAAAACTGCTCATCGTCGCATTTATCCCTCATATCTGTGCTGAGCCTGAGCCTCTCAGTCGTGCGCTGCATGACGTCCGAGATTGCATAGCGGCAATCTCGGAGACCACGCCGCGCGATCATGCTTAATATTAGCTGCGCCAGCCTGCGCAGCACGCATAGCAGCACGCGGCAGCGAGCGTGAGGGAACTGCGACAGCACGGAGGAATGCAGCATTGCGGGTAAATGGTATGTTACCGCCGCTTGCCCGTGGCTATGCCCAGCAACGTGCGGCAGTTTTGTCGGGACATGGGATTTATGAATCGGCTCGCCAAGTGCCTTCGAGACACCGCGTATCAAGCAAAGCGGGAAAGCCACAGCGTGGCCGTTCGAGGGACTGCAGGGGTCCAAAGTCGGCGGTCTGTTTATTATGCGAGTGCGTACATCACGCGAGTACGACATTTGTTTTTATGAATATGAGAAGGTTGATTACTAAAGACATTTTTTTTTTTCGTGGGTGCGCGTTACAATCGATGTTTCACTTCTTTCTTTTTTGGTCGCGGGAAATGGGTATGCGTTACTATCGAGGGCGCAGTAGAATCGAGTAAATACGTAAATCTCCCGGATTCCGTTTCTCCAAACTTGGCAGGTATGGTTCCAGCACTCGCGGTTTCCGAACCCTTCTGCCTACCGCCGTGATGCCACGTGCCACGCGCAAGATTGAGGTATAAAAGTTTCATTGTTCTAGCAGCTCAGGTCAGTTATATTTTTTTCGATTTCACTACAACGAAATTTTCGCTTCAACGAAATTTTTTCTGCGCACCATCAATTTCATTGTAGCGAGAGTCGACTGTAGTTAAGTAAGGTTTTCAGGTCACTCAAATTTGAAAAATAGCTTAAACTGGAGGTGTCTCACATGTGTTTCACAAATGTCCAAGCATCTGAGCCTCCCTACCTTCCTCATTAGCTGCAAGATCTCTCCAGCAATTGTACTTGTGATGTCTGCTTTGCATTGTTTAAAATGGATGCATACAGGTAGCACTTTCATAACTTCTTCAATTTATCTTTCAATGCAGAGGCCTTATGCCTTGATGAAGCTGAAGCCCAGCCAAAACGTCGACTCAATGATACAGTTGAACCTGGACATAACGTAATTGACAAATTCCCGAAAAACCTTGTTATAAAGAGGATTTCGTTATATGCAGGTACGGCATGAAAATTCAAAAAAAGAAACGCTTAAGTAAGCAAAAAGGTAAGAGACGGCAGAGCTCACCCAAAACATTTATTTTGGGTGAGAAAACATTTACAGCTGAGACTACTTGTAACGTAACCACTTATAGGTGAAGGACCGGCTATAATGTGTTTGTTTTTCTGACCCCGTTTACCCTCGCATAGAACTTAATGTATACACATACTGCTTATTGTGTGGCTGCCGGGGAATCCCGCAGACAATCCAGGTAGCGAGCAGTCTTCACAAAGGAAGTGCGCCACCCAAAAAGAGTGCAGCGAATCACCATAGAGGAGGAAGGAGCGCTGAACGAATGAAAAATGAGCGGAGGCAAGAAAAAAGAAAAGGAAAAGGCCGCGGCAGCAGCACGTTGCATGCGCGCCCTCTGAGGATAGGATTTCCAAGGCGACGGAGAATGCTGCTACGGTCGTTTGTCAGCTGCGAACGCTCTGCACGGAACACGCGCCCGTGTCCACTTTGCCGCTGTTTGCCTCCAGTTCCTTTTCTTTAATAATTTCACGTGCACCTCTCCCGAATCACCCCGTGAGCGTGACTTCTTGTGCACCCGATCTCTGTGTTGTCAAGGGCAAGCTTCCCGTGAGGCGTGCGCCCCCTGTCACCCGCGAGCTAGGCCTAACAAGCGCTGTCACCTAGTGTCAGGTTAGCGAAGTGAAGCGCAGACTTGCGCAGTAACCAAGGAGTGGCACTGCCAGCACGTTGAAAAAAAAAAACTCAGTTTCTTTTTTTCTCTTTTTCTCTAAAGCCAGCATGGCTCGGCAACATCAACTGGATAAAAAAGGGTGCTGGCTGGGCGAGCTAGGCCAGCTGCAGCAAGCGGCGGGATCAGGTTTGAAGTGAAGGGGAGAGAACACGCCCGCGGCGGCAAGATCGCCAGTCGAGGGATGCAGGCCCGCATCGTGCATGCTCGCACACACGCACACGTGCACTCGCTCCCGCCTCGCAGTCGCCGTGCCTTCGAGCGCGCCAAGCGCGACGCCACCGCTTCGTATTTCGTCATGGCGGAGAAGGTGCTTCGGGTTGCTGCTCGCGCAGAAGTGACAAAATTTGGGGCAAAATCTCTAGGTTGTCGGCAGAGAAAATTCATTATTTCGAGGGGATCTCCCGCTGCCACTTCATTACGTAGAGGTCTCAAATACATGTCCTTTCTATGGAGTAACGGCGGGGAATAGAAAAACTTCGTTTATCCAGGAATTCATTATACGGAGGTTTGTTATAAGCAGGTTTAACTGTACAAAGTAAAAAGTGACTCCTCCCGTATAAGTCACTTTTTCACATTACCGAGGGCACTACTGTCACACAGAGTAAGGTGTCACGCACTTTATCAGCTAAAGATGCGCAAAAAGTAAGTGGCAATGCCTATTTAGAAGTTTCCAAATTGATACATCTGACGTCATAATCTTTGATGGCATCTACTAAGGCTTACATAATTATTTACAGGTAAAAAAGATAAACACATTGCATTCCAAGGAACCAAAAAGCTTATATGGCATGTTTCGAGCAATTTTATTGTGCCAATCTTGAAAGAATAGAAAAAATAATGGATGCTGTTTGCGATGTCCGCTCCTCATTGTTTCGGCATGGAATTCAAAAATTAAACTTTGGCTTTGATTTTCTCTTCTAATATTTGAACATAAAATGAGGAAATTAGCAACAATACAGTTCCCAAACAATAATTTATCAGTCTAAACAACTTTGACATTTCGCTTTAGTGTTCTTTTAAAAGGTGCACCAATATTTCAGTCCTGCTTTGAGGCCACACACATGCTCACACACACCATTGCACTGCAAGTTGGACATTGTCACCAGAATAAGATAAACCACAGAACTCTCTCCCTATGTTGGCCTGTTAAGAGAGACAGATTGAAACCGATGTCGTTGCTTTCCATTTCCATAATTGAACACACATCATGAATAATAGCGGGGAAAATGGGAATCCATGACTCCAGCAGTTTTTCTTACATATAGTACAGCAGAACCTCGTTATAATGAACCCATATATAACAAACTATTGGATATATTGAAGCATTCACAATTCCCCTTGAAATTCCCACAGATGAAATGGATATTGGCTATAACGAACTAATGGTTATAACAAAGTAATTATGGCTCCCCCTTCAACTTCGTTATAACAAGGTTTTACTGTATAACCTCGTCACAACAGATCTGCTTGCAACAGACACTTGGACAAAGCATACCGAACTGTGATGTTGTGCCTATCTTGCCGTGGCTTCCATTGAGCTTCTTTCACCAATGGGTTCTGATATACAACATACACTCAGATGCAATGGACTAAATAACAAGGCCAGCAAGTTGGTCAGCATTCCTTTACAGCAGACTTCTGCACTATGCACATCCCAAGTTCAACAGCTTATGACTTCAAACGTTGCTTGACATACTTTCAGGATGGGGACAGCACCAGCAGGAGCAACACTGTGAGTTACTGTGGCAGCAGATGAAGCAAACAGCCTGGCCATGATGGAGTGGTGGATACTGTTCAAAGCTGTCTGTTCACTGTACGGCACAGCTGAATCTGACAAGCTGCTTTTGGAAGGCTTAGAGAGGAACGAATCTATTCTCAGACTATGTCTGCAACTTAAGAGTTTACTCCGGTTACAAAAAAGCTTTTTAGCATTTAAAGGGGTCGTGAAAAGATTTCTGAACATTTTGTACTAAGTGCGTATTCGGGATACTGACCCTCCAATCAATAATATGCATTGTTCTGTTGCATCATGTGGGTCGATTTGGAGCGATAAAAAATGCGGTTTTAGTTTCAATGCGCGCGTTCCCCTCAACTCTGCAGTTGACGCCATCTTAATAGCCGCCAGACCTTCAAGACTGGTGTGCCCTCGGAGGCCAAGGGAAAACAAACCGTGCTGCAGCTTTACTTCCATATGGCGGTACCGCACGGTTCCTAAGTATTTTCTTTCTTTCTAGTTTTCAGGTAAATCGATTCTTTTAGAGCAACATGAGTTCACTACACCTTTGCACTTAAAGATATCTTACTGCAACGTCACAGATTAGTACCACACCGGCTGGTAGTGTTGCATAGTCGTCTAGGGAGCGCAAGAACGCTGGGGTTTTTAAACGGGTGTTATTAAATGTGCGCTGAATATTTTGCTGAAATATTTTGGAATTGGCTTGTTGAAGCATATTAAAGCAGTGAAAATTACTACCGGGCATCTCCATATTCATTTCACGATGCCTTTAACAGAAATGTCAGCTACAACAGCTTCTTCATTGTGCATACTTTTACTTCAGACCAAAATCTTCACTGTCAAGTTCTGGTTCTGCTGCAATGAAACACCGTATTTACTAGAATCTAACGCTACCTTGTTTCCGATAAAACGGGTCCTAAAAAGCGTATGCGCGTTAGAATTGAGTGCGAACAAACGACACCATTACCATATCGCTGTCGGTATCAAAATCGCCGCCTCCTACGAGGTTCGGGCGCTGTCGAACGATCACCGGCGAAAAAACAAACTAGCGGCGTGGCGGTCTTGGCGCGTATAGTTTCTGTAGTTTCTATGTCGCCGCCAGTCCTGCGCTGAACGACGCCACGACGCACATGATGCGTAAGCCGATGATACTTGCCGCGCCGGCATGGCTTTCTTGGAGCCAACCAAAGTCGCGATGTCGCTGATGCAATCTCTGAGGCACACAGCCGCACCAGCTTTCAGTAGCATTCAAGGGCAGACATAAAGGGAGATTTTTCCCATCACTGCACGCAAAATGGCACATCACCGCATTTCTCCCTCATATTTGAGCTGAGCCTAAGCGGCCTGAGCCTCTTAGTCGTGCATGCGGCACAACGTCCGAGAACGCATCACGGCGATCTCGGAGACCATGCCCCGACCATGCTCAGGATTATCTGCGCTAGCGTACGCAGCACGCATGGCAGTATGCGACAGTGGGCGTGAGGGAACTGCGATAGCACAGAGGAACGCAGCACTGCGGGCTAATGATGTTATCGCCGCTTGCACGCGGCTACGCCCGGCAACGTGTGGTAGTTTAGCGGGATGCAGGAGTTAAGAATCGGCGTGCCGAACGTCTTCGACACACTGCGGATCGAGTGAAGCGGGTTCGAGGGACTGCAGGGGTTCAGAGTTGGTGGTGCGTTTATTATGCGAGTGCATTCATTACGCGAGTATGGCATTTGTTTTTATGAATGTGAAAAGGTTGATTACTAAGGACATTTTTTTTTCCATGTAACGAAAAATCGGAGCGCGTTACAATGGATGTTTCATTTTATTTTTTTTTGGTCGTGGGAAACAGGTGCACATTATAATCAACTAAATACAGTAGTAGTGTACCAAGGTTCTCACTGCTACTTGTTTATTATCCCTTCCTATTCTGTGCAGACTGCCCCCCTTTCTCAGGATTTTCTCTCCTTAAAAGCTGACCACAGTTGACACCTATGCCAGCATTTCTTTAATTATCCCATAAAAATTACTGATTAGCATTTTCATACACAAGAACAATGTCTAAAACATTATTAAAGTCTGCTTTCCTGGTTACAGAAGTTCCGTACCCATTCCACCGTGCTGGCGCCATAGCCACTGCTGTTATTACACCATAAAACCCAACATAACTCTGAAAGAAGATTGTGCAGTGAAGCTGAAGAGCAGGAATGCTCTCTTGAATCAAAACACTGGCCGGGCTGTGTGAGGCACAGCATCTCTGCTTCCAAAATGCTTATTGCAAAATGTACAGCGGTGTAGGCATCCATGCGCGTACAATATTGTATCACAGCCACCAGCTCATTCAGACCATGACGATGCCATCAAGGTATCATGATAGCAGCACCACCGCTGCTTTCCATGAAAGAGGGACCAGTCCACACCACTCAAAACATTCTCATACACTCCAACAAGGTGCACGGACACATGCTCACGCTACAAGTGCTCACCTTCGGACCTTCACCTTGTGGGCCATGCCTGTTTCTTCCAACAGCTGGCAATACGGTTCCAGGTTGGTGAGGCGCAGCGAGGCGATGTGCAACTCCTTGAGTGACGCGCAGTCATGAACTGCTTCAAGGAGGAGGCGGACCTCATGCAGCGTGAGGTTGCAGTCTACATCCAGGTAGCGCAGCGACCTGGTACACTTGAAGGCGTTGACGAAAGTATCTACGTGCCACGGCAGACGTACCTTTTCACCCTGGGTGAACACAATTACCCTGGTTGTTCATTCCCAATCTCGAAAACAACACTGATCTAATGGCAAGATGAAAAATCAAGAAGAAGAAGAAGAAAGCATTTAATGAGAGGAAACGAGGAGATGTCGGTCTGGAGAGTGAGTCTCTGGCCTGCTACTCCTCACAGTGGTAAGGGGAAAAGGGATAAATAGAGATAGAGGGAGATATGAGAGGTGACGATGATAAAGTACAATGAGTCACTATACAAGTCCTATAAGCGGATGTGCACCATGAGTAGTAGTCGTTCCAGCACAGTGTTAGGGACGGGCATCTAAACCTGCGTCACACAAAAAATTAAAAAGGGCCTTGAAGTTGCACTGGGCGTGGTCCGTGCGCTTCCATGCACCTAAAAGTTTCTCCTCCGAAAAGGGCCGGGAGTCCAAACCATCTACCACGCATCGAAGTGTTCTCCTTTCGGCCGGATACTGAGGGCTCACTCAGAGGATATGATGTATAGTCTCTGATGTGTAACACACGCGGCAATCGGGACTCTCTTCCTGTCCGATCTTAAAGAGGTACCTGCGAGTATAGGCAACACCCAACCGTAGCCTGTGCAACATCATCTCTTTATCTCGGCGTAGCCGGACTGGAAGACATGGCTCATTCTTTAGTCCACCATTGCATCGGAAGACCTGCCACCACTGCATCGGAAAACATTGCAAATGTCAACAGCGTGGTATTGCCATGCACCAAACTGTATGACGATGAAATAATTAAGCAAGTTCGTCAACTGTCAAACAGCAACTCCTACCCTGATTATGAACGATGTGCCTTGGAGCAGCCTCATGGGAATATGATTCGGGCATTTGCTGCCCTTGTGTCGTTGTACAGAGATAATTAGGAGTTTCCTGACATTCGAATGTTTCGAATATTCATCAAATATTACATACTGAATATTCGTATTCGGTTCGAGAAGTACACGAAATTTTCTAATACTTGAGGCAATTCAAATATTTAGACAAACCAAATCCAGCCATCTTTCCCAATGTGACTGACCATTCACATTTAGCTAGGCACAGAGACTGGTGATGCCTTTGCACGTAAGCATCTGTAGTGCAAGGACCTATCACGGCAGCCAAGACAAGCACGCTGGTACGTACAGCCTGTGGCTTCAAATATTTGTTATCACAATAAGCATATTCAAGTACTTTCTCCGCATCACTCCTGGCACTCATGTGACTTACTAATGTACTGCACACTTCTGATATGCAGCCAAACTATGTTGTCGGGCCATTCACAGCTGCCTCCTTGTATCGGAACTCTTCGGCATGAATTGCAGCTGTCCAACCAAGAGGAAAAACTAGTATTCATGACAGCCCTTAATACCTGTCAAAGCATGCCTTTACGTTGTGATTTTTCAGATCTGACAGGCAATTCTAGAGAGTAAGTTCCTGATAGTAATACAGTCAATCCCAGATATATCAATGTCGAAGGGGATCACAAAATAGTTACAGTGGGGCCTCCGTTGCAGGTCTGCTAGTTATACGGCAGCCCTCCCTTTTATGAAGAATTATTTTGGTCCCAGCAAAACCTCCACAGAAATCTCAATCATACAAGGCAGTTTTACACCGATCCCACGTCTTACGCCACCTCTCGAGTATCGAATCCCGGCTGCGGCGGCTGCATTTCGATGGAGGCGAAATGTTGAGGCCCGTGTGCTGTGCGATGTCAGTGCACGTTAAAGAAACCCAGGTGGTCGAAATTTCCGGACACGTCCACTACGGCGTCTCTCATAATCAAAGCTAGTTTTGGGACGTACAGCCCCAGAAATCATCGAGTATCGTCAGAGGAAAAAAAGACTGTATTTGCCCTAACCCAACACGCACCCACCTTTCACAGGTTCAACATAAAAGTGCGCCTTAGTGTACTGTTACCTGACCTTTGAAATAAAGCTACAGCTTGGCCATACATTGAAAAATCACAAAAAGAGACAAGCGTAACCTGCCTTCACAGAATGGCAAATTCCTCTTCCTTATGTAATTCAGTTGCGCTGACAAGCTCGCGCCAAGTACTGAACAAAGTTTACAAAGCTGGTCTTTGAGGCCAAGACATATTTTTCTGCTTTAACTCCATTTCTGGTCAATGTACAACTGAGTTCAACCTCCTCCCTTTGTTTGCACTACTCATGGTCACATGCCTCGAGAAGGCAAAATATCAACACAGCCACTATCACCAGCACGCAAAGTAACTTTTGACGTGACATTTCACGATGAAAGCTGGATGCCATTGTTCACACTACAGTGGGCGGCACTAAAATTATGCCCACAGACTAGACAAAATTCCACGATCATGTTGAATCAGAAGTGCAATAAAGACGACGACAAACAAATCTAGTCCCTTTTGCATACTCAAGATAAATGCAGTATTGTGCGCATGCGTCTGTTATTCCTCGGTTTTGGCTTTCTTAACTGTTTTCCAGCTTTTTTCTTAGCTATGCTTTGTCATCTGTAGGGGAGGGGATGTCTTGTGTGATGAGGTATTTTTGTGTTTTCCGATGAATTAATAAATAGGTGTGGTGCTTGAGAATAAACATTAGTTTGAAGTTATTGCTCATCATGTTTTTCCCTTCTTCGTCATCACCTTTGTTTGCGCTTCTGGTTCAACATGAACTCCTACAAACTTAGCCAAATTTCTGTTCTTCTAAACATACACAAACTCTACATGCAAGAAAAATGTACGCCGTTGCCAATTTGTGATGGCAATGACACTGCATGTGACCCTTCTGAAGGGACGCTGTGGCCACCATTGTGAGCGTGGTTTCAGTCTCGTACTCGATTCCAACACACAGGCAATTTCTTAGACCTGCTCCATCTAAAACAAGATCACCCTCAGATTCTATTTTCTTAAAGGTGAGAGTAATTTAGATACGCACATGCCTCCACTAGTATGATTAACATATGTACCTGCTGAGACCACCACAAAATTTCCCACTAACGGTAGTATGCACAAACCATCAACTATACAAGCTTGCACCTTCTGACGTACGTTGCCACTACTAGCAATAATATAAATGCGATGGCAGAATAAATGTCGCTTATAGTTACTGCTGCAAGGCGCTTTCAGTCTTTTTACCAAAGTAATACCGTATTTACTCGCGTAATTTGCGCACTTCTTTTCGCGATTTTAGAGCTTCGAAAAGGGCGTGCGCAAATTACGCAGATATTTCGCGAACACATTTGAAATAGCGTGTAATACAATGCAACTAGCTCGGTAACTTTTGAATACAATCTCACGTAACGCTGCAAAACGCTGGTGCAAGAGAATACAGCTGCTCTGGGACACTTTTCGCAGTCCCTTCGCGTTGTGAGCGCAGCACGTAGAGGTGTTTACGAGCCGCCCGCTGATGGCTGCCAAGATAGCGCTATCTTGGCAGCCGAGCAACACTCCCCCCCCTCCCCTGCCTCACGTCTTTTCATGCTCGTTAAAGACGGGGCAGGGCCTTTCATCCCCGCATTGACGGCACGTGTCCTGATCGAGGTGATGTTATCACATCTGCCCTCCGAGCAACGGAGATAGGCCGGGCTCGTTTGATCTCTGCTTCAGCCGTTTTCCTCGCCCCCACTCGCATGCGTTTATTCTAGCGACCGTACTTTGGGCTTCTGGAGACAAGTTTCAGGAAAAAGGGTCATCGCACTCGCAGCTCCTTTCACTATGACTGCGCTCGCCTGCGCAGCGAGGGGCACGGCTCTTCAAAGTCTGTTGGTGCGTGTGCACCGGCGAGCTGGGAACGGGGAGCGCAAAATATGCGAGGATTTTTTTTTTTTTGCAAAGCTGGCCAAATATCAGGGGTGCACAAATTATGCCGGGTAAATACAGTAAGTTCCGGCACTCTCGCAATACCATGCAGTGTTTAATGACAACTGAAAATAACCTTGAAACATAGGGCTCGAGACACACAACGGCTGACAAAGAGGCTTTTCCCACTAACGTTTTCTCATAATGGAAACCAGCGGATTTCCTCTATCTGCATACATGCGTGTGCTGTGACCTGCTGATAACGAGCAAAAACGCACCATTTCACTGAAGTGCAGCTGCTGCCTCCTGCTACGTGCAGCCGATTGTCCCTCGCTAGTTGCACGCAGCATGTAGCTTACTTGACTAACGTCATCACAGCAGAGGTGCAGGTGCGCTTGCTCTGCAGCAAGTGCGCGTTTGCAGCATGCTGGAGTGTTCTTTGCACCTGCTTGATTCTGAATGGTAGGTTAGGTGACGCAGTGCGGCGATGGTGAGCTTCCTGCAAGCAAAGCTCACTCCATAATGCTTGACATGGTTGGGCTGTCACCCCTCACTCCTGATGATGCATGATTGCAGCGGCTATGTTTCCGAGTCTAATCTGCAGCTTTTGTTTTGACAAGGTGGCGTGCTGGTAGCAGTTCTGGAAAAGGAAGCAAACTAAAAGAGTGCAGTAAGCTTTACCAGCTCCTACACCTGTGCCACACGCGCTGCCGAGCAGATAGGTCAGATGCTTGTTGTCATAGGGTTGTTGGTGATAAGTTGTACTACTGGCACGTTCGTCGGCACCGCTGCCCTGTCACCCTCATTACTTTCCGGTGCTCATACACGGAGACATTACTGCAATAGCACTGAAGTCGGAATCATTAGTCACCAAAGAAGCACAATATCTTCTTTGAAAGATCTTCCGCCTTGAAGCAGTACAGAAGTGCATGTTCGTAACGAGGTCCTATTAGCAGGCCTGTACCCATTTCGTGGGCAATGATGACCGTCACTGCCTTCATTCTGAGTTTTTTTTATTACTCGACACCGGAGTAATAAAAGCCGGCCCGTCAGCGAGGCAAGGAAAGGGGAGGGGTACAGGAACTTCAAGTTGTGTTGAAGAAAAAAAAAAAGCTCCATGTGAAATCTTCGACATGCAATGACGTTTATTGCACCCTTCAACATCAACATAATGTCCACGTGCATACAAGCACGGAACTGAGCGAACCAACTAGTCTGCTGGCTAGCACACAAATGCCACGAGCCTTAAAAAAGAGCGTTAAAGGGATACTGAACAAAATGTTTGCCGCTGAGGTTTTTCAGCCAAACTAAAATATTGGGTGCTGAAATCCGTAGACACAACCTTCATTTCAGACAGAAAGTAGAGGAAAATGATGAACTTAATGCATTTTTCAAGAACCGCCACGCCTTGAACTAACATGCCTTGAACTTCCTTGAATGGCCCTGGCGTGCTACAATGCCATCCGTCGCTGCGTCTCAACCCGCTCAGCCCCAACTACGGTTCCTAAAACCACTGTAAACGGCACCTGCACTGAACAATAATGTTCACTGCAGGTGGATAACCCGGATGGGATAGAGCCCCTAAAGGAGTAACGTCCCAGTGCCTTTTTGGAAGGGGGACAGTGGGATATCAAGAAGAGATGGAAAAAGGGAAGTACCAAACACACGCACGTGCACCGTTCATATGCTGGAAAAAAAAAAAATGATCGGGGTACCACAAGCAAAAAACCAGCCAATGACGGCACTGGCAACCGGCCCATTGTCTTAAAAACCGGCCCGGCTGGTCCAAAACCGGGCAGGTGGCAACCCTAACTGTATGACAGCTTTTATGGTCCCCTCAAATTCACATGATTTGAGGTTCCTCCATAAAAATACCAATAATTCGACATGGGTGGCAACCCTAACTGTACGATGGTTTTTTATGGTCCCCTCCAATCCGTATGATTTGAGGTTCCACCATAAAAATACCAATAATTCGACACGCGCCTATTTGGAGCTCGTCTTCAACCAATGCACATTGCACATTGGTTTCCCAAGATTATAGCAAGTGGTACCTTACCAATTTGCCATCAACATGCAAAAAAACAATGTGAAAGCAATCACATTTTTTTTTTCCAGATGAAAGCTATAGCGTGGACTTAATCTTCTTGTAGGCCGTCAAGTTCCTCAAGCCACACTATCACTGAGGCCATACAGACCAGAAAATTCAGCACCCTCCAGTGCACAAGAGCAGTGAATAGTTCTGAACCTTAACGCAAACCCTCAGAGTACAGTGCAAAGACATTTAGCGGCAGCTTAGATGTTCATCGCTGCTCGGGTTCAGTCTCTCGGCATTAGCGACGTCAGCCATGATCATGGCATCTGTGCGGTCAGAAACAGCTGATACATTGTCACTCTTGCTAATGAAGTGGCCTGCTGTAACACTGAAAAAAATCAGTGAAGTTTGCACTAGTGGCATAAGGCTAGTCAAGGAGCGAAGCTGATGGTCACTTGGCTGGTCCGGGTTTGTTTCTGGCACACCCCCATTTCGTCGTAGTCCGAGGCTTCGGGAAATTCCTCGCAAAGCACTGCAAGGCCCAGCGAACGCTTCTCAATGTTTCGCACCGAGCTCGGCATGAAACATCCACGTCGAACCACAGACGGTGGCGGACGTAGAACGCATCGCCTCAGCTTGACGCCATCCCACCCCTTTGCTATGCTATACTACACTATGCATTTGTGCATAGCTATGCACCATGAGAGGACGCCTGCTCTTGTGGTGCAAAACTACGCACAAACGCATAGCTTTGCGAGACGCTGGTCACGTGTGAAATCGACGCGCACTGTCTCTGTCTTCTTTTTCTTCGGCTTGAACAGGTGTGCCCGCCAGCTGCAGTTTTGCCAGTGTAGTAGTGAGCTGAGGTGATGTACGCAAGAGAAGAAAGGAGCACGCATGCGAGCACTGCACATCAGGCAACGCATAGAAGTACATGTGCATTCTTGGGGACATGAACTAATGCCGATAATTTTGACACAGGCACACAAATTATGAAAGCTTGAAATGCTTTGCATTCAGAACTGAAGGTTTCCATTTCCCCCTCTTCTTGCCTATGTTGGCCACGTTCAAAGAAAAAGCAAACAAGCAACCGGTCTGACGAAGTCACATGCTGTGAGGCACCTACGGCCACACTGTGCACTGCAAATACTGGGCCTTTCCACAAAGACATCAATACTCGCTTCTTTGCCAATCCTAATGCGCTCGTAAGCTGCGATGCAATGCTGGTTAAAAAAAACTAGCACTAGGATCCCAAGCATTGATACATGCACCGGAAGCAGGCGGTTGATGGAAAGATCATGAGCCAGTGATCAGGCAGCGGCGGATCGAACAAGAAGTAGGACCGCTCATATGATCACTCCTTGCCCCATCAGTAGGAAATCGACAGAGCAGCAAACCATCACCGCTCTCTTCAAAGCGTATACTACACAAACACGCTTCTGCAGTCTCACTTCGCGACACTGGACACGCACACACACAGATACTTGCTTTCGCATCCACGAGCTTCGTGAACACGCATCACGTGCGCTCGCAGGTGCACCCAACCGCTGATAGTCACATGATCTTATCTTTCAGGAAAAAAGCTGGAGATTGAAAAGGGGAGGAGTAAAGAGGAGGCCAGCAGCCACGGATGGTACTCCCTCTGAGAGCCCGCTTCCTTGCAGCTATGGTTCCCGCATTCTTAAAGGGGTCGTGAAACTGTTTTCTGAATATTTTGTACTAAATGCGTATTCGGGATCCTGACCTTCCAATCAACAATATGCATTGTACCGTTGCACCATGTGGGTTGATTCAGAGTGACAAAAAATTCACAGCATATCCACGGAGTGAATGATGATGAGTGGGCGAAGCTCCGGAGCTTCATCGTAGATCGTGCCGAGTTCCGGATTAATTTAGTTAACGCGCACGCTACGAATCCTTATGGCTCAACTACGCACAAGTGAAATCTCCCACCGGCACTTCATTGCAAGTGAAGATCCAGTGCCTATATATATATATATATATATATATATATATATATGGGTGGCCGGTGAACGGTTCTCCAGCGCGAGCAGTCGGTATTTCTCAATCAAGAAACTCCCTAGAAGACGCTGCCTGCGTCAACGTTGTCTCTCGCGGGTGAGGGCGCGTTCTCCTTCTTTGCAAGCTGGTAGAGCGTTCATCGAAGAAAGAGCGTTTCCATTGTCAACGCGCGCCTTTCGCTCTCTCTCTCTCTCTCACAAGACAGCAGATGGAAGAGTGAGAGAGCTCGCGCGCCGGGAGGCACGCGCCGAGGGCGAGCGCGAGCCTCCCGGCGGCGCGAGGTGGCTACATACATACTACTACTACTACTACAGAGGAGGGAACGACCCACACCCTTAGGAGCTTCGCCCCTAAAAAACACGGTTTCGGTATCCCTGCGCACGTTCTCGTCAACTCGGCAGTTGACGTAATGTTAGTCACCTCCAGGCCTCCGTGACTGGTGCGATCTCAGAAGCCATAGTGAAATAAACAGCGCTGCAGCCTTGTGTTCGAGTGGCAGCATTGCAAGGTTTCTAAGTATTTTCTTTCTTTCTAGCTTTCAAGTAAATCAATTCTTTCAAAGCAAATGCGAGTTCACTATACCTTTACACTTAACAATATCTTACTGAAACGTCACCGAACAGTACCATGCTGGCCCATAGTGGCGCACAGTCATTTCGCGAGTGCAAGAACGCTGGGGTTTCAAACGGGCACTATTAAATGTGCACTGAATATTTCGCCGAAATATTTCGGTATCGGCATGTCGAATGCATATTAACGCAGTGAAAATTACAACCGGGCATCTCCTTATTCTTTTCACGAACCCTTTAAGAACCATGACGCATTCAGAAATAGTTCACTAAAGCCCACATGATTGCTGTACAGGATGTATCTCAAATTCATATCACTGCAAAATTTCTGTCAACTGTGATTGTATCATCGAGGCTACAATGTACTAACCTTAACTTTTGGCTAGCTTTGTGCAAAATGCTTTTTGCCAGTAATCACACAAGCCTAAAAATCCTTAAAAATTTTTTTTTCACAAGGTACAGAAAATCTAACTGTATATATCTGTAAGCAGTGCACTAAATTACATAATACCTAAAAGTTTCACTACTCTAGTAGCAATAGCAATAAATGTTTTGCTTAAGAACCATAAGCTCCCCCAACGAAAGTTTTGATATCACAAAGCAAATTGCCTATTTTTCTCACCTTTTTATGTTGAGGCTTAACTGTGCGTTATCTCATAGGCTTGTGGAAGGAAAGTTGAGTGTGGGCTATGATAAAATACAAGGGAAAATCGAGTGTCCTTGTCTTCGTTTGTTTATTATTTGTTTCTGCACAGGACGTCCACATTCCAAGTTTCACACTTAACACCCAAATCTAATGCACAGCTCATGCTCATATATATATAGAAAAAGCCTGATATATATATATATATATATATAGAAAAGCTGGAAAGAGTTCTGCAGAAACCTGCAAGATGGAGTAACGTTTATGAAAGGGAAAATGAGCATCCACCCATTTTAGCACACAGCTACAAAAACGTACACAGCTACCAGGAAATCCGTACAGATTTCCTTGTAGCTGTGTGCTACAAACAAGAAGACGCTAATTTTTCCTTCCAGAAAAATCTGATATCAAAGCTGAGAAATAAACAGGCCTTCATCTAATATACCCTAACCATAATCACACAGTGCACACAGTCCAAAATGTATTCAACCCCGCCACTGATCTGCTGCAACAGTTACCTGCTCGTTACGTTCCCAGAGCTCCCATGAGCAGTCCGTGAAGGAGACCTCCTTCAAGGTCCTGCTCTTTGCAAGCAGCTCAGCAAACGACTCTCCGTCCGGTGGGCCCATCTGGAAGCCCTCGATGATAAGGTCGGTGACGCTGGAATTAGCGGCCAGAGCACCGAAGATAGAGCTTGCATCATGGCAACGCTTGGCGCATGTTACACTGAGCTCGGACAACGTCGTCGAATCGGACATCAGCCTTTCGAATGCCTCCTCATTGTCATGCACGGTAAACCAGCTGTCGACGGCGAGGCTACACACGCTCGTGTTGCCGGCAAGACCATCCAGGATCATTGCAGCAATGCTGGCCGAGCCCCCTGCCGCACCGGCACCCTGCAAGCAGCCAGGATCAATGCTAAAGGCCATGCTAGTGGCAACAGCTGTACATCAATACTAACTGAACTTTTGTTCAGACCAACCACAGCTCTGTCTTCCCTTTATCACTAAGATTAAGGGCACTGAAATGCTGATACAACAGGCAACTTCTCATGCAAATGTGCCACGAAGAAAATACAGCAAACTCCCGTTAGAATAAACTTGGTTAAGAAGAATCTTAGGATATAACAAACAACATAGGTATGTTTGTCTGGTTTCCCATAGACTCAATGTAAAAGAACTCATGTTAAGATGAAACCCCCTCACAGGTAACCTTCTGTTAAGAGCACCTTTCCCAGTGCTGTGGACAGGGGCCCCTACTTTACTGTAGGGGGCCCCAAGGGCTGGGCGCCTGTGTTCTTTTGTTGTCTCCCCAACAAAGAGAGTACAAAAGAACCAAAGACTAAGTAAGCAAAGCCAGTTAGGGGCCAGCAATAAAACTCTGAGCAGAGCTTTATTGTTGGGGACTCGGAGTGCTAGGGGCACCCCGGCTTCTTGGGCCCTTTTGTTGTCTCCTCACCTGGGATTCTTTTGTTGTCTCCCCACCAAAGAGAGTACAAAAGAACCAAAGACTAAGTAAGCAAAGCCAGTTAGGGGCCAGCAATAAAACTCTGAGCAGAGTTTTATTGTTGGGGACTCGGAGTGCTAGGGGCACCCTGGCTTCTTGGGCCCTTTTGTTGTCTCTTCACCTGGGGTTCTTTTGTTGTCTCCCCACCTCCTGTTCAGCATCTACAGAGAGCCCTACGATATGGTTATTGCTTTATAATACTATATTCATTTCTCATGCAAATTATTGTAACTTTGCATGGGGAACAACGTCACACAAAAATGGTCAGACATTATTTCTTTTGCAGAAAAATGTATTGCGCCATGTTGCTTGTGTCGCTTACGACAGCCATACAGGTCCACTATTCTCTCAGCTTAATGTTCTCCCGTTTCATTATAATTATGAGTTTAACCTTGCTAGCGTAAAACAGGGTTACAGTGCTTGTATTGATCTTTGTAATTTAAACAAAACTCAGCATCTCAACTACAACATTCGAGAACGAGCAACTAGGGCCGTGCCGCTTTTATGAACTAATCATGGAAAAGACAGGCTAGCATCCTGAATCTCAGTGTTACTTAATCATCTCGAAATGGTAAACATTGATCTTAGAAATGCTTCGCGTCAAACTCTGAAAGAGTATTTCCTTAGCGGTGCGGCTGCATGTGAATGATGTATGTTGTATTTTCTGCTTGTAGTTTTTGTTTGTTCCTTAGGTATGAAGCATTTTTCAGTTTGCTTGTATTTGAAAGTTGCTTTTACACATTCTTATGTGCCTGCAAACATGTAGCATGTTACCGTGTTACATGGGTTCATGATTGTGTCTATAAAAACTGTGTATAGTGCCGGTAAAAAAGTCAAGTGTAATTTAGTGTATATGTAAAAAAATATTGGCTATGTTGTATATTTTTCAACGCTGTATATATTTAAAACGAATCTTAGTGCGCGCTTAGCCATGTCTTTCTAATGATTTTGTGTACTAATGACTCATGTTTTTTGTATATACAGTAAAACCTCGTTATAACGAAGTTGAAGGGGGAGCGGTAATTACTTCGTTATAACCATTAGTTCGTTATAACCAATATAAATTTAATCTATAGGAATTTCAAGGGGAATTGCGATTGCTTCGTTATATCCGATAATTCGTTATATCCGAGTTCGTTATAACGAGGTTTTACTGTACTGCAGTCTGTCTGCTGCCAAATAATTGTACGGGCAGGGGGCCGTTGTCAATCCACTATAATAGCGGCTTTTTTGCTCCTGTCCGAGCATTTGTGTTCTAAAGATGAATGCGAAATAAAGGATTGGATTGGAGTACAAAGGAGCACAAGGCAAAAGGGCTTACACAGAGACTCTGGGTACTTGAATAAAGTTGGCCCCCCCCCGGTCCTCAAGTCATAAAGCAAAGCAGAAGAGAACAAAAAGGGAGCACCTGGGCTGGTCAAGAAAAAGGGGGCGAATATAAAAAAGTGAATGTTGCTTTTTATCCACAACAAGGTGTATGCATTAGACCTTTTGGCTGATCAGCACCTCCTGGGGCAAGTGCAGGAAAACTGCCCTGAAGAAAGACAGGCCTCAGAGATGTGCCACAATGCCTAACACATTGACTGGCAACACAACTGACATGCCCACTGAAGAAGTGCTTGAAGTCCTTCCGAAGAATACTGGAGGTGGCTTTCCCGGCAGCATGGAGATACCAGATGATACTTAAAATCATTGGGCGAAACATTCTGCTTGCCAGTGCTTGAAGGCAGTTTTAAAGCTGTGTAAAAATATGGTTTCATTTGTAATTTTTCCCAATTGCAAGTCTACTTGATTGACTTTTTGAAGTAAGATGTTTGGATCCACCTGGATCCATTCTTGGAGGCACTTTTGATAAGGCGAACTTCTGATAAGACGAACAAATTGTCATGGTCCCCTCGAGTTCATCTTAAAGGGAGTCTACTGCACACACACACACATATTGTCCGTAAATTGAGCAGAGTTCAAGAATTGCAATATTGCAACAATGGGACAGGGAAGTGAGAGGAACAAGCATGAGCTTCCAACTCTGTCTATACTTTTTTTTAGGCTTTCATGAATTCACAAAGTCTTTACAGTGAAATCTCCTGACAACAAACACCACATTAATGAACTTTGTCAGAATCCCCACATCAATTTCCTATAGTTGTAGTATAAAATTATCACTACAATGTGCCTCAGAATACCAAACTTTCTAGAATAAAGATCGTTATACTTAGTTCTGCATCATGCTAACAATACTCCACTACTGCAAACATGTATTCTGAAGCCCAAGGACACTTCAATTTCAGCAATCGGTTACCACAACTGGTACGACAGGCTAGTAGATGACACTCATCACCGATGCCTCACAACTTGCCCTGAGGAAAACAAAAATGCTGTGTAAACAGAAGCTGTGTCTCTGGTTTTATGAGACATACGGAGCACAGTTTGGAGGAGAGAAATGAAACCAGTGCAACAAAACGCTGGTGGGAACTCTATTTTTCTTTTACTTCTTTTTTCCGTGCTTTTTTTCTTTTCTGTTGTTCTCACACTTCTGTCAGCCTTGCTTGTGCATGTGCTAATCAGCCTTGCTTCTTGTTCTTTTTGGTATGTTTGTAACAATCGCAAAGGAAGCATATGCCTTGGTGTTGCCTTGCATTTACTTTTTTCCTGCAGGGAAAAAAGTAAACACTTGTTTCATTGAGCGATAAAGAAGATGTTCTTCAGGAAGAAGCAGACACAACACAAAATGGCGAGCTGTCACCATCGACGACTGGATGAAATTCACAATGCATGTGTATGTCTGATTGGCTGTTACAGCAATTTGTGCGCAGGTGTCAGTCCCTTTTTTGCTGTTGTTGGACAACTTCGCGATCGGACAACTGTTGCTGGACAACTTCGGACAACTTCGGGAACAGTGGCAAGGCCATTCGCATGCAAAATTTACTGATTTGGGAAGGTACGACATGTGCATTTCCTTATCACAGCAAAGCGCGGAGTTATAGTGTCATAGACCATGGTACGCCAATAGTAATAGCACATACAATGCACCAGCACTTGTTCCCACAGTTCTCTGCATAACGTCCTGTTGGCTGCGCCATCTTGAGAAACGGTACGTCTGCTGTGTTAGAGAAATGATGTGGGACAGTACACAGCAACCACGCTGTTGTTTGATGCAGTGTTGCGAAAGTAAGGTGTTTTAGTCAATGAAATTGCAGTTGTCGCGGATAGTTTCATGGTTTGTGCTGTAATGACCTTTCAGAACAACGAACAATTTTCAGCAGTTTCTGAAATTTTTTATATGTACCGAGATTTTACAGTACAGTAGAGTCTCGATACGAAAATCCCTTCAGCGGAACGGCCACTTAAACTGAACAGTAGCCTATAAGTTGGTTGGTTTTGTATCGCATAATGTAAAAAACACGTTCGGTAAGAAGAACTAAAATTTCCGCATCATTATGTAAATGGAACTGAAAACAGGTTTTTTTTCCAACCAACTGCCATGAGCATGAGCTTTTTGCAGTCCTCCCGGCTGTTCTGTTTCGTTTCTTTAGCCTTGTTGCCTACAATGTTGTTGTTGCAACATTGCAGTTCTTGATCTAGTCGTTCGGTCTGAATTCAAGTTGCCAAGGTTCTAGGGCCTAGCCCCTGCCACCTTGTTCGTGCCATCGTGTTGATATATGTGTTTTATTACCACGTTGATGTCTTCAAAATTTGGTGGCTCATAAGCACTCGCAGAGTTGAGGCGTAGCCTGCGTTTTTTCGATGGTGGCACAGAAGTGTGCACACCACGTGCTTACATTGGGAAAGAAGATGGACATCATTCTTGACTTCGAAAGCGGCTCTTACACAAAGACAGCGCTAGCGACGAGCACATCCCGAAAAGCAGCTTAATCAGGATCATCTGCACAACAAGGAGAAGCTAAGGGATGCCTTCGAAACTTCGCAATTCGAGACCAAAAGGAAACGTCTACAACATGGCAACCATGAAGGACTACAGAAGTATGGTATGGTATGGTATGGTATGGGTTTAGTGGCGCAAAAGCGACTAAGGCTATGCTGCGCCAGTCACAGGGTGATATGATGGTGGTACATAATGGTGCGATTAATGACAATGGCTTGAGGTAAAGTGGCTGTTTAAGGGCCTAAAAGAAATGTGCACTAGGTGACTAGAGAAGTGTCTCATGTTGTAGCTTAGGAGAGCCCGTAGCCAGAATATTCCCACAAATGGGTCACTAATCCGCGCCGAAGAAGAAAAGTTTGTTCAACTCAAGATAACAGACTTGTTATGCAGTGAGTGTTGGCTCACAAGGTTTAAAGAGAGAAATGGACTCGTTTTGCGCACCACTGCAGGAGAGGCTGCAGCAGCTGATGCAACTGCCCCTCGCGAGTGACGGGCAGGATGGCTTCTGGAGTTATGTGTCAGTTTAAGAACGATGACATGTACAACGTAAATGGAACGGCACTTTTTTTTTAAGCTCCGGCCACCGAAATCAATCACATTCAATGGTGAGAAATGCACAGGTGGCAAACTCGGCAAAGAAAGGCTAACTGATCGTGTAGGAGTGAACATGTCAGGCAGCGACAAGCTGAAGCTTTTTGTGATTGGGAACCAAAAACCCTCACAGTTTTAAAGGCTTAATTGCTATGCCCATCACTTACTATTCGAACTCAAAAGCGTCCATGATGCAAGCACCCTTCAGCAAATGGCTGCACACCAAGGACGCACTATTTTCATGGCAGAATAGAAAAGTATTTATTCTCGTTGATAACTGCCCTGGTCATGGGATAGTAATGGGACTGAACTCAATTCAGCTGGAGTTTCTCCCGGCCAATGCCGAGGCCCATTTGCAGCCCACGGATCAGTTATTCAAGCCCTCAAAAACTGCCTCCTCAAGGGTCTCCTACAGAGGATGCTGGCGTGCGTGATCCAGAATAAGAAGTACAAGGTCAACATTCTTGGCACCATTCACCTTACTGCCGATACTTGGAGACAGCTGACTGCTAGTAGTATAGCAAATTGCTTCAGACACGCAGGATTTGCCTGAATGTGACAGTGAGTATGCCACTGAGAGGCAGGCAGTAATAGAGCAGCGTGCTTAAAGGAAATCCTACTGGTTTTGATGAGTATGTGCACACCGACAGTGATGTTATGACTTGCCCTGAGAACACAGTGGAGAACACTGTTACAGGGGTGTGAGATGAAGAGGACGAGGAGGATGAGCTAGAAGATGAATCTGAAGATGCAGCTACCACAGAATGTACCACACTGCAAGGAGCACAGTCACCTGTGCAGTATATAAGAAATTTTCTCCAGAAGGAACCAATCTAAAACCTCTGTTCAAAGCTTAAGTGCCATGAAAATAACAAATCTAAAGATGCAGTTGCAAGCACTAAAAAAAAAAGAATTGATGCTTTTTTAGTGCACAGCGAGTAACTGCTGCCGAATAAACTTGGCAAATGCTGTTCCTAAACCTCTTGTACTTCTGCTGCTTTCTGAAAAATTATCAGCTACATTCACCTCCTGGTGCTTACTGTTCCATGAAATGGTATTAGTGTGCATGCTCACAAATCTGCAATTTTACACATCTTTCTCAGTAAACGAAACTCCTGTTAAATAAAACTAATTTTTTAAGTCTCTTGAAGTCCCGTTTATCGAGAGTCTACTGTATATATAAATGTTTTTCTTCTGGACAAACCTATCCGGAAGTGTTTGCTTGCCCCGTGATGCAGTTTTGCACTTGTCGCTAACATGAACAAGACTTCTCTCAACATTTGATTAACCTCGCAATTGCTAAGAACGTGAAGAACTGTATCAGCTCCTCAAACTCACGTAGCATGGAATAGACTAAGAAATATGGCAGTGATGAACTTGACACCAACATAGCTTGTGTCATTTTTGGTCTAACTGCTTTACTTAAACTGTGAAAATTGGACAGCAAGCACCTATTTTAACATTTGTGCCCCATCAATTAGCATTTCAGCACGCACTTCCAATATATTAGAAACGCTTGCGCGATAACATAGGCTGTAATGCACGTCTCTCATAGTACAGTGTCAATAACTACGCACTGCGAAATGCAGCGTATGTAAAGGTCAATTCGTAATGCTAACTCAAAGCAGGTGCACACTCCCGCGCTACGAAATAAGGCACGAAGAAGGCACTGCTCACAGCATGACACCCACGACCTCCGAATAGCAACGCTTGAAAGCATTAGCCCCCAACATCTGGGGCGAATAATACATTGGGTCAGAACAGACCAGTGCACGCAGTGCCAATCGTTCTGTCCTTTGCAGCAGTGTGCATGCAAGGAGACAAGAAGCTATCGCTGCAGCTCGCATGCAAAAACACAACAGGCCACGCTATGTATGAAAATGTGTGTATTCACGCAGCTCCAGCATTACAATAGTCGGTTACCTGCAACTGCATGCACATTTTCCAACCTGACTCCAATAGCATGGACACGAGTTGACCTAAAAACGCAAGCGAAGCATCTTCAATTTCCTCACAAAACTTGCTACTCGTAGCTCCCTTTCTCTGTGCTGCCTCAATGACAAACTTGTCGCCATAGCAATGGACGTGTCAAACTATTTGAGCTGATTGGGGTGGCCGGGTAGGCTGGCTGTCTGCTTCACACGTGCCGCTCGCAAACGTGCCTCCCCCAATCCCTCTTGCCACCGGAGCCCACTCATCCAGCATGTGCTGTGGCAACTTGTGGCGTGTTTAACTTTGTCTTTCGGCTCGCAATGTGAACAGTTGATATCGATCAAATTAACCATGGTGCATGTTTCAGGTTCAAATTAGCGAGTTTTCCCCATTCATATACACGTCGCTTTGCAAGGGACCAATGGTCCAGTTCGAATTATCCAGCAGTTCAAATTATACGACTTAAAATTAACGAGGTTCGACTTACCTGCTACCTAAAAACAGTGAATGAAGTAGGTTTACAATACCAAGCCGAGTGTAAAAGGTGTAGTTATTTTGCCTCTGCATTACAGCAGATAGCCACTTCTAGCATCCTTGCGTGGTTTGGTCCGATAGGTGATGGTGCTTTGATGTTGCGCAAATCAGCATGCTACTATACATAAAACACCTTCATATGTATGTAAGTACATGTAAGTATAACAGACTGATTTGACCAGGATCTCATTATTTTACTATCAGAAACTTGCCGTTCCCATACAGCTTGTCACAACATCACTTCTTGACATGACTGGAAACTAGTTGGCTGCCAGAACATCAAAAATAGAAAAAGGCTCATTGTTAACAGTCACTACAAAGTTCATATTAACCACAAAGTTGCGGATTTAGGTTCCTATTAAGCATAATTTTTTCATATTGAGTGTTTGGAAAACCAACCTAATAATGCTTCCACATTGTTCACTATATCCAAGAATTTCTCTTTAACTGGGGTCACTTCAAGAGGAGTTTACTGTAACCACTAGAGCAGGCCAAGGGAAAACAATAGTTCAAACAGTAATCAAGTACAAAGTACGAACAATCAACACCCGGACTGCTAGCATCATCATCCTCACCGTTCCAGTAGCGTGGACGTTAATGACCTTGAGCATCTTCAGTGTCCGGGTCGCAGCCAATCCATCCCTGAAGTGCTCCAGTGATGCCCATACATCACCAATAAGCTGCAGGGAATCCAGCGTCAGCTCCCGGAGTTGTGTCGTCAGATGACGGCAGATCACAAACACGGCACAGGCCGTGATCCTAGCCCGTAGGTCGCACTGGCTTAGCCGCAAGCACGTCAACGACTCATTCGAGCGCAGGGCTTCGCAGAAAAGGAGCAGGTACGTACTCTGGCGCACCGTAGGAAGCACGAGCTGCAAGTGGAGAAATCAAGAGCTGGTTGTCCATACGGTGCAGTCCGCCTGTTAACAACGATTACCAATTTAGTTCAATAATATAGTAATCAGCATTACAACATGTGAAAATGACACAGCACCAAATAGCACTTTACTAAGGTAATACAAACAATCTGGTTTACAAAATACAGGAGGTAGTGAGCAGCCAGGCAGGAAAGGCATCAATTCACTCTAGCAACCAGCTATAACACACGCTACATAATAAAAAAATGTTTTACATGACCGTGGACCCAAACATGTGATATTACGGGCACGTACACAACAGTAATGAGAGGAGTACAGCCAAATAAGAAAGGGAAGTAGCAGGCAAATATACCGATAAATGCATTAGAATATAATGCAGCCTAACTCACAGTAGCAAATGGTATTGAAAACTATTAGAAAGTTCAAACATTTGCACACCCCCTAATAACGTAAGCCACGTTAGCTTCACATCGCTTTTTTCTGAATATTAATTTCAACTAGTTTTAAGCCATTTCCCAATTCATGCATTTAAACACAGGCCACCGTGCTTTTGAGACAACATAGCATATGCCTCTACCTACCCAAGCAAGCAGACAAAAGCAACACGCAATACTTCAGCACTTCAAACATCACTGTCAAGTTCCAAATCGAGGCACAGTCAAACAAATGCAGCTTTCTTTTTTCCGACAGCCCATCATGTGTAGTCTGTCTACACTGCAAGGGGGACATTGTAATGTCATCACAGACAATGCGTGGAGCAGCTACGTGGTATGGTTTTGGATTCAAACACATTGTTTCTTTGTTAGTTAAGTTACTGATGAGTGTTTGTGGAAATTTTAACCACCCTGCCTGCCACAGGAGTGTCAATACCTATAAAAAAAAGCGATATCTTTTATATTGAGAAAATATATGCCAGAGTTCCCTTTCAAAAATTGACAAGAGAAAACACACCGCCATTTCCGTCATAATTCCTATTGTACTCTACATAGCATGCAGAAATGAAAGCAGCCCATAGCTATTGGATTATTAGCCTAAGGGAAGACAAGGACCTTGGAAATCCAGAAAAAGCAAAAAAAAAAAAAAAAAATCAAGTACTGAAGGAAAGAAAGCCTACCGGCTTCAACGCCTTAAATATCTAATCTGTGGTACAGAAAACCTAGCTGTAAATGCATTATAAGTGACGGAAAAGAAAAAAATTACAGCATATCCACGGAGTGAATGATGATGAGTGGGCGAAGCTCGGGATGTTCATCGTAGATCATGCCGGGTTCCGGATTAATTTAGTTAACGCGCACGCTACGAATCCTCATGGTTCAACTATGCACAAGTGAAATCTCCCACCGGCACTTCATTGCAAGTCAAGATCTAGTGCCTATATATATATATATATATATATGTGGGTTGCCGGTGAACGCTTCTCCAACGCGAGCAGTCGGTATTTCTCAATCAAGAAACTCGCTAGGAGACGCTGCCTGCGCCAACGTTGTCTCTCGCGGGCGAGAGCGCGTTCTCCTTCTTTGCGAGCTGGTACAGCGTTCCTCTAAGAAAGAGCGTTTCCATAGCCAACGCGCGCCTTTCACTCTCTCTCTGTCTCTCTCTCTCTCACAAGACAGCAGAGGCACGCGCCGGGAGGCACGCGCCGAGGGCGAGCGCGTGCCTCGCAGCACACGGGTTACGCCTGACGCCTGACGCGTGACAAGGTTAGACTAAGAGGAGCTTCGCCCCTAATAATTTTATCACCATAAATGGGAAGACAGGAGCTTAGGATCATGCATACACAGGAACACAAAAAGAGACAACTCTCATCTTTAATTCCACAAGCCAAGCATTGCCATCTTGATGAAATTCAAACGCTAATAAGCTTCAACTTAGCATTTCTGCCCACCTCACCCCTGACCACGGGACAGAAAAAGTGAAAATGAAAACGTGTGGCACTGTAATTACCTAGTGTGCCAACACTGAAAGCAGAATCCTCACCAAAATTCTATGAAAAACACAGCCAATCTTGTGTGCTGCTCCTGACTGTAAATTAAGGTGCAAGTCAACGTTTGTTAAAACGAAAGAAAAAGAAGCAACCAAGTTCATAAGACGGCACACACATGGAATGCAGGGGGCAAACACCCTATGGTTTGCTTTTTGTTTTGTTTTTGACACTGAGTGAGACGATGTGGTTCATAGAAGCCTGTCATTAGATTGCATGGGTTATAACGTCACATCAAACCAAACAAATCTTCAAGGCACTTTCTGTCAACCCCGTGGCACGTAGGTACACAACTATATGCTGGAATGCGTATGTGTAGCACCGGTCGGTATTGTGATCAAGCTGAAGCCCAGGTCTCATTCATCTTGCAATGCATGCTGCTCTCATGCACCGCCTGCAGAGTTGGCATTGGTGCAGACACGAGAACAGTTCACCAATAAATTGCAGTTTTGTCATGACTCAACTGCTGCAGCGCTGGCATCAACGAAACACAAGGAATAGCTGAATGTTTTTGAGCACACAGAGGGCGTAGACCAGTAGTGGTGACTGTCAAAATGCACACATAAGAACTCTGGCAGCAGACGTGCCTCGGCCCCCACAATGTTGCCTTATATGCCTCGTCATTTGATATGATGAGAGAGGTTATGGTGTTCGATGTGCATGCCCTCCAGTGTGGTAAATATTCAATGTTAGATGAACAGATGCACGACACAGAGCGCAATGCGGCCTACACATTGTGCATTGATGACCACACATGGTGCATTAGTTTCGCTGGGAAGCAGAAATTTCTAAAACAGAATATTTTTATCTTCGTGGTCACCCCTTCTCTATGTATAAGGAGGCCGGCAACACCGCTTACTGCGATTGGCAACTACGGCGTCGGCCATAGGAATAACCGTGGGGAAATGCTAGTACAATTTGCGAAAGAAACCGACTCCGAATAATGAACACGTTTTTCAAGAAACACAAGAATAGGAAGTGGACGTGGAGAAGCCCAAACGGGGAAACAAAGAAAGAAATCGACTTCATAATGTGCGAACAACTAAGTATAATTCAAGACATAGAAGTAGTGGGGAAGATAAAATGCAGCGATCACAGATTAGTAAGGGCAAAGATTGTACTTAACCTAAAGAAGACAAGAACTAAATTATTTACTAGAAAAAAATGCAATCTAGAGGTAATCAGAGCGAAGAATGAAGAATTTAAAGTAGCCCTAAGCAACAAGTTTGAAGCATTAGACGAAAACGGTCACGATGTAGAAGAAATGAACAAAAACATAACGAAAACAATCCTTGAAACAGCGATAGAATTCGGGGGTAAAACAACTAAGCAAACAACAAGTAAGTTGTCCCAATCTACCAAGGACTTAATAAAAAAACGCCAGCAAATGAACGTAACTTCGCCAAAAGATAAGATTGAATTCGCAGAACTATCAAAATTGATCAGTAAAGCCAGGCAAAGAGATGTAAGAAACTTTAACACGAGAGAAGTAGAGAAAGCTGTAGAGAAAGGCACCAGCATTAAAACGGTCAAACAGAAACTGCACTTAGGGCAAAACAAAATGCATGCGCTAAAAGATAAACAAGGTAACGTTATCAACAGTTTCAACTAAATACTAAAAGTAGCAGAAGATTTCTACTCTGCACTGTACAGTTCTCAGATAGACCATAAAACCTTAATAGAAATAGAATCTGAGGAGGACACCGAAATTCCATGTATAACCGCTGACGAAGTCAAAAAGCTGTCAAAGGCATGTCCCGTGGTAAAGCAGCTGGTGAAGATGGTATAACAGCCGACTTGATTAAAGACGGAGGAGATATTGTACTTGAAAAACTTGCATCGCTCTTCACGAAATGTGTCAAGACATGTAGTATACCACGCAGTTGGAAAAATGCGAATATAATCCTTATCCACAAGAAAGGTGACATAAAGGAGTTAAAGAATTATAGACCAATTAGCCTACTCCCAGTAATATACAAGCTATTTACAAAAGTAATTTCTACGAGGATAAGAGAAACACTCGACTTTAATCAACCGAGAGAACAAGCTGGTTTTAGGAAAGGTTACTCGACAATGGACCACAGCCACGCTATCAACCTAGTAATCGAGAAGTACACGGAATATAACAAACCTCTTTATATGGCGTTTATCGACTACGAGAAAGCATTTGACTCGATACAAATACAAGCAGTTCTAGAAGCTCTACGTAGACAAGGGGTACCTGACATATACGTGAAAACAATCAACAACATATACAAAGATTGCACAGCCACACTACTACTACATGAGAGAAGCAGAGAAATCCCGATCGGGAGAGGTGTGAGACAGGGAGATACGATATCCCCGATGCTATTCACTGCATGTTTAGAGGAAATCTTTAAACGTCTAGACTGGGAAGACAAGGGAATTCGAATAGACGGAGAATATCTCAGCAATTTAAGATTCGCAGACGACATTGTGCTCTTTAGCAATGATGGAGACGAACTACAAAACATGATTGATGACCTAAACAGGGAAAGTATTAAAATTGGATTAAAAATGAATAGGCAGAAGACCAAAGTTATGCTCAATAGCCTAGCTAAGGAACAGGAATTTAAAATCGACAATGAACCCTTACAATGTGTAAACGAATACGTATACCTGGGACAGTTAATAACAGGAACTCCTAACCATGAAAAAGAAATTCTTCGTAGAATAAGGATGGGCTGGAGCGCATTCGGAAGGAATTACGAAATCATGACTGGAAACTTACCGCTCTCACTAAAGCGAAAAGTATTCAATCACTGCATTCTCCCAGTACTAACGTACGGTGCAGAAACGTGGAGGATAACGAAAAGACTAGAGATGAAACTAAGGAGCGCGTAACGTGCAATGGAAAGAAAAATGATAGGGGTAACGCTAAGAGATAAAAAACGAGCGGAATGGATCAGAGAACAGACAGGAGTAGCCGATATTATCTTATCAATTAAAAGAAAGAAGTGGACCTGGGCAGGGCATGTCATGAGGAGGAAAGATAACAGATGGACAGTAAGA
Organism: Hyalomma asiaticum; assembly: GCA_013339685.2. NCBI lineage: Eukaryota > Metazoa > Arthropoda > Arachnida > Ixodida > Ixodidae > Hyalomma > Hyalomma asiaticum. The sequence goes on from CM023483.1 coordinate 97,997,612, forward strand.
GCGACGGAATGGATACCAAGAGAGGGAAAACGTAACAGAGGCAGGCAAAAGGTTAGATGGAGCGATGAAATTAAAAAGCTTGTAGGCATAAAGCGGAACCAACTCGCTCAGGACAGGGTGGATTGGAAATCGTTGGGAGAGGCCTTCGTCCTGCAGTGGACTTAAACAGGCTGATGATGATGATGATGAATCTAAAAATGAACGCTGCTCTCCGTCATGAAATCTATAAGATGTGTGTCAAATACAATTGTAAGTAATAAATATATTTGCTTTTAAGCAGGATAATTGAACCAGGGTTATAAACTGACAACAATATGGGTTCAGGTTCGGGTTCAGGTTCGCTGTGTGCTACTTTGCTCCGGCTCGGTTCCAGTTTGAGGTAATAGAGCTTGGAACCGGTTCGCAAACCGTTTTACAACGCTGAACCGATTCACGGACCGGTTAAGCGATGTAAACTTCATATTTTACTTTGACAGAGCTATTTTTGCTACAGCCTAAAACATTCCAATCAGCACTGCTCAAGTGCAGGAATCCGGAAGTCCGCACATATAGAAAAAAAAAAAAAAAGACATCGTACCAGAGTTGTGTATCAGAAAAAATTCTTGGCAATAATACTAGAAATTTAAGTCTGCCAGGCAATGACAAGGAACACTCACGTACTTGACGCCTTTAGGACCTGGCCCTATAAAGCCTGCATTTTGTCATTTTCCATTTGATTCCATCTTCGCGTCCGATCCCATGCGGCACCGCATGCATGGCACGTACAAAAGGTTCTTCTTTTATTGCGATAGCAATTATATGGACAGTCTCGGCTGGTTTTTGCCGTCCCCGTCGCCGCCGTCATGAACCGTATATGTATAAACATGTATATATATATAAAAGTCCCAAAGAAAAATGAGTCGGATAAATGCTTCCGACGCGTGGAATCGAACCAGGAACCTCCATCTCCGCAGCGCATGGCGCTAACCACTACGCCACAAAGAGCAGATCCCTTAGGCAGCTAACGGCGAGCCTTATATACACACACCCTTTAGCGCTGGCAGGACTCAGAGACGACAGTCGTTTATAGCATTTCTTCATTACCAGCAAGATGGCGCGAGGAGCGCAACGGGCCGCCACCTTTGCAACAGGAGCGCTGTTCGAACTGACAGTTTCCATTGTGACGGCTTATTCGCGCTCGTTCGGTGTATATCTGTGCGTTCGTTTCGTGCGTGCTTCACTTCATAGTTCGCGCTCGTCTTCTGTTTGTTCATTTAGCGGCCTCCCCTAGCTTTGTATGTGTTGCTTTGTGACACACAACGCATAAAGCCCTTCGTACCAGCACGCGCTGCCCACGGGAGGCGCTCACTTAGCAAGTGCATGTTTGCTACAATTAATATTGCTCCTGAAGCTGCTAGCCTCACTTCGTATAGCATTACAGTTTCTTGCTATCGCATTCATTGCTTCGCCCTTGCGGCGAAACTGACTTTGTTATTTTTTTTTTTTTGACGGTGGGAGATCCTGCTAGCACATCAGAAACAGCTAGCGATGTTTTAACGTAAGTGAGTGAAGCTTAGTTAAAATAATTAGAGCAGGCATACTGAGAAACACGGCCATGTGTGAGCACTGCGTTACGTGGCAAGCCTTTGCAAATGCCCAACACATGCATGCTTGATCACTCTCTCTTGCACCTCTTTCTGTTGCTAGTTATAAAGGAACCAAGTAAGAAAATGAAAATTTGTATCACTGTTCAAAGGGACATGTCAGGAAACGGTGTTAAGAAAAATAATTGTTCAATATCGTCTAAGTCAAAATCAAATGAAACGCTCCGTACAGTCTGCTTGACACAAAAGAAATGCCCGTCCCATATAATTTGATATGTGTACAAGACAACATTTGGAGATTCATGTTGAAAGATAAAAGATTCAATCTGGGGATTCATGTTACGTCATAAATACGTTTACCGTGGAGTACATCTCATTGAGCAGACTCGCAATTTTAAGTGAACACAAACATGCAGAGAATGCTGTTGTTGTTATGTGGGGTTTAACGTCCCAAAACCAGCTCTGATTATGAGAGACGCCGTAGTGGAGGGCTCCGGAAATTTCGACCACCTGGGGTTCTTTAACGTGCACTGACATCGCACAGCACACGGGCCTAAACATGCAGAGAATAGCGACAAAAGAATTAGCCTTGTGTCAAATTTATGTCAATTGAAACAGAGAATTATTCAGTTGCATAACGGGTAAAAGTGGGCGGCGGGGGTAAGCTGCGCTCAAATATCGCAGAGTTACACAGCAAAACCGGCACAGATCTCAGACTGACTGTCGGCTGGCAGTACATACACATTCAGCGCTTGCCGGTGTAAACATCGCAGTTTGCGCTAAGTATATTTTCATAGATTCATTAGAAAATGCTTTCCTTAGCTATGCAGAAACTTCAGTTTGTGGTGGAAACAATGCATGTTTTACGTGCTGCAATCCAGCGCGCCAAACTGTGTTGACTTTCACAGACGATTCCGAAGAGAAAAAATAAATAGTTGTCTAAGGAAAGGACACTGTTCTCGTAACCCTTGTGGACACCGTGGCCATGAGTCGGAGGAAATGGAAAGGGAGAGTGGAAAGGCAAGGCATGCCATATTAGGAGCTCTGGAAGCTTTGACCTCCTGAGGTTATAGCATGCACTAGCACTGCAGAGTGCACAGCCCTTAGCATTTTGCTTCCATCAAAATACGACTGCGCAACCATGTGTCCACTCACGTCTTTCAGTTCCACATTCAAGCACCACTAGACTAAAGGCCCCAGATATATTTTTGAAAAATCTAAGGACTTTACAATAGACCACCACAGTGGAAAAGGAGGGAGATTCGAATTAGTCAAAGAAATAAACTGAAAAATGCCAACAGAAAGAAGGGATGGGAGCAGCCGTAGCTACGAGGCTGCTGGCAGATCGCAGCACGCTAACTATTTCGACCTCTTTGTTCTGAACCGATAACTGATATATTTGTCTTTTTTCAGGTTCAGTTCGGGTTCAAGCATGTTCCGAGAGTATTGGTTCGGGTTCAGGTTCAATTCCGGCCAAAATTCCGGTTTCGGTAAGGTTTTCGGTTCAGATTTGGGTTTGGCTTGACACCCTGAATTGAACCTATGCGGCTATTCATTGGTCTTTAGTTACACTTGGAGACTGACACTCATCACAAAGGATGGCGCCACAGGTCATTTTTTTCACGATTTTCAAGGTCAAGTTAAAGATATTGCCCTTTTACGAGGTACAAACAAACTTATTTCCGCCAATGTAAGGAATGATCTTCTCATTCCCACCACCACCAAAAGAAATGTTCTGAGCAGTAGACAGTCCCTTTAAGACGCATCCAGTGTTACATTGATGAACATATTGCTAAAGATGATGGAGAACAGGGAAAGTCACTAGAGCCAACGTTTCGACAAGTGGACTTGTCTTTGTCAGGACGGCAACTTTGCCAACCTGACGCAGCACTGCCGCCCGCGCACGCCACTGGGAACCCAATACGCCATGCGCAGCGCCTATAGGGGCGCCACTGAAAGCCGCGTAGCGGCGGCCGTTGGAACCGGTGGTGGGTCGCGTAGCAGACGCCTCATTTCACTGCAAGCATCGCGGAAGCGCGCGCGTGCGATTTGACGCTTGTGCGCGTCCCAGATAATTACTTTTGCGGCGATAGCGTGTGCAAAGGAGCTGCACATTATAATAGTGGACATGTGTTCGATATCACAGCTGTGTGGGACGACAATGTCACCATACGCGCCAAGTGTTTGGCACAGACAAGCGTCAACAAGCTTCCCTACGAAGTGGAGATCATCGCACCGCTTTCTTTATAACGTCCCGATCACTGATGCCTGCATGCGTTGACGCGTGAACCAACGTTTTTTTTTTTTTTTTCGACACAGTAGCTTCGTTTACTTGCCATGTAGATTTTGAGGGATCGCTGTCGCACCGGCGCATGGATTTCACGGGTGCGGCCACGCGAAGGGTCAGCGTTGGTAAAACTGAAACCAGCACGATAAACTTGTGAATATATTGTTTTGTTTTGTGGGGTTTAACGTCCCAAAACCATCTTTGATTATGAGAGACGCCGTAGTGGAGGGCCCCGGAGATTTCGACCACCTGGGGTTCTTTAACGTGCACTGACATCGCACAGTACATGGGCCTCAACATTTCGCCTCCATCGAAATGCAGCCGCCGCAGACGGGATTCGATCCCGCGACCCTCGGATCGGCAGCCGAGTACCATAGCCACTAGACCACCGTGGCGGGGCCAGGAGGTCGTGGGCGGGGCTTGCGAATATATATCTCGGCAGCTTGCGCTAGTGGCGCGCGACTGAGTCACTGCGCAGCTGGTGGTCACCTGGCTTGTCGTAGCAGCTTGGCTACGTATTTGCTAGGTTTTTTGCAGCTATTACCAAGTGTTGCAAAATGGCGTTACATTCTACGCGATCGTCAAAGTCTTAAATGTGCATAGGTGCCATGTTTTACAGCTAATATGCAACTTGAGGCGAGCGCACAGCGAACATTCTGCACCGGTGATCGCATTCCAGTGCCATCAATAGGTATAGAATGCAGCCGATTTCGTGCAGCACACGTGTGATTCCACGGCGCTTTTGTAAAGGAGCCGTCACCTGCCCCACATTCTCTGACATTGCGCTTCGCGCCATTCGTTTTTCAAGAGAGCCTAGGCATTGCGTCTTATCAGTACTAACAACCTCATGTGCATTGTAGCGTCTACAATGCAGGCGAGGCGACCAAGTGTAAACGTAGTAGGGTTCGCTGAAGACGTAACGACATAAATGGAGAAATAAAACACGATAATCGTTCTAACATTGCTGTTAACAAGAAAAGAGAAATAGCGGGCGCGAAAGAAGACGAAGTAGGATCGCGAGCGCGTGGCCCGTGATGTTCTGGGTTTTTCTCTTCAGAAAAAAAAAAAAAAGAAAAAGAAACACGGCATCGTAGGGTCTCACTGCTCGGTGCTCTTCAGGCGTATTGTCTTCCGCCGCACTTCGAAGCCTGGTTTATTCTTCATCGAAGTCCTAGGACTTTACACTCCTGTAAACAGCGCGATTGCTTGCCTTCTGCGTCGTACAGCCGCAATCCACCGCCGCCGTCGCTCTCGCTCATGAAATAGCACCGGAAATCTGTATAAGTGCGTTCGTGACGATTTCTTGTGTGTGTCTGAGTAGCCGACAACGCAGCAGTTATTTTTCGGCATCTCTGAAGCCCGAGAGAGTCGTTAAATCACGATGAAAACACATCCATCCGCGTACACGCTCGCGGGAACACTGCTCGCTCGGACCCACCAACGCTTCCGAGCCGTGGCGGCAGATGGCGTCGTCGGCGCTTTGCGCATCGCCTATAGGAGGTTTGGAGGGAGGAGGAAAGGACACAGCTGTGGCGGCGACAATCGTGTCCACGGCTCAAGTGATGCAGGGGAATTGAGAAGGAAGCGGGGTCCGTGCAGGCTGCCAAGGCAGCTGTGTGAGCGTAATTCGCGATGACATCGCTTAGCGCTCTGTCGTTGATGGGTAGCCACAGGAGCGGATCCAGATGCTGCTCGCACTAAAATTCAATATTTGGGCTGAAATTATTAGATGGTTGGTGGGGGGGAATCCGTTAAATCAAGGGTGTCTCCAGCTGCCACTTTCATTATACAAGGCTACAAATACAAGCACGTTTTTCTAGGGAGTTCCACCCTGCCAAGGTGGTCTAGTGGCTATGGCACTCAGCTGCTGGTCTGAACGTCGCGGGATTCAATCCCAGCCGCCGCGGCTGCATGGAGGCAAATTGCCAAGGCCCATGTACTCTACGATGTTTGTGCATGAACTTCACGTGGTTGAAATTTTCTGGGACCTTCCACTATGGCATCTCTCATAACCATGTCGTGGTTTTGGGACATAAAACCCCAGAAATCAATCAATCAAATCTATGGCTGGGAATTGAAAGCTTTGTAATATCGAGGAATTCGTAGTATCAAGGTTTATTCGACAAAGGTTTAACTAAAAGGTCAACTTGAATATGATGAAGTAAACTCATTATTAATGTTGCCCCTCACAGTCAGGTAGAACAGACTTTCTTGTGACACAGTGGCCCAATTTCGTCCACTCAGCAACAACAAAGCTCACTGGCACCAGCTTTTGTGGTGTTGCCCAGTGCTCCTTGTACATTCACAGTTCCTTGGAACTAAACATGGATTACTGATGCTTAGATATGCATCAAGTATTTTCAGTGTGTGAGTGGCAGTTAGCCTTCAGACCTTCAAATTCGTGGTACTGATCATGTCCTATTATTATATTTGCATTAAACAAAGTTTCAGCAGCCAATACATGGCCGATGTTACCTGAAGGAGCTCAAAAAGAATGAGCAATGTCTGTCATTACATAACAAATGCACCCTGATAGAGCATTTATGCCTTCACAAGGACTGACTGTTGGGCAAGCTGGTAATTCATACCAAAGCAATGGTGCGAGTCTTTTGTTGCAGAACCCTCAGCCACACTGCTTGCTATAGAGATTTTTTGGATGCTCATCACTGAGGGTATCTTGTGTCGGCACATGTTGCTCTTGTCTGTTTTAGTAGTTGCCCTTTCCTTTTGGGGGCATGTGAGAGGGGTTATCTTTAGGTGCTATTATCTGTTATATATATATATATATATATATATATATTGCTGCAGTTACCATAATGTGCCCCGCCACGGTGGTCTAGTGGCTATGGTACTCAGCTGCTCATCCGAAGGTCGCTGAATCGAATCCCAGCCGCTGCAGCTGCATTTCGATGGAGGCGAAATGTTGAGGCCCGTGTGCTGTGCGATGTCAGCGCACGTTAAAGAACCCCAGGTGGTCGAAATTTCCAGAGCCCTCCCCTACGGCGTCTCTCATAATCAGAGCTGGTTTTCGGACGTTAAACCCCACAAATCAATCAGTTACCATAATGCTCCGCAGTTGACTGTTTCGAGCAGTGTACATGTTTTTGTGTTTGTGTGTACTCATGCACGACTGCTTTGGTTACTTCATTGCAATGCGCAATCCTGTAGGTAACAAGTACCCAGCAGGACTTCTCGTACCTCAACGCTCTTGACACAGCGGTGCTTGGCTAGGAGACAGTGCAGCACAATGGCTCCATATTCAATGGGATCCTTGTCACAGTTCCTGCCCGTAACAGTGGCATCCTCCAGGTGGCCAATCGCAATTCTTCCGGGTGACACCTCGCTCACCTCAAACCCAATGAACCAGAGCATCTCATTCAATGCACCCAGGCACTCGAAGAGGCAGCACGCCCTCGTAGGGGTCTCGGTGCACTGTAAAGGAAGCTGGAACCTCGCTCGGGTAAATGCGGTGCGAAGCGACAGGAGCTCTCGCTCGAGAGCAGCTGGGTCCGGAAGGTTCGGCTCCATTCGCTTGACCCGCAGGACGTAGCTCGAAAGCGGGGTTTCGACCGGAGACGAGGCCATCCTGCAACGAAAAAAATTTGCACAATGACATGGGGCTGCTTTAGAGCACATAAACTGATTATTTTTGATAGCATGAACTCTTGCAGTGAAAACTGATCAAGTCTTGGTCAGTGACATTTATTGGTCAGTGACCATAATTGAAATTTCCATCAAGTGCAAAATGCTATGCGACCAGATGACCTTTAGACGAATTCTTGACTAATACCCCTGTCACACTAGACGTTTTAACGTCATTCGATTCAAATGACATTCGGTGCAACGAATGTCATTCGACCCGTGGTTGTGCTACACACGAAGAAGTAATGTCATTCGTTTACGATATCAGTGACGATAGTTCCAAAAGAACTAGACATAAAAGCTGCAGAGCGTAAACGCAGAGTGGCTGAAAAGTCGTCCTATTTCATTTAAAATACACACAGGGCTTTGCTTCACTGAATTACACCAACAGAATAATTTGCAGCTGATACGGCAGCGGTCAAAGGGGACGCTGACTTGCAGCAGGCGAACCATTCATTTACTGTTTTTATAAGCAAAGTGCGTCAGTGAGAAACACAGACATTAAATTAAGACGCAGAGTAATAAGCGCAGCACTCAAGGAAACGGCATTCGCGATTGCATCCTGTGGCGAAATACCGAAGCCTGTCAGACGCCGCTGATGTCGAGAGTAAACACATTTTGTTACGGCCTGCCTGGCTGTTTTCTTTTTAAAATGATGAATATCGGCAAACGCGCTAAAGTAATACCATTTTCATGTGACGTTTCACAAATTAGGAATGCTCAGTTCCGCACGTTTTCGTTGTCTCTGGGGTAGAGAGTACGCATTCGGTCCCAGTGCCAATGCGAAGGAGTTCTTCGAACTCATTCGATTCCAGAAGTCATTCGATTCGAATGATGTTAAATGTCGCCGTGTAGCAGCAGAATAATGTCATTCGATGCGAATGTCATTGCGTTCGAATGACATTAAAACGTCCAGTGTGACAGGGGTATAAGTGTAAACATGTAAATGCAGAGGAACCTCCATGAAGATTTTTAATTGACAAGTATGCAAAGAAGTAAACAAAGAACGCTCACATTAATAAATGATTTTGACACTAAAACTGAGATAAAGAAAGCACTGTCACTGCTGCTTGCCGGAATCAACAGAAAGCAGGCGGATCATCTGGAATGAATTCGAGGGTTTGAAGAACACTTATCTGGCAAGGAAATAATGCGGCAGAACAAAATGTACACTTGCCACAAAAAAAATAATAATAAAGAAATGAAAATTTTAGACAATAAAGCATGCTCGACATATAAATGCCCAGTTAGGTGCAAAGAGGTGCGTGGTGGTATTCCATACAAACAGGTTTCATCTTTGTAGGTTAAACTTCAACCCCCTGATGCCCACACTTGTGCTTGCAAATTGTCACATCAAGCTGATGCTGCCAAGCTTCATCCCATAGCCAAGGCCTCAATTTCAGCATTATTACCACACTGGGCATGCAGAAGATTTCTTTAGTCAAAGCAGCCAAACAACAAGTCAAAACTGTTCTACAATGTGACACACATCACCGCATACACCAACTAGCCCAACTTGGCGCTCTACTTCTGCAAAATCAACCAGACACCCGAGCTGTTGGGGTTCTTTCAATGCTTCATGTGCTAAGGCCTCGAGTCTCAGCCCTTTCAAGAAAGAGCCTGGAGCAGACTACAAAATAACAAATGTACTGTGATCTTCCCTGCAGGTAAAGGGAATGTAACTCTTGTTATGAGTTGTAATAAACACACCCAGAAAATGACAGCACATCTCCAAGACAAAACAATACGCACAGGGGCAGTGACATAAATCCAGAAAAATAACAGCGGGAGGGAGGGGGTCACACACTTTGCCACGGCAGCCATATTCATTATTAGAAATATGCATTTCATTTTGCACACGAATAAATACTGTGCACTAAAACAAGAGAAAAAACATACAAATATTCACACCTCACGTCATTGCAATGCTCTTGACGATCTGCAGTGCACGACGAATGAGTCTAACATAACGCTCCGAACTAGAATTACATAGGTAGTTCTTATAATGCAGTTCCATGCAGCCAATGAGTATTCACTTAATCTGCACAGTGGATACGAAACAAAAGTTAGAAAACGAAGTGTAATAAGAAAGACAATTGCGAGCAATCGAAGACTCTAAAATGTGCATTCCTAATGTGCTTATAAGCAAGTTGTCAAAGCGAACCCAAACCGATAACCGAACCCGAACCGGAATTTTTGCCGGAACTGAACCCAAACTTGAACTTATATTCTCAGAATGCGTCTGAACCCGAACCGAACCTGAACCGAAAAGAATATTACCAGTTATCGGTTCAGAACAAAACAGTTCGATTATCTACAAGGTCACAAAATGCCGCTTGTGCCTAGTCCCTGCAACCTGTGCCGGTATATGTATTTGTTGTCCTTAATCTGTCAATTACTTGTGTCTGCGTTCCTTATTATAGAAAGGGGACGCCTATATTATCGCAGTTTGTCTTGCTGATGCATAGTACGGAGAGATTTACCCTCACAGCAAAGTGAAAATCTTACTTAGCAAGCAAAAATTATTTTTGAACGCTTTCAGTAATATATCTTTAGTGAATATCATGAAATTCACGGCAATAACCTCTGAATAACCTATGCATATTTTAGCTCTACTAGTAAGTTTCAAGCTACCGGCCCCAATGAATTCTAAAATTGGCCTTACTTGACCTTTTAGTATAACTTTCACAGATTTCATGTATAAGCAGATGATATTGCCCATTAGCAGGCATGATCTAGAAACACATCGTCATGTGCATACATCAACTCAAATACCCATTTTACTTAACTTAATTGCAGAATCATTGGATGAGCTCGTCAAAGTTTACCTTCGGCACATTTCCAATTGCTTAACGTGGCTGAAAACAAGGAAACAAGCTGCAGGCCATGTGCAAAACTGCGCTGCCAGGCCTGCAAACACATGGCTAAGACTTGCATAGGGAAAGCCACGTACTCGGACTTCTCACGTTTACAATTAAAGAACCTCTTATGTGTGACAGTAAGAGTGCGGTGTGTGTGTATATATGTATATATACATAATTTCAGTCTTAGGATTTCAATCTTTGAAGTGGGCTTTCAGAAGCAGATAAAAGCCACTCAACCTGACAGTGGTCACTCAATTCGCAGCGCTTCTCAAAGCCTGCTTCAACGACTGAAATCCTCAGGAAAAAAAGAGCAACACTCGTCTAAAACAAACCTCCCTTTCGCATGCCATATTTGCATTGCGTTTCACACAATATCAAGAAGGTCGCCAAAAGACATGGAATGCGCGTCGTATTTTCAGCACTATGCGAAAATTTAAAACAGTGTGCCCTCTGCTGACTAAAGCAAAAGATGAGCGTCACCCGCGCAAAAAGAAGAGTCATCATAATGGGCCCATCAAGTGCATGTCGGAGGTAGTCTACGAAATTTTATTTGTCATGTGGCCGGTCATATACAGGTCAAAGCAGCCGTTGCTTCATTGAATGCGTGTAGGGGCGCAAGCGATTTTCGGGCACCGGCATGGGCAATAATCTTGCCCTACACGGCAAAAGCCCGATATGTTTTCCTGAGCTAGAAAAAACAAAATTCCTTTAAAGGGAAAAAACAAGCACTGAAAGAGAGAATATAGCGGCTTTTTTCTAATGCAAAGAGAGGAGGTACTTGCATTAGTTCACCATCATTACCAATAACAAGAGATATAGAAATTGACCAAATAGCCCAACAACATGCCTTACTTTCACTGATATTACTAAAAATTATGATCGCTCTTTCAAATCTGCCAGATGGCAGATTGCTCAACCAACTTTGAAATTTTACCAGCGTGCTATGCACTTGGTGTGCGTCATTGTAAACGGAAATGAAATAAAGGGAAATTGAAGAGGTAAAAGTACCAGCAAACTTGCAGTGAGTGCAATCACATGAGCACAACTGTTTCAGCTTGAAGAGTTTCACACAATAGCACTGAGCAAAACAGCCAAGACGAAGTTGACTATGCTGAACCAGTTCGCGAACCGGTTTGATATTAGGAACTGGTTCATGAACCGCTATAAATTTGGATTTCCCCGAACTGGAACTGAACTGGAGCAAAACTGACGCGCCGAACCGGAACACGAACCCTCATTTTCTCCGGTTCGACACCTGCTTATAAGTTTCCCAGTTTAGAGCCCTTGTGGGGGTCTGAAAATGAGAGCACAGTTACTGCATGTGCTGATAAAATTACTCCTCAGCTTCGGAAACTCTATGCTGTCTACAATGCCTTGATGGACATGAGCCAGTGCCATGCAGCTTAGGCACATTTCGGCCATCATGCTCCACACCCATGTCTTTAATCTTCTGAGGGCGCTGAACGATCATTCTGCTTCACAGGAACACTGGCATCACCAGGATGGCCCAAAGAACTCTCTCAACCTCTTTGAAGTACTGGCAAGTGGCCTCGTGCATGTTACAAATTATTGCCGCCACGTCGTCAACACAACTAAGGTCGGAATGCTCCTCGTGCAACATGCGCACGCGAGACATGACTGCTGAAATCAATGTCTTTGAGCGTCGCATCACCTCCATATCTGCATCCGATGGTGTATTCAAAAGAACACTTTCTAGAGCCATATAGGTCACAATTCCTTCCGAGTCATGATTAATGCACCTCTCTATGACCAACAGTACTGCATCCACGATTGAAAAAATAGACGCTGAAAGTGTACTCTTGCCCTTCAGATGAAACATCACTGGTGTTCGCTTTCTCATATTTGGCGGGACACTGCCTGCACCTCGATGGTTCCACCAGATGTACCTTGCCATCCTCCGCAACTTTGGCGACATGTTCAAACAGTTCATCGAACATTTCTTCAGACCGCAGATGGCATAACTCGCGTTTGGCAGACTCCACCACCTGGAACATTCCCTTAAAGGAGTACTGACACGATATTTTGGCATTCTCGAATTGTTGCTGTAAGTGAAAGCGCTGGCGTAGAGAACCCCATAAAGAGTATCATGGTGCCTCGCAATGCAATGTATACATTTTTAATACGACTTTCTTAAGAGCCCACTTTCGGTTTCGATTTCGAGGGGGCGGTTTCCTAGTGACGTGTCAACAGAGTCGGACGTACGTTAGGTCACGTAGGGACAGCAATTCGTGACAGCGTCGCTGCAACTCTGTCGTGTGTGGTCAGTTACACATGGAGCACGCAAACGACGACAATTTCACGGTAGTCCAGCGACTCTAACAGCGATTTCATCGATTTTTAAGTGTCTGTGCTCATACGTCATCGTAGTGTCCATTGCGCTGGGGCTGGCTAGCAGTGCTGTTCGACGAAAACTTTAAAACCAAACTAAAATATTTTGTACGTGTTTCCTGGCTTCCGCGTGCGGAGAACGTTGACAATACATGACGAGAAAACGAAAAATGTATATTTTGTGCCGCCGCAAAATCGTGTCAGTACTCCTTTAACTGTTGATGAACGTCCTTGTAGGTATGTGCTCAGGTCTTCGAGCACCGAGAACACCCACACAGCAATTTCCAGCACGAGGCGGGTGTTTCCCAATTCCATGGACCATAGGATAACACCAGTCTTTGCAGATTACTCAGCCGGTGTTTCATTCATCATTTAGAGAAGCAATTACGGCCTCTTGCTCGTCTAGCGCGGCAGAAATTGCTGGCCTTCTGCATAAGAAGTGCGTTGGGCACAGGGGTTTGATTTTCTCACAAAAGATCTGCTTAAATTTCCCTGAACGTGCTGAGAGCACACCCAATTCCCTATCAGCCATGGGAGCTGCTAAAATTTCTGTACAGCAGTCGGAGACTTCTCTAGCTACAAGATTCAAACTGTGAGTTTGACAAACAAAGTGTGGATATGCCACCTGAACTTTCTTTTTGGAAGACACAGATTTGGAAGGCAATGAGGGATTTTGGGGCATGTATATTATCGTGTATTCTTCATAACCTGACGACTTAATGGTCTCCTTTTGAACCAAGGATGGATGCCAAGGAGAACCAGGGCTGCATGAAGCCAAGCTTTACTCTGGGTAACAATGAGGCATTGTGATTCAATATCATTTTAGTTATGATGCATCTTATGCTCGTACAACCTGTCGTTCAAGAGTGCTTCATGCACTTGCGTTCAGGTGCGTCTTCCAGCATACCTGAACATCGTACTCCTTTTACAATAGGACTTTTGTTGTTACATTACACTTGCTTCTTTCATTGTATCTGAGAGCTGCAACTCTGAGGTGCATTTCAGTGGCACATGATGAAATTAAATTTGAATGGCACGTTGGGGAGGGGGTCAGGACCCACCTGACCCCCTCACGACCTACGCCATTGCGCGGGGCTCAACCTGGCTCTTACAGAGCAGATGAAGTAGAACTTCAAAAGCTAGTGGGTGACATATTCAAGTTTGTGGCACCCGAAAAGAAGCATCTGTATAATCATGTGCTGTTTCGCACCAGCTTACTCCTGTGATGTGCAACGTACCTAAACTTTATGAAACCGACACTCCAATTAGAGCCACTACGGGCTACACCTGCTCCCTGTTTCACTGCCTTTCAGGCTGTCTTCATGGTGTGCTCCAAGAGCTGGTATGACGCATGTCCATGTTTGTAAAAGACTTCATTTACATGATCACAAGCTTTAAGCCGTGAAGACATCATGGTTTCTTCTGATGTCATCAATGCTCCACAATGACACACCGCTCTGCCTTTGCATGCTCTATTCCAGGTCAATGACCTCAAATGCCTTTTTGTCTTTTGGTATACACAACACACATATCTTTCACTGAATAAACCATTACATCAACAAGAGTCCAGAATAAAGATGGGAGTGCTAGTGTCGGTGTCTTCTGCCTACGTTGCGTGGAACGCTCATACACAATTGACTGTCTTGCGCATTTTTTTTTTTATTATTCTTATTACTGTATTGTCTCTTTTACTGTGATGTCTCTATGTGCCAGTGTATAGTTTTGATCTTGATGATTTGTGACATTTCATTACAATATTATGTGTAATTAATTTCCTACGATAATGACCAACTTGGACGCTGTAGGTATATGTAATAAATAAATAAAATACACGAAGAAAAAATGCACTGCCTCAGCCACCACGTAAGTATGGTGGAACAGTGAAGTTATTTCAGCTACACCAAGTGCCACACCATGCAAACAAAAACATCTTGAGTCAGCCTATATTGTCGATCTTTTGTTTGGACCCAGATTCGGCCTTCCAGTGCTGTCAGTTAAAGAAAGCATCTCTTGCATGTACCTCTAGGTTGGCCCAATGACAATGAGCTTGTTTACGAGCCAATTCCCCACTGACGCCCACAGCAGGCAGCTTCTTCGTCGCGAGTTTGCGTTACCAGAACCACGAACCCAACGCTACACATGCACTAAGCACACACCCTCCCTCCACCAACTTCAGTGTCTGAACTAAGAAAAAAACCCAAGCCATTCATATTATTCACATAAACTCACACTTGCCTTCTAAGTGTGGGGCCCTGGTTTTTTATTTCATACTCTTTTTATTTGGAAGAAGATTTAAGCCACCCATTGGTTTACATACAGTAGTCGCATCATGCAAGCATGGTGTGTAGTGTAGTGGCTAAAACACTTGTCTCCGAAGAATGGGCTCTCTGGTTTGTACCTTGGCACCGGCAACAACTACAGGACTGGCTTCACAGGAACAGCTACGCTGTGCATCTCAAGCTGTCTTTTGGGAAAAGAACACATAGCCAATATGTTTCGGTGATTTCCCTGGGTTGGCAGTTTGCATTGTTATTGGGGCGGGGCTCTACCAGATGCAAAAAAGAAAAAACAGTGTTGGAGCTGGGAATCGCAGCTTACAAGTAACTTGCACTGGTGAATTGTTCCAGTCTGCTCCAGCACCAATGCACAAGTTCTCATGAATCTGCTCACTACTCTTCAGTCTGTTTTGCCACCTAAAATACTTACTATTCGTGAAGAGCAGAAGTCCACGGGAAGGTGGAGGCTAGAAGCATGTGAATAATAATTTCTGAGATTTTACGTCCAAAAACCACGATACCATCATGAGAGACGTGGTAATGGATGGCTTCAGGGATTTTTACCACCTAGGGTGCTTAACGTGCATTGACACGGAACAGTACACAGGCCTCAACATTTCGCTTTTATCGGAATGCAACTACCGTGGCCGGGATTTGATCCCGCGACCTTCAGATCCGTCAGTAGCCAAGTGCCAAAGCCACTAGACCGCCGTGGCGGGGCTGAGATCAATAGACCGTTGAAACTGAAAAACAGGAAATGTCGCCAGAGTGCCTGCTCTCGCCACAATACCCGTTCTTCATCGTTTTCGATGATATGGTCATCACCTCAAAACAGTCTTGGGCAGCAACTAGTTACTAGTAATGCATTACCGGTAACTAGTTACTATCTTCAGTAACTTATAACTGTAAGTTGTTACTTTTAATTTAGAGGAACTTGTAACTGCAACACTGTTACTTTTTACAGAGTATCTGTAACCGGAAATACCGTTACAGTTACTTCTTTCTTCAAAAAATATCCAGCAGCAACACCCGCAGTATCAGCGATACAAGAATATCGCGATGTTGGCGTAAATACTTTTGACTATCTGCATCTCTATATAAAGGCATATTTGCAAAATGTATTCGTATCTCACTAGTGCAATGCATTTACGATCTATTGTTTGTATCGCGATGCTATTCTGCACAGAGACATCTCTTCGCTTTTTCCTTTTTTTCGGAAATGAGCTGACGTGTTTCCAGGGGGGAAATGAGTTTTTTCTACGAAGCCAGGCAAAGCACCACAGGTCGGCAACACTAAACAGGATGGCGAAGGGTTCTCCCAGCTCCCATGCAGAGAAAGGTGCGCGACACGGCAGCATGGTCGGCTTGAGTGACAAAGGATGCTCTTGTTCAGAGGCCGGTGCAGCATTGTTAGTTTTTTTTTCTTGTGGCCAGCCATTTCTTCACAACAACCCATGCGGAAACCACCTACAAACATGCTTTGAAATGCCTCTCACACATTCAGTTCTCAAAGCGGCGGTACTTTCAAAAAGCACTTCCCAAAATGGTGGTGGCAATGTTGCTCGAAGAGGCCTATCCTCTGTGTCGCGTGTCAGGATGAGCTCCTATTTCATTTACGAGCGAGCAGCAGTCTTTTGTGGTGTGAGGCTGTCCGGATGGATTTTGTAATTCCCGACAATCAGTAAGAAAGTTACAGCAATCAATAAATACTTGTTGCATCAAAATGGTTCATACAAAACGACTGCTGATGTTGGGCTTTTGAGTGAGCACCTTTCCATACCTTTTATCTGGCATTTTACCCCGAGCAATTTTGACTAAACCTACGCCTTCATACCTTAATAGAAAATTGTACAATTTGGTTTACGATGTACCACTTAATATTGTACAGTAACGGAAAAGCAACAACATTACTTTTTAGCAGTAACTGTAACTGTAACATAGTTGCTTTTCGGGCTTAGGTAACTGTAACACTGTTACTTTTTACTGGTAACATGCCCATGACCTGATCAAAACTATTATTCAGAAATGCGCTTTCAAGGGTACGGGAACCAGCCCGGGGCCCTAGCTTGGAGCAGGGACCAAGTGGAGCAGTTTGCCTGGAAATACGAGCATCCAAGACGCTATCCTTCGGAGCCAATGGCTGCGGAAGTCTCCGCTGGCCACTGGCTCCGAAATCACGGCCCTGGGACCAAAATTCACGTCATTCCTGTCTATATAGTACGTTTCACTAGATCCGTGCAGCAAAGCCAAAAGCTACGAGGCCATCGGGCGCAGAATTGTTCCGAGACGAGACGAAACGTAATTGTTCGGGCACGCACCTGCGAGCCACTCCTGCCATTAGGGGTTTTATTCCGTTCACCTCCTCCTCTTCCCAAGGCTGCTGCTGCTACTGCAGCGTCCACCATTGTCATGGCGCGGATGGATGTGTTCAACAAGTGTTTGCCCTCCTGATTGGCCGAAGGGGCCTGTAGCTTCCACAGTGCTGCAAGGAACTACCGAAACAGACTAAAATAACTCGCGCATACTTCCCCGCAGCAACCACTCATTGACATTTCCCTGTGCATGTCTAGACGGCACGCGACAAGAATTATTGCGCCTGCGTAATATCTGCAGTGACGCAAAAACTGATGAAAATAAAAATGCTCGCAGTCGATGTGACTCGCTCGGCTAAGTTTTGCTCAACGGTGTGTTCCGGCAAAACGCACGCCTTTGACAGCGACAAGTAGTTATGACAACACGAAACTTCACGAACACTTCTTGACGGTCCGTTTTCGTTCGCGAGGGTGATGCATCCCGTGCTGTGCTCACCTCTCCAGTTGCCGATTAGCTCGAACGATGGAAGTACAGCGCCAAGTTTAGAAAATACTGCGTTCGGGCACCAACAAAACACCAGACAGTGTCATCACACAAGCATGCCTCAAACATGCCGCTCTGCGCGCATTGCGTGAACTAGACTTGGATTGGCTCAGAGACTGACAGCGCACCGTCGATGGCCCGTTAAGTGTTCTGTGCCGTTACTTCGCAAGAAGCGCAACCAAGCAAGCGAAGTTGTCTCATGAGGCTGTGTTTTTCTTACCTATAAACGCCAACATAACTGTAATTTGTGGGATATTATTGAGGACATGGGCGATCGAGGTTCGGTTTCATACCGCGCAGGACGCCACTCGCACAGGTTTGCCATTAAGGCGGAACATTCGAATGATGAAAAGACGCCCACAGTCTTTAGTAAGCCCATGGTGGTTGTACAGTGGTACGGTCTCCAGTTGTGTTGTTTTCTATGAACACTTTCATTGCGACGCACATGGCATGCGCCGTGGCTGCAAAGTACGGTGGAACTTAAAGGGCAACTCCGGCGATTTTTCAGTGTCTATATACTGATCCTAATGAAATTTTCAGTACGTATTCTACTCGGCACTGTAATAATATATGCCAAACCAGGCGGTTGCAAGTCATTTAGTTTTCCTGGAAATGAATTTTAAAATTTTTTAGCAGATTCCTGTGCGTCCCAGATACCTGTGTTTTTGACGTCAACACCTTCAATGCTGCTTACCCGAGCCTGTGGGAAATCAGAAGCAAAACGACAGCACTTCAGCGTTTAAATCGTCGCTGTCAAGTTCAGAAAAGCTGGCATAACTCAATACATCGTCGGATGATCTCGCCACTGTCATTTTTCTCCATATTTATCACGGCGTGAAGGCTGTGAAATCGCATACGCTACAAGAAGCGTCTACCCGTTTCGGTTTCGGTTTGAACACGCCTTTCGGTCGGTTATTTAAAGTTATTGGTGAGTTTCTGAGCAAATTGAAACACCCCGGCTGCTACAGGACTATCAGTACTATTCGAAAGCATTGATATCAGAACATGGTGAAAAAACCGCCGGAGTTGCCCTTTAACTGGTGTGACATGGCACGACTGATATCTGAAGCGTAACGTACGTCCCAAAACTGCGATATGAGATACGTAGAGGACCGCGGCTCAGGAAATTTAGACCACCTGGTGTTGTGCACTGACATCGCCCAGTACACGCGTCCCTCGCCATTTCGCCTCCCTCGAAATGCAGCCACGGCGGCTAGCATTTGGCGTGACATAGCTAGCGTATATGCACGAGCAATGACAACACCGCGTGGGTTTTGAAGGGCCGCCAAAGAGACAGTGAATCAGTTGAGATTGGTAGATTAGTATTCGAAAACTCCATTGTCGTCCATTTTGCCACCATAGATTCATAAAAGGGAACACGAAGGTTAAAGTTTCATTTTCGAATTTCGCGTCGAAGGCCCCTATACGTAAGCGTCATGGGACAAATTTCAAGTATCTCTTTCGTATCTTGGCCCCATTGGCTCATTTAAATCTCACGACACTTGCTTCGTGTTACAGGGGTATTAAGTCTCTGGCCCCCCTACAATAAAACGTGGCTAATTTTTGGCAGAAAATGAATTTGGCCTCGGCGCCTTCGTAATTAACGACGTCACGGCAAGTTAGTTATAGTGCGGGAACGAGACAGCGGCGTCGCCACATGTATTTTCTTGTTGTGCGTTTTCTCGATTACTGAGCCTTCTCTTGCAGGGTAATTTATTAATACACGAGATGTCGTTTTCCTCTTTTGTGTCCTTTTAATTTCGAAACAATGAACCCCAGTCGTTCGCGACGGTACATATGCTTTCGAGAGGATACTGCAACGTATCCCTAGCAAAAATTCCCAATAGAGAAACCAATAGCCTATCAGATTATTGACACCAATAGGCCTATTAGTCTATTGGTTCTGTGTTCACCTATTGGGGCTACTATATTGGTGTATTGGGTCTGTATTTGCCTATTGGAGCTATATTGGTGTATTGGCTCCGTATATGCCTATTGGAGCTATATTAGTGTATTGGTTCTGTATTTGCCTATTGGAGCAATACACGTGCAGTGGTACTGTATTGGCCTGCAGGTGCCTTAATCGGCGCCCACAGTCACACAGAAGGGCCACAGTGTGGCAACACCTCTGGAACGATAAAGAGTACAGGAATGAGCGATGCACACATATATTTTCGATATGACTGTTACAGGAAAACTACAACTTTTGTCTTCAATTTTGCAGGCGACTATTTTTCTGGGTCAGGTATATCTCTGCAGGACCTCTTCAGGGTTGTTACAGTTGTGCTCCAGGTAATGCCTGAAAAATGCTTTAAAAAAAGCATAGACATAAAGGTCACAAAAGTGGAGAATTTCTTTTTGTCTATCAAACATTGCATAGAAACTTGCATTGCTACAGTATAAAAAATGTACACCTTTTGAAAATTGCAAGAGCTGTGAATTATGGCAAAACATTACATGCAATAATATGCTGGTGGCCTGGAGCATACCTTTTAGGAGCGTCATAGATGGCAGGATCCACAAGTGGCTTGTCCTTGTCCTATTCAATACTGTGTCCATAATGGTTTTGTCAATGAGGCTTGCACGTGAAAATGTCTGCCCAGCAGGCTCATGAACAAAAGTTCGACATTTGTGGCACTGCATCAAATGTTCACGTGAAGATTTCTGTAGCCACATGCCATCACTTGGGAAAACCTGAGGCAAGATAACCATAGTAATGATGTCAAAAATTATGTTAAATTTTACTATAACAACTGGTGGTTATGCTAAGCAACACTATTTACTAAACTGTACCCTAATGCAATGAGACAGCGAAACAATTATCTGCTTGTTTTCATTGGCCTGCAACATTCACCAAGCTACGAAAAAGAGAGAGAGAGGGAGCATTGGATATGCGCCGGGAAATAAAACAGCAGTTCTAAATAGTTTGAGGTTATCACTTTGACCTATCAACATGGCCAACTCTTCGCACTTCGCTCAAACCTTTTAGGTTTGAGCTACCTTAAATGAATACTATAAAGAATACATCGTCGGATGCTGCAAACTGAAAAAAAAAAGAACTCCAAGCTGTGCAGATGCATAGTCAGATTGTGCATGTCAAATTACTGACAAACAATAATTATAGCAGGGCAACCGTTTCTTTTTTAGTCATTTGTATTCTAGTACGAATCCAATTCAAATAGAGCGCACCTTTGAAGGAACACGCATTAAATGCACATGTAAACACTGGACATAACTGTATTGCTGTTGGGTATAACAGTATTACTGTACAGCCATGCGGTGCCAATCGTGTGTGTCACGATCTTGCATTTTTTACCAAAGGCCCGCGCTTCTAAATTCCGATAATATATCTCGAGTTGGGTCCTGATCCATTTACGGCTTAGAAAGAAAAAGGAACTGCGCAAGTCTAAAGAGCCAAATAGAAAAAGATCTCAGTGGCTATAATAAACATTACTCAATCGTTACTTGCGGGGTTCTTATCGCTTACGCAACAGCATCTGCTTCACATTATATATGTTGTTCTAGACACAAGTTTTGCACAGCATGCAGTGGCTTTTTTTTTTAATGCTCCAAAAAGTCATGGCAGCTGAGATGCAAGCATTTTAGCACACACACATACTCTTGCACACCGCCCTGAAGAATGCCTTGTCATCAGTGCAACGATCCTTGGTATCAACATTCAAGCCACTGACATCGTATTGCAGTATTTCTACGCACGCAATACAGAGCAGCTAGCACTCAAAACATAAGCGGTATAATTACCTCCAAATGGCCGCATCGTCACAGGGGAGAGCAGTGAAGATCGCACAATGGATCCAAAAATCCGTGTTGTCATGGGCGAAAACAGTTGTCACGCGGTGACTTGAAGTCATAAATTCTTCCGGGGGTGAGAACGCTAAACACATTCAGCATAAATTAAGTTACCAAGACGATTTTTCCTCGATTATACACTAAAAAAACCATCAAGTGCGTAGCACACGTCGCACGCACATGCAGCCATGATGCAGCGGCCGTGGCGGCTGTGGCTTGACTTGTTTTGGCTTGCCAAATCTACTACCACGTGTGCCCGGAAAAACTTCACGTTGTTTTTCGACACGGCTTTTCGACACTTTTGCCTATGTCCCTCAGCTTTCAAATGTATCATTTACGCGAGGTATGCACCTCTATTTTTATTTTATTTTTGTATGTATGTTTATTAGTTTACTGCTTTAATGGGCCTGTTTTGAGCGTGTCGAGATTGAATACGCAACTAATGATGGCCACCAAGGAGCGGTCGGGCTCGCTTGCTCGCTCGCGTGAGGAGGCTGAGGAGGCTTGTTTGGGATCGGGTAACCCTGGGTGCCGTCGTGCTATCTTGGCCGTAGCAGTTGGTATACGTGTTCTGTCGCCGTAGTAGCCGTGGTAGCGTAGATTAACATGTATTCCAGATCTCGGCATCGTTCTTTGTCGTTTACTTGTAAGAGAGGATCGATCGAGTGATCGCTGTTAGGCAAACACAATATCATGAAATGGGTAATGACAACACCGAAGCGTGTTGTCACCGAGGTGAACGCGAAAAAGATTTATGTAAGTTCTTTTTATATTAGTACAGGGCGGTGATGGCTTAGCGGCTAGGTGGGGTTTGGCTTGCGAAGGTCGAAGTCGCGGCATCGAATCGCGAACACGGCGGTAGCGTATCGATGGGGGCAGAATAGGTGCACGTTAAAGAACCCCAAATCATCAGAATAAAACCGGAGTTCTACATTTAGCAAAGCAATGGCTGCCAGCTTTTATTTTTACGTTTATTGTTCTATAGTTTGTATGTATTATATACTCTTCGTACATATTGGAGTATGCAATCTTAATAACCCAAAACCCTACGCAACAATACTCTTTCTCGAAAAAGAAAAGTTCGTGCAACCGTTGCCCCATTGATCCTAGGATATAAATGACTGAAAGCTGTCAGCTGCCGCACATATTATTGATCATGTAGGATACCCGCTTTTTGTGCTGCAAACAGCCAATCAATACACCCTCTGTTGGTCAAACACCCAGCCAATAGCTATTGGCCATTTGACCAATACATCCTCTATTTGCCTAAAGACATCAATAGCTGCCTGCTCTATTGGACTAATACACCTATTATTGGTCAAATAGGAAACCAATACCTACTTGCAATTGGACCAATACAAACGCTATTGGTCAAATAAGAGACCAATAAGGGGCAGCTATTGGTCTTTATTGGTGCCAATAAGAATCTGATACAACTTATAGAACTCTAATAGATTTCCTATATAACCTATAGGAATTTTGTATTGGACCAATAAAAATTTCTATTGGAATTTTTGCTAGGGATGTGCTCTCGTCTCACCTCTCGAGTTGCATTATAGCCCGGATTTGCACCCTTGCCCCTCCTCCAGAAAACGTTGCGACAAGTGTGCAGGTAAAGACGTTGAGGCAACTTTGTTTCAACATTTTGAAGCGCTTTATGCAACATTGTCCAGCATAGTTCCGCCCGGATTTCCTTCCTTCACCCTACATGTTAGTTTAAAGGGCCCATGACAGCAATTTTTTTTTTGTTAGAGACATTTATGTTCTAATGAGTAGAACAGTGTCTTGTGATCACGGCATGGAGTGGCAAATTCTCCAGCGTGAAGTCTAATTAGTCACAGCATCGTTAATTTTGTTCAGTTTTAATGAAGCTTCGAAACGCGCGCCGAAAAATGCAAGAAACTAGCGCCGCGGGGGTAGCGCGGCGGCTGTCCGAAGTGAGCGCATGCACTGATCACTTGAGCTCAAGATTCGGTGACGTTGCGGAGAGCGCGAGCGCCAGACCAGCTCGCCACGCTCGCTTAGCATCATAGCGTGTGTGCAATGTACGCTTGAGCGACCAACGCGGATAGGAAGCAGAAAAATACGGCTTTTGGCGTGGCCTCCGCGATTGGCTGTGAGAGCAGATCTTGGAGGCCACGCTCGGAGGCCATAGCGCGGCGCGCCCGTGTCTCTCTGTGACGTCACGATATCAACTTACAAAAGTGAAACGTCACAGATGGCCCACAAAGTACGTCACACTAGTGGCGATGTCGCGAGGTGCTGCAAGCTCGGATGAGCATTCCCGCTTACTTTGAAACCATATTAAAATTACTTAGAGGCGAGGTTCGCCGCTAATACTTGGTCAAGATTGCCTTCATATGCAGGAAAACGAATTAACGCAAGCATCTCGCGTTTGAAATTTTGGTGTCATGGGACCTTTAATGTAGAAAAGCAGCAGGGCATAGGGAGGACTAATAAAGACCTTGGCGGCTCTAGCCGCCATCCCGATTCAAAGGCTATGCTCAAACATCCATCCAATCCCATCGATCCATCTATCTATCCATCCATCCTTTGCTTCCCTTGAACCATTGAGGCTCCTACAAATCTTTCGTATGAAATATTTCTGTGCCTTGAAGTATACAAGTGGCCCGCCGAAGTTCTCCCGAGGCTAAGTGAAGAATGCCTACACTGCACAGGAGAATAAGAAGTACTGTGTAAATCCCAAAACCCATTCCTAACAAAAATTATTGGCATGGTTTAGTGTCATGCAAAATACCTTATTGCAAAGAAATGATAAAACACACAATTTACATTTGATTTACATTATCGGGCATCACGAGCAAAATTTTCACCACACAGAGTTCTAACATGCACCTAAAACTAAGGGCACGGTATTCTTTTTTTTTAACACGGTAGTGGTTTAAGCAGGGGTCCACCAAGAAATCTCTGACGTACTTCCGTAATGGAAATGGCTGTCGGAAAAAAGGAAATTTCACCCGTTCGCACTTGAATCCACTTTCACCAGAGAATTGAGGAAAGGAGCTGGAAGCTCTATACCGATACACCACCGCAACATTGGTCATACAGGGAATAGGCGGGCCTCATATCTTCACATGCAGGGCTTTACAGATTGCATCCAGCTATCGTCCGGTTGAAATAAACGAGTTTAACAGTTTAA
Source organism: Hyalomma asiaticum (assembly GCA_013339685.2). Taxonomy (NCBI): domain Eukaryota; kingdom Metazoa; phylum Arthropoda; class Arachnida; order Ixodida; family Ixodidae; genus Hyalomma; species Hyalomma asiaticum. Next base: position 98,022,439 of record CM023483.1, read on the forward strand.
CATGCAAAATGACCCTTAAATTAAATTGCCTCTCAGTTAACATACACTGCAGTCCTGGTTCGCTTAGGTTCACTGCGGTTGTACCACCACCTAAAAACGATATATAGAGCGAAGCAGATTCCCGATCTGATGCGTGTCGGCAGTAGTCTTCGGTGGTCTTCACGCCTCGATCTTCGCGAAAGTTAGGGGCGTGGAAGTATCGTGAGGGCGCGTTCCTGCGGCGAACACGGCTGCTACAAAATTTTGCTTGCGTGGCCAGGCGTGTTGAGTTGCGACGCGCACTGCTGCAAGTATGCACGGACGGCCGTCGACAAGCAGATGATGTGCCCTTCGCTGCAATGGGCTGTGTGTTCACAAAAAGATCCGCTGACAACTCGTTCGGTTTAGCTTGCAAGATCTCACCGTTTGCGGACGGGCCTTGTTTGTGGCAGGTTCGTGCAGGGCTTTGGCGCATGCAATTCAGTGTCTCCGGAGCAGTGTCAGTCGCTCTTTCCCTCGTGTACAACTATCGATGATCCCTGTGCTGTGTAGAGGTGTCGCTGATGTCTATATGTAACGTGTTCATATGTCTACATACCCAACCCATCTCCCGCCCCTGGAATCGACAGACTGCCGCTTACGCATTCCACAACTTCGCGAAGACAGGTTTCACTTTCCTGTTATGCCGATTCCTATGACAAAGGGATCAGCCACATTTTTTTGTTTAATCGCCGCCAAAATGTTGCCATAGTTGCTGGAAGTCGAACATGCGCGCTTATCAGCGCGGTCCGGCAAGTGAACATTTTAATGCGTGTGCACACCGAATTTATGGTCACATCGCCTGCAACAATGGACTATTAGAGCAACGTTAGTAATCATCGCCAACAACAAATTTTCTCCAGCACTCCCACCTTGGCATGCATATGAAGACACTATATTGATTTAGTCATACTGTTCACCCTCTCTTGAGGGTCGTACAGGGATCGTCAATGCACGTTAGTAACATATTTGCAGAATAGTGTAGAATTTGTAACACATGTATAAACACGTACAACAAAATACGCGGTTGTACAAATTTGTAGCTCCTAACATATGTAAGACAACTTATGCAATAATACATCTGTACAAAGGAAAACACAGTGACATACAAGAAATGATGGACTACACAGTTTTATCTAGGCAAACCTCAAAATCAGCCAAGGTCCCACTCTCTACCACATCATCTGGTAATTCATTCCACAGTTAGGAAAGAAAGAAAAGCGGAGTAAGTCTGTTCGAAATCTGCTCTTTGAGTGTATTGCGTGTTGTTCTTTGGGAACCTTTTATGGTGGTTGGTCAGATAGTCGTCCTTGTTTATTTTCACTTTTTTATGTAGCACCTGAAAAAGCAGCTTCAACCGCAGCTTCTGCTTTCTTACTTCCAGTGTTTCTAAGTTGCATATTTTCAACCATTCGGTTGCTGAATCACTTCTTTGATATTTGGAGCAAATAAAGCGAACTGACATTCTCTGAATCCATTCTAGTTTACTTTTCAAGACCCTTTGATGGGGACTCCACACAGCACAGGTGTATTATTCTAAGTTCAAACGGACATACGTCTTCTACGCAAGCAACTTCACTTCTTTCGTTGCTTGGCGCAATTTACTTCGCAGGAAGCACATCTTCTGATATGTGGACTGACAAATATGTTCAACATGGGGATGCCAGTTCAACTTACCTGTTATGGTTGCACCCAGGTATTTGAAACTCTCTACATTCGAATACCAGTACATTATCAGCAATGTGGTATGTAAACGAAGCACCTCTTTCTTTTTTGTTACGTGTGTGTAAGTTGAATTCTTTAAATTAATTTCCATATACCACTTTTTACACCATGAGCTTAAACCTTCGAGACATTGGCTGATCCTGAGTTGATATTTCGTACTTGATACTGGGCAATAAATTAGACAATCATCTACAAAAGAAGTTTAATTTTTACTGGTGGTTGGACAACTTCTGAGATGTCACTAAGGTATAAAAGGAAAAGTAATGGCCCCAATACGGATCCTTGTGGCACACGTGAATGTACCTCACGATTTCCCAACAAAGTATCTCCCACTCTGACCGCTTGTTGGCGATCGCTCGGGATGCTCGGATCCAATTGAGGACATCCTCATTGATGCACAAATCGCGTAGTTTAGAACGTAGTTTTCGGTGTGAAACTATGTCAAACGCCTTCGCAAAATCTATTCATATACCATCAATTTGCACGCAAGCATCTACAGCTACACAAAGGTCATGAATTGTTTCAATCAGCTGTATTACAGTTGAAAGGCCACTGCGAAATCTGGTCTGAAAGCGACATAAAAGGTCACTTTGCTCTAAAAATGAACGCATATTTTTCGCCACTATACGTTCAAGTATCTTACAACACACCCACGTGAGAGACACAGGCCTATAATTAATCAACATTGTTTTACCACCTTTAAAAATCGGGACAATTGCTTTTCGCCAATCTTGAGGCAACGAGTGGTGATCTGATGATTTTTCGAAATTTATTTCGATGTAGTACGACGACCATTCTGCAAATCGCCGCAAAAAGTCGCTTGGCGCATCATCAGGTCCACAAGACTTTTTCATGTCCAATAGAAGGAGTGATGGAATATGCCCTCTTTGTTAATTTTAATGTTGCCTGCCTGGAGTGTTGACGCAGGAGCCGATTCATTTTCAAGTTCTTTTTAGCACATGCTATTTCCACATTTGCCTTGTTCTTTTTGCGTAGTCCTTTATTTTGCGCTTCATTTGAATAATTGTTCTAGTTATCTATGGGTTCCTTTGTTTTGCTTTCTTTACACTAGTGGTTACGAAGTTATCTAAACAGTACCAAACAATTCCTTTAAAACGTGTCCAGAGTTGTTCCACCGACTCAAGCTTTGACCTATTCTGAAATTCGTCAAATGAAAGTTCCAAAAAGTCAATGATCGCCGTATCGTCTGCAGGACCGTAATCTTTAACATGTGCATATACATGATGCCTTGCTCGAAAACTCGTATCAGGAAACGCGTCAACCACAACTACTTTAGCGTCTGATATACCGTCCTCAACTGATCTGGTGTAATCAGTCACTTTACTCCATATGAAGACCGAGTCCAACAATGACTGTGACGTAGGGGTGATCGCTGTATAATCTTTTACTATTTGCGTGAGGCTATGGGAAAGCAATAGCTCCAATAGCGCATCAGCACTACGAGTTTCTGCATGACTAGTTGTGAATCTTTCCCAATTAATATGCGGTAAAACAAGGTCACCAGCCATTATCAGTCTTGTGTTTTTATTTACATGATCACACAAAAACATATTTAAGTCTTCTAAAAACTCAGGTTTAGTACCAGGTGGTCTGTAGACTGCAATGAGATATGCATAGTTAGCATAATTCACCCTGCACCATACGGTTTCTGTTAACTGGCAATGTACCTTTACTGTGGCGATTGTGTTTTAGATGCGACAGCATCTTATGCTCGGGGCAGTGTCCGTTCTGCGGCGTCCGCAACCATACTGCACATGCGCAACTCTCCCTCATTCTCCTTTCCTACGCAGGTGTGCGCTCTCCTCCTCCCCTCTCCCCCTCTCCGCCACAGGTGCGGCGCAGCAAATCATTGCATATAACCGCTCCGCCGCTGCTGCCTGCACGGCTCCCGAGCTCGGCGTGGACAAGCAGTGCCGACTTAGCTACTGCGCTTCCTCTACGACATGTAGCGGAACTGCTCGGGCTACAACTGGCTGCTGACCTCCTCCTTGAGTCGCCGGCCGTTACGAGCGCAGCGATATTCTGCGACTCTAAACCGGCCTTGCGTCTGCTCGCGAGGGAGGAACGCGGCCCGCCGCTCGCCCAACGAGTCGCTCACAGTCTGCTGTCATTACGGGAGCGCGGATGCGACGTCGTCCTGCAGTGGCTACCCGCACACGTGGGCATCGCAGGAAACGAGGCAGCGGACGAACTCGCTAAGCGCGCCCACTCTGCCGACATCCCGCTGTCCGATTGCGCCAGTTCGTACGACTCTGCGCTCATCAATTTTCGTAGGGAACTGGCGCGATCCCACCCTGACTCGCGCATCGCCGACGGCTGCCCGCCATGCCCACTGCCCGCGACCGGTTTCACTCGACGCGAGCGTGCACTTCTCTGCACCCTTCGAACCGGCGCGGCGTGGACAGCCGAACGCCGTCATCGACTTCGTGGTGCCCTCTCTCCCGCGTGCATAGACTGCGGGGAGGTGGAGACCCTCGCACATCTTCTGTGTGGCTGCCCTGCCTTCGCCTCCGCTCGAGAACAGTTGTGTGCCAGCTACCGTAAACACGGCCTGTCGTGCTCAACACTACAGGACTTGTTGCACCCGGCTGGCTGCACTGAACGTCGCCGCTCCGCGCTTTCCGCCCTCCTCAACTTCATCGAGGACACGGGGTTGGCCGGGCGGCTATGACAAACTAGCGTGTGTTTTAAGTGTTTAAGCTAGCGCGTGTTTTAGGTGTTTAAGTGTCTTTTAAGTGTTTTAAATGTCGAGCTTGATGTTTACCTGTGACTTGTACAGTATGGTGCCTACGCCCGTGTCTCCCTCTCCCTTCCCTCTCTCCAACAGCTGCTGCAATAAATAAAGCGGGTAGAGAGCGCGCGCGCGCTTCGCTTCAGTAGTATCTCCTCCTTCTCCGATGAAAGAAGTTGGTGGTGTTGTGTGATGGAATCGACAGTTCCGTCAGCGAATGGGTTGACGCAAGTACGCATCAGCATCAACCCACACACTGACAACGGTCACGCGATGCGTGGTAACGAACCAAGTTAACAACGTAATAACACGCAAGGTTCACCGCAAAGGTAACACCAAAACACTGCAAACCTGTAAACACCGCCGTTAAGTGCACCCTTGAAACTCCTAGCGATGCTCCGCATCACCCCATGGTCCCCTTCGGGGAGATGGTGTAATTTTTTAGCTTTCTCGACAAATTTGCTCCATCAAAATGTTCTGAAACTCCCTCGTTAAGTCCTGGCATCCATGGAACACAATGTAGGTCTTATATTATATATAAGTATTTTGGAGAAGCCGTCAAATATCAGTGGCTTGAAGTGTTTTAGAGCTGGGACCTACAGGCGGCGTCGCCACCCGTATTTTCTTTTCGCGCGTTTCCTAGCTTACCGAGTGTCCTCTCCTCGTAAGACTGTTTTTTTTAGCTACCGTGAGAAGCTAACCTACTATTTCACTTCAGTATATACGTCTCTTTAAAGAACCACAAACAGTGAAAAATTTTCGGAGCGCTCCACTACGCCGTTTCTCTGCCTTCAGTTCTTCAACCCCCCTCCACCCTTGACGCTGAGCCGTGCTCCGGCGAAGGCTGCAGGAAATAGCGTGCTTTCCTTAACCGAATCACAATTACTACAACTAGACTAAGACACAGCTTAGAAAACAGCCTTTGCAACAAGGGCCGACAGACCGCCCCCGTCCGTGTTGTCCGCCAGCCAATAAGCAAACAAAATCGTCGTCATGTGACCGTTTCGATCCAGGCTACGGTGGTCGCATTTTAGATGGAAGCGAAAATGCCAAAGGCCCGTGTAATGTGCGTTGTCATTGCACGTTAAAGGACCCCAGGTGATCATAATTTTTGGAACCCTCCACTACGGTTTTTTCTCCGTTATATCTCGTTCTTTCTCTTTCCCCTACCCCCACGAAAGCTTAGCGGTGCTCCTAACATGGGCAGCATAAATTAGAGTCCTCGCCCTTACTGAACTACAATGAATCGACGTTTTCAAAATGGCGACGTGTTTATGCCTTCGGTACCTGAGGAGCGTTTCCTGTTCTTGAGTCCTTTCATCATTATAAGCCTTGAGGTGCTCGAGAATCATGCACAAAAATGCGCTGTCTCTCACCGCTTCCATCTGCAAAAGGCCACGGTACAGTTCATTCCGCTTCGGAGCCTGTCTTACGCGTGAAACTCCCCTGAACAGAGTTGAAAAATTCGGGTGGCGTCGTTAGCGGCGCGCTGGATTTCTTTGCATTGCAATCACTTGATTTCAGTTCAATAATGACTTATTCCTTCGATATTCCACTCTGTAAACGAATGAAGAGTTAGAAATTTATGCACATATCCATTATTGTTGCCACGCTCGCTTTATTATGATCGTATGGAAAGTTCGAAGGAACTATTTGAAGTTTCACTGAGGTACAGTGGCTGGCGGTTATAAGGGCGTGGGAGGGGCTTTACTGTAGGCTTGAGTTGTATCCAACAATATGCGGCCTGACTGCCATGTCCGCAGTCCCCGTCTTCGGCGCTCACGCAGAGGGGAAAAGCGGCCCGCGCTTCCCAGGCAACAGTCGACGTCCCGAGTATGTCCTCAAAAGGTATAAACGTCCGCGCCCGCCGCGAGGGATCCTGGAGATGCCCTTAGTGCGTTCGTCACAGGATTATCCCAAGATTGTCCTCATAAGGACGTGCTGAGGACAACAGCTGGCGCACTGTATGATCTTAAGAACTGCATCAGTTATGTAAATACACCATTTCTCTTTCAGCTTCAGCATTTCAGCTTTCCTGTCAGTGAACTGATGAAAATAAAGATAATTATGATTAATTGACTGCAGCTGTTCTCCAGGTAACTATACCATTGGCAAAAAAGTTAGTTATGATACACGTACGATCTCACGGCTTTTCTTAATTTTTTTCTCAGAAAGACTACATCGCATTTTAGTTGCCGATGGAACTCTGGTACACAAATATAGTTTGATTAACAGTCCGGCGCAGCTCGATTACTTGGCAAAAAAAGAAAGAAATATGGGATGTCAAAATATGTAACGACCATCGTGCTCAGTTTCTCGTCTCTGGCAACCCTGACACCAAGACTGAGAAGCGGGTCAAGCGCAGAAGTCAAGCGCAAGCACGAGCCAAGCCCGAGCCTACACTTCCTCGAAAACATGGCGCCAAACAAAGCGAGCGCAAGCACATGTGAACATTAAGTGCTACCAGGCAGAAATTTTGGTGAGTGCTAGTCAACTTCTTAAAAACGTTTCTGCCACTTTCTGTTTTCATGATGGTGGGAGGCGGCGAACGAATGTCTCGCCGGCATCGAAAACGCTGCGTCGATACCTGTGTGAAGCTTGTCAGTGTGTACAATGTCATCGTACAGCTGGCGTGTAGCGCCCCGCGTCCGATGAATAACTCACAAACGTCTGATACCTGTCAGGCGCAGATTATAGAGTGACGGGTGGAGATCCGGGCGTACAGGAAAGTGGCAACAGTCTGAAAAACAAGGACGAACGATGAACACACACAGCACTATGTGTTCTTCGTCATTGCTTTAGCGCTGTTATTACTTTTAATACGATTGTAGTGGTCGCCTGTTACGTCAAGGGGAAACGGCTGTGAAAACATAGAGTGTAATTTCTGTGATCCACTTGTGTTCAGGTGACTGATAGAGCTGCCCTAGTTTTCCCTTTGTTACCTGGGATCGTCTGCCTATATTTCGCCTGAACTCTTGCAGTGCCTTATAATTGCACTTTGTGTTTTTGATTCATTGCATATTACGTAATTAGCAATTTCTTTTCAAGTTTCTTGTTTTCAGTTTCGCTCTGTGTGTTAGTACGAGCAGAACACAGTGACTGCATTTTTTTAAAGCGCACTAGTAAAATGACGTTATGTGACTGTATGTATAAATTAATTTTGAAGCTATCTGAAGCTGGCCCTTGGGATCAAGCAAACAATATTACTACGAGTTGAGCATTAAGGCAGCCAGCTTGCTGCTATGATGCAGCAGATGTGTAATAGCATCACCAATTGCTGGGCCTTTCACCAGTCGGCACCACAAAAGAAGGCGTAGTTCCGAAACAATTTGAGGGCAGTACAAAATATTAAGATTTTTAGGCCACGATTTCTGTAAGTTAAACGATTAACACGCCTTGTTTGATTTTTTTCCCTTTACTTTTACGTCTTATTGATGAAATGGACCTGACGCAAAGCACATTTTACAGATACGCGAATTTTGGGTGTTGTTGACAGAAGCGTAGACCTGCAGCAACATGGCAAAATTATTTATTATTTATTTATTTATAAAATACTGCAGACAAGAAGTCCAGACAGGGTGAGCACTGTACGAATGGTACAGAATAAATAACAGAATGAATCCTGGGTGTTCTCCTGAACCAAGAAGGTGCAGTGCAATTAGCTTGCTCATCCGAAAGGACAAGAAAGGTTTTGCTGCACTGAAAGTTGCTGACACAAGTAAGGCGCTTTTTCATTAGGCATGCAAGTAAGGCACTTTTTTGATTAGATCAATAGAGCAGAGGCCGAAATACCCTGAAGGAAATATTCTGCTCATGACGTCTGAATGGGAAGTTATTATACTGGTTTAAGAACTCAATAATTTTTTCAGCCTAGTCAAAAGGACCGTTTTGTTCATAGCCGAAATTTGAAACTCCTAAGACCTGCCAAGTTTTAGAGCGTCAGAACTTGTGCAGCCATGTACCTGAGGAAGTAATTTAAATAGCCAAAGACAATTGTGACATCGTTATCTGTATTAAGTATGCTTCTATATTGTCAAATTCTCTTTAGAGGCTGCAATGTTTAATTTTTCTGCCCCAGAGAACAGCAATGTGGAGGCTATTGTAATAATTTTGGCTGCACCACTCTGGAAAAAAAAACAAGAACTGTGGGCCAAGGCTTAAAGGGGTCGTGAAAAGAATTTGGAGATGCCGGTTTGTAATTTTCACTGCTTCAATACGCATTCGACAAGCCGATTCCGAAATATTTCGGCGAAATATTCAGTGCACATTTAACAACACCCGTTTTAAATCTCAGCTTTCTTGCGCTCCCGAAACGACTATGCGACACTACCGGCCGGCCTGGTACTATTTGTTGACGTTGAGTTAAGATATTTTTAAGTTCAAAGGCACAGTGAACTTGCGCTTGCTCTAAAGGAATCGATTTACTTGAAAGCTAGAAAGGAAGAAAATACTTGGAAATCGTGCGGTGCCACCATTCGGAAGAAAAGCGGCAGCACGGTTTGTTTTCCCATGGCCTCCGAGGGCGCGCCAATCTCGGAGGCGTGACGGCTACTAAGATGACGTCATCTGCAGAGTTGAGGGGAACGCGCGCAGTGAAACCGAAACCGCGTTTTTTATCGCTCTAAATCAACGCACACGGTGCAACGGAACAATGCATATTGTTGTTTGGAGGGTCAGGATCCCGAATACGCACTTAGTACAAAATGTTCAGAAAACGTTTCACGACCCCTTTAAGGCTTTCATATCTCAAAGTGAAAGTATTTCATATTTAGACTATGACAAAATATTGCTGAGGACTGTTACTTGTATCTTTGCTTATAATTTGTAGTTTAATTTGTATCACTGTAATTTGTATTTTTTTAAATTTCGGAAACTTGCCTTTGAGCGCAGTAATAAGTTGTAAAAATGAACAGATTAGATCTGTATGAAAAAGTATAAAGTGAATCATGAAATTATCAGAGTCAGTGCCTGTTGGACAGCTCAAAACCAGCCTAGCCCTAGACCTGTTGCATGAAGGTAGCTAAGACAACCTACGGTGTTTTATACTTCGTGTGGTATCCAGCATACTCATGTGAGCTGAAAGTATGGCCCTGTCAAAAGACAAAACACTGAGGGGAGAAGTGGCATACACGGATTGCTAGTAATTGAGCATGCCACTTTCTTTTTACTGCCTCATACTTTCAGCATTTCATACCAACTGATCCAGATTTCAACCTTAGTGCCCTATGAGCTCGCTGCACAAACCTGTACAAGGTTTTGCCTTTAAATGACAGTGTTTGTATTGCATCCAACATGTGGACTTGCAAGACTGACGTGTGAGGCATGACAAACGCACAATCAAGTGATAAGATGCTACTGGGCCCTTGCTAGGCATAAGATCAACTGAAGCTGGCCACAGATTTAGCCACAGCAGGCGACATAACTATTACTTTAGGTTGAACTGAGATCTACGTTTTCTACGTTTGTCCTAATTTTACAAGCGCGTGTGTGCACGAAACTGTACAAATTAAAAAAATGGAGTCATCACTCAGATGTACTTGTCTGGTCTTATAAATTTTGCACTGAAAGTGTCAAGTGGCGTAAATAAGTGGAGTTGTGCTCATTGACACAACTTTATATTCTTGCTGTATTGAATGGGACGTAGTGCACCTTAGAAGTATCATTTTGTGCTTGCAACTCATTTAGTATCCTTAAAAAGACAACGGTAATAATTACTCATGATCACAATCTTGCTTTCTTTTAGGCTTACTGGAAATACCTGCAGTCGGATTTTTTTGAAGATCACATACCACAGTTCTTCCCTGAGAGCTTCACCAAACTTCCAAGAAAGTGTACGTCATCTGAAGAATTATTGTTGGGGCTTGTCAAGGAGCGCCAATTTCGGCATCAAAATAAACTGTTATCTAGAAACTGGTTGTATTTTTCTGTGCTTTAACAGATGCCATGACTCTGCTGTATATGCATCGCCTTGTTGATATTAACACGAAGCGTCAAGCAATCGTGGATCCCTTATTGGTACTCAAGATGTCCCAGAAATATCACAGAGGACCCTCTGCGTATGTTCCAGAAAATCCCCGATAAATCCTGAAAATGTTCTCAAAGTATCCTAGCGAAACATTTGAGTATGTTTAGGGCACGTCCTGGAGACGGGCAGGAGGATTCTCCTAGAACCCCTTTAGGACAAATTGAGAATTGAGTACGTCCAAGTGTTCTCAAGGAGACGTACTGAGGACGTACACGGGATGCCTCTTCATTGTCTGGGTTGTCTTGGGCCCACACCAGGCCACTGCTACACTGTACAATGAACTCGAAGCTCTTTCCCCACCCCAGCTGTTTACTAAGAGCTCACAGGCGTAGAACAGGCTTTAGTTTTTGTTGCAGCAACAATACTGCGTTCGACTTTTTAGGGGCGAAGCTCCTCTTAGTCTAACCTTGTCCTGCGTCAGGCGCCAGGCGTAACCGGCGCCCTCGGCGCGTGCCTCCCGGCGCGTGCCGCTTGCTCTCTCTCCCGGCGCGCGCCTCCCGGCGCGTGCCTCGCTCTCTCTCACTCTTCCATCTGCTGTCTTGTGAGAGAGAGAGAGACAGAGAGAGAGAGCGCGAAAGGCGCCCGTTGACTATGGAAACGCTCTTTCTTAGATGAACGCTCTACCAGCTCGCAAAGAAGGAGAACGTGCCCTCACCCGCGAGAGACAGCGTTGGCTCAGTCAGCGTCTCCTAGCGAGTTTCTTGATTGAGAAATACCGACTGCTCGCGTTGGAGAACCGTTCACCGGCCACTCATATATATATATATATATATATATATATATATATATATATATATATATATATATATATATATATATATATGCACTGGATCTTGACTTGCACTGAAGTGCCGGTGGGAGATTTCACTTGTGCATAGTTGAACCATTAGGATTCGTAGCGTGCGCGTTAACTAAATTAATCCGGAACTCGGCACGATCTACGATGAACCTCCCGAGCTTCGCCCACTCATCATCATACACTCCGTGGAATGCTGTATTTTTTTTTCTCTACTGTGCTTCCCCTATATGTAAAACTCAAAAACTATAGTTCAGCAGGTAGGTATATAAGGGTAACAATAAGGCTTCTTTATGATGAGAGCAGTAAATGAAGCTTAGCAGAGCTCATGCTGGCTGAGATTCGAAGAATTCATAAAATGTCTCAGCATTTACGTGCCGAAACGATGACATGGTTATCATAGACGACGTAGTGGAGGGCTCAGCAAATTTCGACCTCCTGGGGTTATTTACCGGGCGCTGACATCGCACAGCGCTCGGTATTTAACCTCCACTGGAAATGCCACGGCCGCGACCGGGGTCGGACCCATGTCTTTCAGGCCAGCGGCCCACCACGGTGGACGGCTGCATTGTCCTGCAAAGGTAAAATTGTCTGGAAGCAGGAAGTCAAGCAGAACAAAAGACAAGTTCGGTGGGGCTTTGCGTTCAGCGCACTCTGCTTCTCAGTAGCTCAGTTCGGGTGCGGATGGATAAAAATGTCTTTCGGTTAGAGAACCCAATCGGGACAGTAAGCTTTGTCTTCAACGCCTTGTACAATGATATTGACGTGAATGTGCTAACTTGATATTCTATCCAGTCCGCATTGCTCCACTCTCAACTAAGTGCGAATTGTCAAGTTCAGGCCATTGGAGTTCGTGTATATTTTCTTTACATTTGCTTCTAGTTAATTGTATAATTATGCGTTTTGCAAGCGCACGAGTGACATCCCCGAGTGTTTTCATGAAGCGGGAAGAATTGGCCTGTCGACAGGCCAGAAATAGGGAGTGATATGCGTGGAAATATGTGTGTGTGTGTGTGTGTGTTGCAGCACGCGGAACTTAAGACGTTGTCAGATCAACTGTTTATTGGGCGAAGCTGGGTACAGCTTCGCCCAATTATGCACCACACTGCAAAATGATAGCGGCGTGAAGAGTCTTCGCTCAACGAAAAACTGACAAGCGCCGAAATGCCTCGGCTGTTATACACACGCCATAATGCGTTCTCGCATTATCTCTGTAATTCTAGAAGTCACTCAAATGTGCGTATTAGGCATGAAAGGTATCAAGAACGGTCGACACGGTTCCCGAAGCGACACGCAAGATAAACGCGGACTGCGCTGCACGTAACAGAGAGTGATTATATACGGCGCTCCCGCAGGCAACGAAAACAAGCGCGCGTGTCAGGAAAGTGATAACGGCGTTCTCCTTAAAGAAACCAAAACAACCGCATGTGTCACTACCCTCTCCTGAAAAGGCATGTTCCAGATGCTGAAAACAGAAGATGAAAGTAAGAGTACATGAAATAATTATACGTCACAATTAATCTGTGCGCGTAATAAGGTTTAAGTCGCACCACGTGTACTACTTCGGGTCGTGCACGGCGCCGCTGGGATGATGTTAAGCCACCGGTCATGACCTCACAGTCGAGTGCACCACAACGTCGGCGTATCTTGTAGTGTCCGTAGTAGCGCCGAAAGAGCTTCTCACACAGTCCGCGTCGTCGTATCGGCGTCCAGAGCCAAAATCGCCAGCTTGATATTCTGCGTAGCGTCGTCAAAGATTGTAGAGCGGCTGTCGAACCTCTGCTGGTACTTGATACGCAGGCGCGCGAGCTCTCGAGCTTCTTCGGCGCGCTGTAAGTAGCTGACAACGTCGAGGTCTTCGTCAGTGACGACCGGTTGCATAATGCCAAGCGTCGTTGCTGGGCTCCGTCCGTAGAAAAGCTTGTATGGCGTAAGCTGCGTCGTTTGTATGGCCGTGTTATACGCGAAACTCACGTATGGAAGTATGGCGTTCAACGTCTTGTGTTCGACATCGATGTACATGGCCAGCATGTCGGCGATGGCCTTATTTAGACGCTCGCGGAGGTAATTCGTCTGCGGGTATTAGGTTGTGCTTCGGCGGTGGCTTGTCTAGTTGTATCTCAAGATCGCCGGAGTTAGGCCAGCCGTAAGGCCGTACCTCTCGGTGATGAGGACCTCTGGGGCTCCATGAGGTAGGACGATGTTCTCAATGAAAAACTTGGCCACCTCACTGGCACTGTCTTTGGGCACGGCTCTTTTTCGGCGTAGCGGGTGAGGTACTCAGTCGCTACGACTATCCATTTGTTGCCGGAAGATGACGACGTCGGGAATGGCCCCAGTAAGTCCATACCGATTTGCTCGAACGGTCGGCGGGGTGGTTCGACGGGCTGCAGAAGTCCGACTGGCCTGATCGGAGGCGTCTTTTGTCGTTGACAGTCTCGGCAGGTTCTTGCATAGTGGGCAACGTAGGCAGTGAGGACAGGGCAGTAGTACTTCTTGGATCCTCGCGAGTCTGCGGCAGAAACCAAGGTGTCCGGCTGTCGGCTCGTCGTGTAAAGCTTCCAGAACCTCCGGTCGTAACGGTGAATTCACTACGAGGTCGGCTCGGCGTGGCGAGAAGTTCTTCAGGAGAACATCGTCACACAGGGAACACGAAGGCATACTTCCGCCGGCATACCTTCGGCACAATGACTGTCTTGACTTCCAGGTGGCCCATGGGGCTTATGAGCTCTGGGTCAATTCGTTGTCATTCCGTGAATTCGTCGGCATTTATGGCTCCCAAGAAACTCATCTTTCTGGTGACCCTATGGAGGCGGATCGACGGGAGCTCGAGACAAGCAGTCGGCGTCGGAGTGCTTTCTTCCGCTTTTGGAGACGATGGTGATGTCGAATTCTTGGTCTGAGATTCCATCGTGCGAGGCGTCCTGATAGATCTTTCAAGTTAGCTAGCCACCACAAGGCGCGCTGGTCACTAACGACTAGGCCTGCCGTGCAGGTAGGGGTAGAATTTCGCTGTAGCCCAGATGATGACAAGGTTTTCCTTTTGTGTGGGGGGATAATTCCTTACTGTCTTCGAGAGTGGCCGGCTAGTGTAACTGGTAACCCTTTCAAATCCGTCGTTCCTCTGCACAAGGACGGCGCCGATCCCTGCGCTGTTTGCGTCGGTGTGGATTTTGGTATCGGCTTCTTCGTCCAAGTGCGCGAGCATTGGCGGCGCTTGTAGATGTCGCTTTAGTCCTTGAAATACCTCGACTTGCGGTGTTTCCCATTTGAACTCGACCCTTGAGTGCTTGAAGAACAACGTGAAGGCGACTGAGGTGTTCGTCAAAGCTGGAAGCAAATACGACGGCGTCGTCCAAGTAAGCGAGGCAAGTGTGCCACTTCAAGCCTACCAGTACTGTGTCCATGACCCGCTGAAACGTCGCGAGCACCGAGCAATGGCCAAAGGGCACGACCACTCGAACAGCCCGTCTGGTGTTATGAAGGCAATATTCTCTGGGTCTTTCTCGTCTACTTCGATTTGTCAGTAGCCGGTTTTGAGGTCCATCCACAAAAAATCCACAGCATATCCACGGAGTGAATGATGATGAGTGGGCGAAGCTCCGGAAGTTCATCGTAGATAGTGCCGAGTTCCGGATTAATTTAGTTAACGCGCACGCTAAGAATCCTTATGGTTCAACTACGCACAAGTGTTATATATATATATATATATATATTTCGAAGCGGAGGACGTGCGAAACGAAAACTTTTTATTTTTCCAACGTTTCAGCCGGGGACCGGCCTTCATCAGGGAAAAACCTGATGAAGGCCGGTCCCCGGCTGAAACGTTGGAAAAATAAAAAGTTTTCGTTTCGCACGTCCTCCGCTTCGAAGTGTTTTGATTCTGCTGGATCCAAGGACACCTCCTTCTTCATATATATATATATATATATATATACGTCTGTCGCGGGTGAGGGCGCGTTCTCCTTCTTTGCGAGCTGGTAGAGCGTTCATCGAAGAAAGAGCGTTTCCATAGTCAACGCGCGCCTTTCGCTCTCTCTCTCTGTTTCTCTCTGTCTCACACAAGACAGCAGATGGAAGAGTGAGAGAGCTCGCGCGCCGGGAGGCACGCGCCGAGGGCGAGCGCGAGCCTCCCGGCGGCGCGAGGTGGCTACATACCACTACAGAGGAGGGAACGACCCACACCCTAAGGAGCTTCGCCCCTAAAATACTTTGCGATGTAGAATAGATCCATGGCGTCGTCTATCCGTGGGAAAGGACACACAACTTCCGTCGTGATTCTGTTCAGGCGATGACAATCGATGTAAAAACGACAGATTCCATCCTTCTTCTTCACTAACGCCATGGTGGACTCGTTGACGGCTGGATGATGTCGTCACGCAGCATTTCGTCGACTTGTTGCTTGATGGCCTCGCGTTCGCGTGCCGGGACTTGGTAGGGGCTGTGGCGGATAGGACGGGTATATACCTCGATTACGACGCGGTGTTTGGCGAGAGGGGTCTGACGAAGACTTGATGAAGACGAGGAACAGCCCTTGAATTGCTGGAGTAAGGCCTTGAGCTCCTCTTGTTGTTGCCTGGATTAACCTTGTATGACGTCGAAAGCGGTTGAGGACTGTGCGTTCGTCGTTGCGGGTTCCTAGAATCCGTCAGGGCGAAGGCGTTGCTTGCTTCTACAATATCATCTATGTGCGCGAGCATCGTGCTCCTATTCAGGTGCGTGTATTCGTTGCTGTTTCATTACCTTCCCTTCGCAGTTATGTAGTTTGTCTATCTCTCTGGCGACGCACATCTGACGGTTCAGGAGCAGGGGCTGGTCGCCGTCGATGACGCCTTATAAGTCGGTAGGCGCATCGGTGCCGACGGAAGTGATGACGCTCGACAGTGGTGGGACGGTTACCTGCTCTTCTGTCACATCCAAAGCATGGCAGCGAGGCTGCTATCCGGCGGCGTTGCATTATCCGTGGAGAGAGTCATTGACTCTGATCTTAGGTAGATGACTGCCCCGTGTTGGCCCAGGAACTCTATGCCTAAGATGACATCTCTTGACCATTGCAACATGACCAGAAAGCTCACCGAATAGGTCTGACTGTCAATAGTGACTCTTGCCGAGCACGTTCCAGTCGTTGTTATAAGGTGGCCCCCTGCTGCTGGGATAGCTGGTCCTTCCAGGCAGTCTTTACTTTCTTCAACTTACCGGCGAAAAGACCACTGGTGAAACAGTAGTATGATGCTGTAGCCGTCGATAATCACGTCGAGGTCGATGGTTTGTCGCCTGACGTTGCCGTTAGGTCGGAGCTTCGGATCACGGCTGCAACGGCTTGCTCCGCTGCTCCTATGTCGCGTCGGCAAGTCTTTCGGTGGCGATGTGTTGTGAAAGGCTCTGGCCAGGCGGCGCGCTGAGACTACGCCGGGAGGATTTGTGCGTCGGTGTCGTAGCCGCCTTTAGTTTCCTGGATAGGGGCTGGGATGTCGGCCTTGGGTTGGGCTGGTGTACTGGCGGCGTCCGGCTAGATGTAGCGTCCAGGCGAAGGTGAACGAGATGGTCGTCGTCGTTCAGCTGAGCAGAACGCGGCGTGTTCACGTCGGAGCCACGCAGACCCATCTCACGGTACTGGAAATAGCGGTAGGTATGGCCCGCTTCTCCGCAGTGGTAGTAGTGGAGGGTGTTTGGGGATGCGCCATACGTCGGTTTTTCTTGGACGGTAGCGCTGGTCGACTGACGGCAGTGTTGAGTGGCGACGAAACAGCGGAGGCGTAGGTTCCTGGCGCGGGTGGGGACCGGCGGCAACTCGACCTGCAGCAGCGGCGTAGGTCATCGCCTCTGGTTGGGATTGCAGTGGTTTGAGAATAGGCTGCAGTCGCTGTACTTCGTTGCGAACAAGGTCTCCGCCCCAAGTAGCCTTCTTCGAGGAAGGCTACTTGGGGCGGAGACTACGGGAATATCCGGCGCAGTTCTCCGTGACCAATAGCCCTTATGGTTTCGTGTATGCCGTGGGAGCCGACTCCTTGGATTTCTCCGTAGTCTGGGGTCAAGCGCCGATTGTATTGACGGATGCGCATTTCAATAGTGTTTTCAATGGTCGTTGCCTCGGACAGGAGCTCTTGGACCGTCTTCTGTGGGTTTCTTTTCAGGCCTGCGAAGAGCTCCTGCTTCACTCCTCGCGTGACCAGGAGTATATAGCTTCTTCTCCTCAGATTCGTCGGCGTCGGCGTGGCGGAAAAGTCGCATCATCTCCTCCGTAACGATCGTGACGTTTTCATTCGGGAGCTGCACCTTGGTCTCAAGCAAGGATGCGGCGCTTTCCTTTCGCTCGACGCTTGTTAAAGCTTGCAGGAAAGCCCCGCGAAAGATGTCCCAGGTTCGAAGCTCGGACTCACGGTTCTCGAACCAAGGTGTCGAGCCAGCTTTCTGGGCACTCATATGATGATCCGCGGAATGCAGGTGGCTCTTTTGGATGCTGCATAACCACGATTGTTGGAAGCACTGCAGTCGTCATCGGGGATGCTGTTTTGGTCGTTCCCTCATCTTCTTATCCTTGTCGGGAAGCGGCTGGAATTCTGGTGGGAGTCCTCGCTGCCTGCGGCTAGCTCGAAGGATCGGGTTGGACTCGCCCTCTTGGCGGCTCCAACCCGATCCTCCAACCTAAACCGAGCCACGCACACGCGGCCGGCTCCAACCCGGCGGCGTGGGCTTGGCTCATGGCTGGACGGGGGCTTGCGGTACGTGGACCAATAAGCACCTCCACCAGATGTTACGTGGTCGTGACGCTGAAGCACGCAGAACTCGAGACATTGTCAGTCCTACTGTTTATTGGGCGAACCTGTGCCCATCAAAGTGAAGAAAATCGCACTGCGGGATGATAGTGGCGTGAACAGACGTCGGTCGACGGAAATTGTGGTAATGGGCGAAATCCGTCGGCTTTTACATCCACGTCATAACGCGTTCTCGCATTGTCACTGAGATTCTAGAAGACACTCAAGTGTGCGCGTCAGAAATGCAAGGTTTCGAGAACGGTCGACATGGTTTCGGAAGCGACGTGCAAGATAAACGCGGCCTAAGTTTCGCGTAACAGAAAATGATAACCGCGCTCCTCGCAAACAACGAGAACAAGTGCGCGTGTCACAGGGAAGTGATAACGGCGTTTCCCTTAAACAAACGAAAACGACCGCACGTGTCTATATATATATATATATATATATATATATATATATATATATATATATATATATATATATATATATATATGAACTATAATTTGTTTGCTATAGACATCTGGATACTTAGCGTCATGCTAGTGTGGATGCATGCAATATGTGAATCTTGCATGGATGCACATGCACGATGCATACGCATGTATATATATATATATATATATATATATATATATATATATATATATATATATAGATATATATATATATATATATATATATATATATATAAACAGAGCTCGCCGTGCCGAAGACGCTCGCGCTAGAGGAGCGAAGTGCAAGAGGAGCAGACGAAGAGAAGGACGAGGAAGTCAGAATAGAACAGCCGGCCTACAGCTAAGGCGCTGTCTCTACGTCTCTCTTCTTTACAATATATATATATATATATATATATATATATATATATATATATATGGAAAGGGGGTGAAGCTCTGATGGATCCGGTATAACAAAGACGTAATGCCGGTGACACACGGTAGAAAAACGACTTTATTTCTAACGTTTCGGCCAGGGCTGGCCTTCGTCAGAGTGATGCGCTACAAGCAATGTAACAATTCTTATACAAGTACGTGCGCGTTTAGGTGGCGAGTGGCAACAGTACGCAACTACTCAGCATGAATGGGTACATAGGATCAAGTGATTAAAGCGCCATGAGTAGTCAATGCAATCAGTAAATGGCGACAAAAATGTGCTGAAATATATCACAAAAATTTCACAAAAATTTGAGGGGAGAGGGGGGGGTTGAACCATCACAAAAGTTTAGATAAGTGAGGGCGCAGACAAAGACCAGTGTAGACATCGGCAGGCGCCGCGTGACAGGCAATGAAGTACGGTGCCATCATGTGATGCTTTTGCGGCGGGAGGCAATATACTAAGTAAGCAGAAAACACACACATATATATATATATATATATATTATATATATATATATATATATATATATATATATACTGAAATTTCGTCAAAGTAACTGCAGTAGGCGGCATGCTCTGAACACAGCCATTATAAGAGCACTGCATTGCATTCCAAGCATGTGTGGCTCTTGTACGGGTTCATCGTTGAGTTCTCTCACTTTTATTTAACTGCGAATCCTATGAGGGGGGGGGGGGCGAGAACTGTAAGTTCAATGCCCACCGTGGTTCAGTGGTAACGACATCATTTTCCTCTCCGCTATGTGACCTAATTAAAAATATTAATTCTCCAATTAGGACCCCGGCGATACCTTCAAGAGAAAAGTAAAGTTCAAGAGTAAGTAACTGAAGCTCACATTTTCTTCATGTATACGAGAATAACTGTCTGTTAATTTCTTCCCAGCGCTTTCATGAAAGCGCGCGGGATCTAAAAAAAAAGAAAAAGAGGGCGCCGTACGATTCACCGCTTCTGCACCAACATTTTGGCGCCAGCGTGAGTTCAATGAACCAGAAAAGGCTGCTTTACGACGGGACAACGAACGAACATGCTGCCGGTAACTGCGGTTCATTTCTTCTCGCGTTCATTGTTTTTAGAATGCCGGTGAACGACTCTTAGCCCTTCTGTATATAGCTGCACTTTTGTCACAAAGGGCAGAAAAAGTGGCGCCGCTGGTATTTCAAACAAAAGGTCCACTGGGGCTACTGCGATTGTTCGGACAACAGTGCGGTGCTAACACGTCGGTGGCTGACTACAGCTGTCGTGACCATACCACCATACCACGGCACACACACGCGCGCTCATGCACGTGCCGCCATCCAACACACAGAAATAAGGAATAAAATATATGGAGCATATACATGAGTCCGAATGCTGTAAATCCTCTTAATTCTGTTATCAACAAACCCTTTTAATTCTCTTATGCGCCATAATTATGAACAAGCTGAACCATCACGCCGGGGAAAACGGGGAAATGTTTGCACAAGGGGATTCATGAACGGAGCAGCAAAATCGCGACACGCGGTGCTATTGTCCCCGAGCGCACCTACAGCGAGAGTGCCCAGCATATCCAATTTTTAAAGGAATATGTTGGCAGTCATGGGTCTACTCACGAACCACGGCGAAGCTGTCACTTAAAACCCAACCCCTCTGTTATACAGTGTTTTCCGCCGGCCACCCCTTCTTTGAAAAAGCCATTGTGCTTCGCACTCTAGCTAGAGGAGACAACGCCAAGCGTCGCGATTTTTCCGCTCCGGTCACGAGTTATTTCTGTTAATATTTTTTCCGTTGAGACTGTACGTGATATAACGATGCCATGCGAGAGCGCACTACTACCTTTGTAAGAGTTTTGAAGGCGTCTTCTAGGGACACATATCTCTGAGAGCACAGCTTTTCAAGTAAGTAAGGCGTAAGGCGCAATCGGTCACTCAATATGACGTCACTGCGCTTCTCCACGGCAAACAGGAGCAGTGGGTGCGACGTCAGGCATGTTTCCCTCATTCAATCGTTAGACCTCGCGCAGCGGAGGAGCGGCACCCCTAAGCAGCAGCACTCTGTGCTGCCGCCAGCGGCAACGTCCCCGCTTCTTCGATGTCGACCGGCTATGTAGCCCTCCCTGCGGTCCCCGTAACGTGAACGTCCCCATTCAATGATTGATGATTATGGTTAGGTTAAGGAAAGGACGCTAATTTCTGCAGCCCATGTCGGGAAGGACGGCTAAGCGTCCGTGGGGGAAGGGGAAAGGGGCTGAAAGAGATAGACTAGGAACGCCGTAGTGGAAGGCTCCGGAAGTTTTGACCACCTGGGGCTCTTACCGTGCGCTGACAAGGCACAGTACACGGGCCTCTGGCATTTTCGCCTCCATCGAAAATGCGACCGCCGCGGCCGGGATCGAACCCGCGTTTTTTGGGTGGCAGCCACCGCGGCGGACCCCACGTTCAATCGGCTATTCTAGTCTAACAACACCAGACAACCTCCGTTACATATGCTGGGCACATATACATATGCATTGCACCTGCATGCGATTGTATTTGTGCGGGCACAAGGAAACTTTGAACTTTAATTTGTTTGCTATAGACATCTGGATACTTAGCGTCATGCTAGTGTGGATGCATGCAATATGTGAATCTTGCATGGATGCACATGCAAGATGCTAGGCTTACACTGCTAACGCGCGTACGTGTAGCAATTTCAGAAGTTCCTACAGCACTGTGGAAGCTACACGCCTTTTCGGTCAATCGGGAGGACGGCCACATGTTAATCGTGTCCCTCCGCGGCTTTTCATCTGCAAATGGCGGGCGATGCACTGACAGCTGCGGCCTTTGAAGGCGCCTCGCAGGTGCATGTCCGAACAGTAGCATTTCGTCTCGCTTCGGAAGAATTCTTCCCTCGACGGCCTCGTAGCCTTGGCTCTGCTGCACGGAACTAGTAAAACAGAGTATAGTACGATACTGCAGGTGCCTCTACCCTGCGCAAGCATAGAGGTGGTGGACACCGTGTAAGTAGTTCTGCCACCCTCTTCTTCTTTATGCTTTCTAAAGAAGGGCAGAACCATTCTTTAAGAACCACTCCAGCACTCTTACTACGAAAATACAAGGACCTCGACTTAACGAAATTTGCGGTATAGCGAAGCTTATTGCTGCAAGTATGACATTTTTGTATCGATGTCTGACTGTACGGGGAACTTTTACGCGCAAAAAAGAAAAGAATATTCAAGGTTTTTCCCTGAAAGTTATATTTCACCGACTTAACGTCTATGCTGCCGGGAAATGAGGGAATAGTCTCCCGACTTCTTGTACATTAAGTGCATTCAAAAAACCTTTTAGAGGCCTCCAAGAAAGGCTACGTTCAGGTAACCAATCTCTGCACGTCTGTGCACGCCGACCACTTCTACAGTTTTTCTTGACTCCGAGTGTCTCGGCCTTGTAGAATAAAGTTGCACATGTCTGTAAAAGGGCTGACTGATAATGTCAGCGAATCTTAATAAGGGCTTTACGTTCAGTGTCGCCCGAAGCATCGTTCAGTAGCATGCATAAACGTTGGTCGGTGCCAATCTCGCAGGTACTTCTAGTCGATGGTGTAAATATCTATATTTCTGCAGGAAATATTGACAAAATGGAATCGCGTCACGACGATGAGACGAATACTCAGAAGCGAAAGTAGTCGCATTTATATTAAATTCAGGAGGGTCACCATGCACTACACATAAACATACCAGCAATGTAGAATCTTAAAGTGATACCATTTTTTTTTATGAAATACGAAAAGATATTGGCGCATGCTGGGTTATTTATTTCGACAGCAGTTTCGTGGGGCCGTTTTAGGATCGCTGGGAGGATTCGGGACTTTATTTGTGTAGGCACATAATGCACTGCTATCACACTGATAAGTATGGAACAGTGAATACGTGTTCTTGTTTGTTCAAGCTTCCTGTTGCTGTGTTACGTGGGCTGACACCAGCCGACATTAATAATCGGCTGGTGTCAGTACAACAAAGGAAATTGGGGAAAATATTGCGTGTACGTTTGTAATGCAGGATAGCACTGGCGATGCTGTAGGCAGCATATGGTAAGCAGAAAGAGACCGAATACACACCTAATCAAAAGGAAAGAATCCTGCCTATCCCCCGCATGTGGGAATCGGTGTCATGTGAAGTCAACGAGAAAATTGCCAATGACAAATTCTCTGTCATTCGGCCAGGTGTTACTAGTATGATCAAGATCTTTGTGCAAGGTACTACATGGATTGTTGCATGCTCAACGTGGGCTAAGCAAGAACGTCGACAGCACCGTGGCGACTAAATGCTAGCTCATGGCATTAGCGTTGTCACTCATCACGTTTAGTGCACAGAACAAACGTCTGTTTTGTTGAGGAGAAATGCACTCTACTGTGCGCCGATGTGGGTATATAATAAGCGTCGTTCGTTCAAGCTCTCCTACGGGATCGAGAAAACTGGAACAAAAGCGTGACAATTGATGAGATACCGTAAATGTTGCTTATTCCATTGTTATGATAGTGCTGAACACAGATTAGACGCACATTTCATGTTACACAAGCACCATCGACTCAGCTGATGATGCAACAGGCTCATTTTCCATATATTGCGTGTGGGAAGGACGACCGTAGCCTTATGGTAGCGCGCTTATTTGGCAGCCCGGGGACCCGGGTCGATATACCCTGCTGCTTGGTAAGGTTGCGTTCTGTGTCTGCATGCTTGTCTACATTTAAATCGTAATCCACTGCAACAGTACCTTATAGGTTAAAGTATGTTCTAGTGATACGCTAAATGTCTATCTTGGTCGGTCCTTGATTAACGTAGGCTCAGTAATGTTCAAACGCCTGTGGTGCGTAACCACATACCACGGGCCGAGCACTGCGGTGTGAACTCCGTGTGAATTCAACATCGTTAATTGTGACGTACATGATGAGAATAGTATGTTAATGATGTAAACGTCATTCACGTTCGTCACACGTTTAATACCTAACCATCCGAATATTGGGATGCACCAAGTTAACGAGGCTACAAGGAGTGCATCGGGACGTTAGTGGCTAGATAGAAAGATGCACCAAGGCATGCATCGCTGTAAAAGAATGGTCAGCTCAAACGTCCTCAAAAGTACCGCGGACATGAATCACGCTATACAGTAAATGTAACAAGTATGCTTTACATATTTACGCACAGCGTTACGTAACAAATAAGCGCGCTGATGACAAGCACTATATGTTATCATCCTTTATTGTGCATCATTCTTCATTAGAAGAAGAATGCATTATTTTCACAGAAAAGGATTTACAAAATTTTCTGCGAGAACATCCGGATCCGCAGCCGACATGGCTAGTTGAGGATCCGCTACAGGGATGCCATGTTGTGGTTTAATTAGCGAGTGTAATGTTTATATAT
The DNA here is from genome assembly GCA_013339685.2 of Hyalomma asiaticum. NCBI lineage: Eukaryota > Metazoa > Arthropoda > Arachnida > Ixodida > Ixodidae > Hyalomma > Hyalomma asiaticum. Next base: position 98,046,778 of record CM023483.1, read on the forward strand.
GACATCCAAGAGCAAACCACATTTTCAAATAACCCTATGTAACAGAAGAAAACAACACAATGTGTTATGTACGTGCGGTCAGTAGTACGAAACTAATATGGTGACTGGTAACTCCCCGATACAAGGAGTTTCCTGAGCGATTGCGTCATATTTGGCAGACACTTAATTAGGATAGAGACACTGTTCCCAATTTTTGCCCCAACAAAGAATATTGTTCGACGGCCGCAAGCATTGTGTACTATCGGCATATTCGGATTTAGTTGCTCCGCCTGTCGACTGCGACCTCTGGATTTTAATAAAAGTGACGAGCGTAAGCGTACGTTGTTATTCATTGTACAACCGCCGGAGAAAAAAGTGCGATGGGAGGAACAGGACTGGGAAGACGTGCTCGTTGCCATTTCAGAATTACAAAATATGGATAAAACGAGTACCAAGTAGTCTCATAACAGTCAAATTTGTTGTTAGCAAAATAGCAACGATTTTGACGTCGGGAATTTCCCAGTCAGTTGGAAACACTAGTGGTGTCCGTTCGCGCGCATTTCTCGGAAGGCGTGCTCAAAGAAAAACAAGCAAAATGTTCTGTGCGACAAGAAGACGAAAAAAATAAACGTCTACTTTTTGTTATCGTACTCTTAAGAGCGAGTGATTCGAAAAATGTTCTGATTTTATGTGTGTTTAAATAATCATTACTGATGTCATTGAATGACCAATGAAATGCTTCCCTCACTCGCGCTTCCTCAAGTCGCAGTAGATAATTCCAAAATGCTAACAATTGCGACTAGTTACGCTATATTTGGCTCTCTCTCATGGAATAACATAGAGCGTTCTGATACAAAACGACTTGGAGAGCCTTATTTCTTTGGATAATGCATGCTACTAGAAAATTCACGGCATTTTTTCGCCCGCAGGTAGGAAACGAAACCATCAAGCGATTGTTTGATGACATTTCTTCAGTTCTCGTTTGACGCTAACGTCAAAATGTCTTAGAGACATCGCGGATCTATACGAACAAGAGACGTTGTTCTCAAGAACGTTCTGAATTGCAAAATAACACAATCTGGGAGACTGAATGCATGGCAAATCACACCATCATGCGCAGTTGTTAAAAACTTGCAATGCATAACTGCACAAAAGTATTTCAGGCTGTTTGTAAATGTTATCGCAAGGCGATCGCAATTTGGTTTCTCGGGTTTGAAGTTAGTTTCAAAACCACGATATGATTATGGGAGACGCCATAGTTGAGGGCTTCGGAAATTTCGACTACCTGGGGTAGTTCTTCAGCGCGCGCCGACACCGCACAGTATGCGGGCCTCAACATACCGCCTCCCCCGAAATGCAGCCGCCGCGGCGGGGATTCGACCACGTGACCTTTGGATCAAGTTTACAAAGAAGTAGAACAACGAGTAAACACTTTGTCCAACGGTCACATTCTATGTATGTGTATACAGGGTGTCCCAGCTGACTTGCACCGAGATTTTGAGAAACTCAAGAGCCCTATACTAAAATCATACTAACTCCATATTAGGGGCAGTCGTGTGTACATCCAAGCAGTTTAGCATATCTTTCTCATCGCTAAAGATTAGCTAAGAGGTTCAGTTGGTCAACTTTTTAATTACTGCTCATATCGCTAGCACGTCAATGATAAAGTTGTAGAGTGCCTCAAATAACCTCGGAATCAATCATTTATTTAGCGTTGTCATGCGCCTGGTTGTTTTCACCGAGAAAAAGCAAAAGCGCGCTTCCAAGCGACCTTTGGTGGACCCACGGCTGCGTTAAGTTACCGCCATGCCGTACAAGGCTTCGCTATGCTGGACGGTCTGAAAGTGTTTGTGACCTGACTGGCGGTGCGGTAAGCGTGGAATGTGCTGACCCAGCAGGATTGTGCCTCCTCTCCCGTTCTCACAGGGGTGCTATCCTCAACATTGTCAAATTCAGCCATATCGTCTAATTCGACCATCTTGGCACCTCTGATTGGCCCAAAAATCACGCCATTACATATTTTTTACAAGATGGCGGAATTTGACACTGTCCAGGATAGCGCCGCCGCGCTTATCAACGGGTCATCGGCGAGTTTACGTTCCGCGGCCACCGGAAGCCTTGAACCTTTACACGATGTACAAATCAACGAACGCAGCCGTATGCCTTCAGGGCAAATCCATTTCGCACGAAAGGAAAAAAAATGCCATATGTCCAACAAAGCTGGCTTGGGAGCGTGCGTCTATTTCATATTTCGCGTGTGTTGCGCGCTTTTGCTTTTTCTTAAAAATAAGAGAGAACAACCAGACGCACGGCGGCGATAAGCAAATGCTTGATTCCGAGGTTGTTTGACTCTACAACTCCGTTATCGATATGCAGGCGATACGAGCAGTAATTAGAATTTTGACCAATTAAAATATGCGATTTAACCCTTAGTGATAAAATACTGTTTGTAAGTACACGCAGCTACCATTAATATAGCACGTTGGTAGCACGGCTCCTGGCTTCTTTTTTTTTAACTAATTCACCTTGACCAATCAAGCTACACCCAGTGAACTGGAGAATCTAATTGTTCTGTCTTTCTTCGCGGGATAAAATAAAACTAAACATATTAGGCATTAGCTCTATATGTACATTTAATAGTAATGTCACTGTCCCCATTCGCTGAGGGCGGCATTTTCTTGAGGACGGAAACGATAAATGTCGTCTGTCCTCTCCCACTCCCCTTGACGCACTTCATACAGTTGTCGAAACCAGTGGCCGTGAAGAGCATCGTTAAGGCTGCTACGAGGGATACTGCACGAGCATCTTGAATGGCGGGTTTTACAACTACGAAAAGCGAAAGGAACTTAGCTTCCAGACCTTGGTGTTCAGAAGAGTAAAGTTGTGGGCCAGTTGGTAATGCATACTTGGAGGGTGAAGCGCGAAGCACGGACAGGACAACAGACGAACTGCTTAAAGTGTGTATTGCGGAAATGGCTAATTTTAAAGTCAATAATAATCGCTGGTGTTTCACGGGCGCAGTCCACGATATGATTACAAGGAACGCTGTAATGGGGGGTTCCGGAAATTTCAGCCTCCTGGGGTTCCTCAACGTGCACCGACATCGTACAACGCATAACACGCAGTGCATAACGCACTGTGCACCTCCATGTAGAGGCGATCACCGCGGCTTATATCGAACCGCTTAAACCAAAAAAATTACAGCATATCCACGGAGTGTATGATGATGAGTGGGCGAAGCTCGGATGTTCATCGTAGATCGTGCCGAGTTCCGGGAGGCACGCGGGTTACGCCTGACGACTGACGTGTGACAAGGTTAGACTAAGAGGAGCTTCGCCCCTAAAGCTCCAGTATTGAAATTCGTGCACTGCCGACTGCCTTTAAGATAGCCGCCGGGATGGTGGGGTGGTTAACGTGTTCAATGCATCTCATTACTGCAGTTTTTGCCTTTAACGTAATGAATCAGGGGGGCAATCATTTAACTCTGTTTGGCTAGTATTGCTTTAACAGGAACGACTTTCATCTAAAATGTAACAGAGGTACTTGGCAGTTCTGTAGTGACCAGAAAGCAGCAGCCCTCCCCAGCATTACGAGGCATTGTCGTTGCAGACATGTTTCGTTGTTGGGTAACCCAGTTCTCTTCTGCTATATATAGATGTATGATTGCCATGCGTTCTCTCATTTCCTTGCACAAAAAGAAAATGTATTATTTTCGCGGACTATACTCTAACTTAAAATACCTGGTCCGTGTTTTTCGCAGCTACACTGAGCTCCATGAAGCTTTAAACCACTCGCTCATTATGAAGAACATCACGATCGTAATCAGTCTACCGAATGCCACGCGCTTTCGACGACATGTTTAAACCTTGCACTCTTTCACGCCAGGCGTATGCACGTGACCATGAATGTTGCAGGCCGGGATTAAAAGCGTGTACTATCATAACCTGCGACTCGCGCGGCTGGAAAATTGGGTGAGTAAGCAGTAGTTCTGAGTTGTGACGCTGAGAGATTCAGCGCACGGCGACAGTTAAATTTTAACCTAGACCCTTAAAAAAATGTTAGTAAAAAGGCAGTAACTGCACGGAAAATGTTAGCAACTGCCACAGAGAGTATACCTCTATCGGACAGTAACTAACTATATACAAACTCCAATGTAGCCGACGTCTTGTTGCTACCTATATAGTGGTCAGGTTAGTAACAAAAAACGTCCAGTTATAACACTTCATAGGGTTGGTAGCACGCCTGTTTGCTTTAAAAGAGCCGAAATATTAGGGGGTAGGTTAGTAGCTCAGTGGATGCAGGGTACGAGCTGGTCACCCTTAAATGGCACGTATTCTATGAACATTTATTTTCTAATCGCACGAAATATTAGTTCCCCAGTGGCACTACGTGACAGGTTAATAAAATCTCGATTATATATACGTGATTGCGGCGCATGGTTGCGTAAGGACGAGCGGTGTATGTGCGCCTTTGTTCGATGTGCTTGCATGTACGTTTGCGTGTGTCGCTTTGCGTGCGTGCGATGTTCCGTCATGTTAGTTGGTACGTGTGGCAGTAAATGTTCATTTAATCAAATGCTGCTGGATTCATGGTGCAAATGGCAAAACACAGCCTGCATTTTTATGTTTTGGTTAGTTGAAACTGGTTCAGCAGTTCGTTTGTCTGTAGTGTTCTACCAGGGTCAACATTTAGACCATCGAGAGAAGTGCAGGGCACTGAAATTATAACTGCAATTATAAAGAAGGTAGGATGCCTTACTAACCGCAGTTACTAAGAGGGCAGCGCCTGTTACTAACTGCCGTTACTAACAGGGTATGGCCTGTTACTACCTGCTCATGAGAAGGTAAGATCGGTTACTAACGTTGCGGCTTAGTAGCGGTTCCTAAACCTCTTGTTCGTACCTTCCGTTACTAAGAGGGTTCTAACGTGCGTGATAACAATGAAATCAAATCATTTTTATTTTCTTGGAAGTTGATTTCATTTAATTTGTTTGTCACATTACGTTAGAACCCTCTTAGTAACGGAAGGTACTAACAAGAGGTTTAGGAACCGCTACTAAGCGGTTCCTAAACCACTTAGTACCGCTAAACCGCTTTTGGTGGTGCACACCAAAATATTAGGTCAGTTCGATTCAGAAAAGTTGCAACCATGCACAAAAGGTGCAGGTGGTGTCGACACCCGGTGCAGCAGTTCCCAGCACCCGTCTTCGCGGTGCAGATGGAGCGCCGTCCCCCGCTGCCCAAATGTGTGAATCGAACGTTGAGGAGCAGGCCTGTCGTCTGCTGCAGGGCCAGCTCGAGGGGTTATTCTTTCTAGCAGCCTGCGTGTGCTCGCTACAACTATGCATGGTGATATGCTACAAGAAAAACTGCGCGCGGGCGCGCGAAACAATACGTGATATTTATGTTATGCGCATCCACGCATTTGCCGACCCGAACGACGCGATACAGTCTGCATCCTACCATTTGTAAAAAGAAAAAGTCAACGTAAAAACAAGCCGTCATCGCGCGCGTGTTCAGGGAAAAATGTCAAACATTTATCACTTTCACAGAATTACTTGCTGTGATTTCGCCGCGGCGTACGTCTTAACCATCTCCATTAGACTACCCGACTCCGTCGTCTGCACGCGTCGCCTGACGGGCTATAGCGAGGCTGCCACCAAAACGCTGCACCCACAAGCTGGGAGGTTCAGAGGTGCACGGCACCGCGGCGGCACCTTAGCTGCACCCCGCCACAATCGAGGACGGCGGTGCAGCGTACCGTGAAAAGGTGCAGGAGGTGCAGGGAACCTTGGCTGCACCGAATAGACCTATAATTCAAGCAAGGTTCTTGCAAAGCACAAGATAAAGACGAGCGAGAGATTATTGAAGCGGAAGCTATCTTTAGAATAGTCACACGTGTGTCATTGCACCGTCTATTGACCTCCTAGATAAGGAGAGGGCATTTCTGGTTCCCTAGGGTGGGGATTGATATGGCGCCACTGTGCATGAATAAATGGATGTTTTTTCCTGAAAATGAAGTTGTCGAAGTTAGCGCATTGTACTGTCGTCCTCTTGGTCCTTGTCTCTCAGCGCTAGAAATGTTAGCTTTATTTTCACTTGCGTTGGTTACCCACATCGCGTGAACGTTGTTGGAAACCTCCCGCGGATGGTGCGATGACGTTCGTTCTGAATGTTGTCGATTCGAGTCAGGTTGTGTGGAACCACAGTCTGTCGCACACCTTGCAGCTTGGCCGAAGCTCCGTTCCAAGAAGTCTCGCTTGAAGCGTTCTTCGGCGCCGACCGTCGCGCGCGCGGTCGGCATTGACGAGCGGCATCCGGATCCGCTTGGCGACGTTGGCGTGTTCGAAGCGGCTTCTCGTTCTCGAAGCGAGGAATCGAAGCGTTGACGCTCTGTGTCGGTGCTCTCCGCCTCGCAGCAGGTCTTCAACGGTGCTAACGGCTCTGTTAGCTGGTTGGCTGATGCTGGCTGAACTTATGTCAGCCAATCCGCTAGCAGGACTGTCGATACTCATCAGACGCCGCAGCGAGAATCTCCTAGGAAGCAACTGAGGCAGCGGCGCCGTGCACGCGGTTATGTATATCGCTGGCGTGGAAAGGAGGACGGAGGGAGAGGCCGAATGCGCGCGCTATCGCGCAGCTGGCGCGGAGAGGAGGACGGAGAGAGAAGCGCATTATCGCATAGCTGGCGTGGAGAGGGGGATGAGAAGGAGGGGTGCGGACGCCAATGGACAACGGACATTGCCCCGAGCAAAGATGCTTCGCGTCTAAAAACGCGGCCGCGCCCCTCTGCTTATCAGGCGAGCATGACCGCGGCCAATGGCCTGCGGTGAAAAACGAACGAGACCGCTCGCGCTTGCAAAAAACGATCTCCGATCTCCCCCCTGAGCGCCGCAGAGAAAGTCTAAATTGCACGTTGGCGGTAGTCGTGTGTGCTTGCAACAGGTATTTTTTCATCATTTGTCATCATCATCATCTTCCAGCACGACCCCACCACACCACCACTTTCTTTTTATGTCCGCTGCAGGACGAAGGCCTCTCCCAATGACTTCAAATTTGCCCTATCCTGAGCGAGTTGGTTCCACTTTATGCCCCAAAAATATCTTAATTTCATCGCTCCATCTAACCTTTTGCCTGCCTCTGTTGCGTTTTTCTTCTCTTGGTATCCATTGCGTCGCTCTTACTGTCCATCTGTTATCTGTCCTCCTCATAATCTCTTTGACCGCGGTTCTCTTTGTCCAGGTTGGTGACAAATATTTAATTTCCTCTATTAAAGACGATTCACTTACGCTGACAGTGTTGCCAAGCCCACAGTGTCTGCTCGGATTATTGTGTGATTGTTTTCATGTGATCCGTTTGATGCTACTAACGTCCGGAGATATAGAACTAAATCCTGGTCCCTCTTCTGACTCAGAGTCGGAGGCTAGCTTAAACAGCGAATTACTCAAGAAAATCCTGGAAGAACAAACAAAGACAAATAAAACTCTCCTCACGTTAACTAATAACTTGAAACAGGTGGAGTCAACAGTCGCGGACATTCAAACTCGGATGACCCATCTTGAGCAAGAGATGGGTCGAACTAAGAAATGTGAGCAAAGGCTGGAGAAGGTGGAAGGAGCTTGCGAGAGTACTAATAAGATAATTCTTCAGTTAAGTGCAAAAGTCGATGATCTCGAAAATAGGAGTCGCCGTAATAACCTTGTAGTTTATGGCGTACAAGAAAACCAGGGGGAGGACTCAAACGAACTAGAACAGAAAGTGAACGGCGATATCTTCAGGAAAATTCTTGGTGTTGAAATTAATTCCATAGAGCGAATTCACCGAATTGGTCGAAGAAACGCACAGCGCCCTCGTCCAGTCATTTTGAGACTCTATAACTACGTTGACAAAACGAAGGTGTTGTCATTGTGCTTCAAATTGAAAGGTACCAATATATCCATATCGGAAGACTTTTCTAAAAATATTCGGGATACTCGTGCAAAATTATGGCGTTCCGCTGCTGATGAAAGAAAGGCCGGTTCTAAAGTTTCCTTGTATTCGATAAACTGAAAGTTGATGGCAAACTGTATGTCTGGGACGCACTTCGTAACTGCAGGGTAGAGCGGTCCCAACTCGCTACGCCTGCGCAATCCGAACAGTTACCTACTCGCCTCACTCGTGCTACCGCTCGTAAGCGCGATAACAAGTGACAAGCTAGCAAAACGCTTCGGATTATTTCACTCAATGCAAGAAGTGTTTTGAATAAGATAGAGCTCCTTGAAGATATAATTTCAAATTACCAACCACACGTTCTGGTGATCACGGAAACCTGGCTGCATTCTGACGTGCAAAACTCCGAAATAGTGCCACCTTCATACACCCTTATCCGTAGGGACAGAGGATCACGAGGAGGGGGCGTTGCGATTGCGATTAAACAAAACATTAAGTTTACCCGCTTAGATGGTATTGATAATCATGAAAGCGTGTGGTGCAGACTGAAATTTTTTGGTAAAAATATAACTTTGGGTGGTATCTATCGTCCTCCGAATGCACCTCCAGAATACTTAGAAACACTCTATGATTACCTACTGCAAAATACAAATTCGCGTTCAAACATTCTTGTAACTGGGGATTTCAACTTGCCCAGTATTAATTGGCCCAGTCTCTCTCATGACGGCAAAGATTCTCGAAATGCTGAATCACTGTTATTAACTGCATTTACTTTTTCTCTAAACCAATTGGTTTCTGATGCTACCAGAATTACTAGTTCTTCTGTTCTAGACCTTGCGTTTGCAAGCAGTTCGTTGGCAGAATGTTCGGTCACTGTCAAAGATGGAATATCTGATCACAAGTTACTTCTTATAGAGTGTCCGATTTCAGGCTTCCGATCAACTATTAGACCTTCCGAATCATTCGTCAGGGACTACACGCATGCGGATGATGATGCAGTGCTTAGGTACATGGAATCTTCATTTCCTTCTTTCAGCGAAATAAATGACGTCAGTGAGTTGTGGTCACGTTTTAAAGCTATAATATTTCACTGTGAACGTAGCTATGTGCCATTAAAAAAGAAGCGTATTCACAGAGAGTACCCATGGATGAATCGTGATTTGATTCATATGAAGCGCCAGATTAAACGCTGCCGTAAGCGTGGTGACAAGAAACGGCTCCAAAGCCTAATACACATTTTCAAAGAAAAGATGCATGCAGCAAGAGACCAATTTTTTTCGTCTACTTTGTCTTCCTTCATGACAGATCAACCCAAAAAATTCTGGCGTTACTTGTCCAAAGATAAAAACAGTATCACAGAGATAAAAACACCTGGTGGGTCTACTGACGATTCTGCTGTCATTGCTCAAAGCTTCAATACCTTTTTTCAGTCCGTTTTTACGCGGACTGCTTCACATGCGCAGATGCCATCTTATGCACTCGTCAAACAGATGCCTGAAGTACACTTAAGTAAGGATGGCATTGTTAGCCTCTTGTGTAATATAGATACAAAGAAATCACCAGGCCCCGATGATATATCGAACGTTTTTCTTACAAGATATGCACTCTGGGTGTCAGAATATTTGTACAGAATATATGTAACCTCTTTAGATACTTGCGTGATACCCGAGGATTGGCGCTCTGCGAGGATAGTCCCAATTCATAAATCTGGCTCAACATTAGAATTAAACAACTACAGGCCAGTTTCCCTAACATCCACAGCTTGTAAGCTCCTAGAACACATATTATTTAAGGCAATTATGATACATCTGGAAGATAATAAATTGCTTCACGACAACCAACATGGATTTAGGTCTGGACTATCCACTTCAACTCAACTTGCCGAGATAATTCATGATTTTGTAAATTCACTAAATTTTAAGGGCCAGATTGATGCAGTGTTTTTAGATTTTTCAAAAGCGTTCGATGTGGTACCACATGATGATTTAGTTACAAAACTGTACGCTATTGGTATTGACCACAACATTGTCCGCTGGATTACATGCTATTTGTCTTCAAGGAAACAATATGTGATGGTTGATGACGGCGTTTCTGACACATTAGATGTACACTCAGGAGTGCCGCAAGGGTCAGTGCTTGCACCATTATTGTTTTTGATATATATAAACGACATTTATTTTTCAGTTCAATCACCTGTAAAAATCCGACTTTTCGCGGACGATTGTGTTGTCTATGCCGACATTAATCAGCATTCGGACCAAGCCAGACTTAACGATGCATTGCACTCCATCTCCTCCTGGTGTGATAAATGGGGTTTGAAGCTCAACGCATCTAAAACGGCATCCATTACAGTCACGAACAAACAACATCCATTAGCATTCAACTATACCATTAAGAACGATTATGTTAAAAAAACTACGCAAGTCAAATATCTGGGTGTCACGCTCACAAGTAATTTAAATTGGGAACCCCATATTGACAACATCTGCAAGAATGCGATCAAGAAGTTAGCATTTTTAAAACGTAAGCTACGTCATACTTCACCCTTTGTAAAACTAACAGCTTACAAAGCGCTTATCAGGCCTAAGTTAGAGTATGCAGACCTGGTCTGGGCTCCATATCAAAAATATTTAATTAAAAAGATCGAGAGGGTGCAAAACCTGGCTCTGAGGTTCATTTACTCGAGCTATTCTCGTTTCGCGAGCGTCTCTGCCCTTCGCGAGAGGGCAAAGCTAAAGTCACTCGCTCATCGTAGAATAGTCTCTCGATTAAAATTCATTTATCAACTGTACCATGGTCACTTTAAAATACCAACTGAACGTTACATAACCGACCCGCCCATGCGCTTTGATCGTACTCATCATAATAAGACAGTTAGGCAGCCATTCAGTCACCTTAGCGTACATCAACATTCATTATTCCCTCATGCTCTCTCATTGTGGAACAGGTTACCGGAGAATGTGGTTAATGCTGGCACTACACAATCGTTCGCCCATCTCGTCAATGACATATCTTTTGATTTTTAAGAGTCTGCTATATATATTTGTTTCTCATCGGTGCTATGAATTTTTTGTTTTGTACTTTGTACTGTTACTGCTACAATTGCTATATATTATCTACGCTCCTTATTAATGTTGAGAATATTTGTGAATTCTATACTTGTATTCATTTTTATATATTCCGTTTGATATAGTCACTGATATTTATGTACCCACTCCTGCTTGGGCCCGATAGGCCTGCAGTATTTGTAAATAAATAAAAAAAATAATATGCCCGCCAGCTCCACTCTTTTTTTAAGTGATATAAATCAGTACTCTGTGTCGTTTCTAATCATTCCGCTCTATCTCTTAGCGTTCACCTATCATTTCTTTCCATTGCACGCAAAGTGCTCCTTATTTCAGGGCTAATTTTTAGTTAATCTCCATGTTTGTGCACCGTACGTTAGTACTGCGAGAATACAGTGATTAAATACTTTTAGCTTTAGTGACAACGGCAAGTTGCAGTCATGATTTAGGATATCTCCGGAATGTGCTGCATCCCAC
>CM023483.1:98058326-98173556 GCA_013339685.2 Hyalomma asiaticum
GTGTGTTCACAAAAAGATCCGCTGACAACTCGTTCGGCTTAGCTTGCAAAGATCTCACCGTTTGCGGACCCGCCTTGTTTGTGGCAGGTTCGCTCAGGGCTTTGACGCATGCAATTTAGTGCCTCCAGAGCAATGTCAGTCGCCCTTTCCCTCGTGTAAAACTGTCGACGATCCCTGTGCCGTGTAGAGGTGTTGCTGATGTCTACATGTAACGTGTTCATAAGTCCACATACCCAACCCATCTCCCGCCCCTGGAATCGACAGACTGCCGCTTATGCATTCCACAACTTCGCGAAGACAGGTTTCACTTTCCTGTTATGCCGATTCCTATGACAAAGGGATCAGCCACATTTTTTTTTTTTGTTTAATCGCCGCCAAAATGTTGTCGTAGTTGCTGGAAGTCGAACGTGCGCGCTTATCAGCGCGGTCCGGCAAATGAACATTTTAATGCGTGTACACACCGAATTTATGGTCACATCGCCTGTAACAATGGGCTATTAGAGCAACATTAATGATCGCCAACAACAAATTTTCTCCAGCACTCCCAGCCTGGCCTGCATATGCAGACACTATATTGATTTAGTCATACTGTTCACCCTCTCTTGAGGGTCGTTACAGCGAGGGTCAATGCACGTTATAGTAACATATTTGCAGAATAATGTGGAATTTGTAACACAAAACACTTGCAACAAAATACGCGGTTGTACAAATTTGTAGCTCCTAACATATGTAAGACAACTTATGTAATAATACATTTGTACAAAGGAAAACACAGTATACAAGAAATGATGGACTACACAGTTTTATCTAGGCAAACCTCAAAATCAGCCAAGGTCCCACTCTCTACCACATCATCTGGTAATTCATTCCACAGTTAGGAAAGAAAGAAAAGCGGAGTAAGTCTGTTCGAAATCTGCTCTTTGAGTGTATTGCGTGTTGTTCTTTGGGAACCTTTTATGGTGGTTGGTCAGATAGTCGTCCTTGTTTATTTTCACTTTTTTATGCAGCACCTGAAAAAGCAGCTTCAACCGCAGCTTCTGCTTTCTTACTTCCAGTGTTTCTAAGTTGCATATTTTCAACCATTCGGTTGCTGAATCACTTCTTTGATATTTGGAGCAAATAAAGCGAACTGACATTCTCTGAATCCATTCTAGTTTACTTTTCAAGACCCTTTGATGGGGACTCCACACAGCACAGGTGTATTATTCTAAGTTCAAACGGACATACGTCTTCTACGCAAGCAACTTCACTTCTTTCGTTGCTTGGCGCAATTTACTTCGCAGGAAGCACATCTTCTGATATGTGGACTGACAAATATGTTCAACATGGGGATGCCAGTTCAACTTACCTGTTATGGTTGCACCCAGGTATTTGAAACTCTCTACATTCGAATACCAGTACATTATCAGCAATGTGGTATGTAAACGAAGCACCTCTTTCTTTTTTGTTACGTGTGTGTAAGTTGAATTCTTTAAATTAATTTCCATATACCACTTTTTACACCATGAGCTTAAACCTTCGAGACATTGGCTGATCCTGAGTTGATATTTCGTACTTGATACTGGGCAATAAATTAGACAATCATCTACAAAAGAAGTTTAATTTTTACTGGTGGTTGGACAACTTCTGAGATGTCACTAAGGTATAAAAGGAAAAGTAATGGCCCCAATACGGATCCTTGTGGCACACGTGAATGTACCTCACGATTTCCCAACAAAGTATCTCCCACTCTGACCGCTTGTTGGCGATCGCTCGGGATGCTCGGATCCAATTGAGGACATCCTCATTGATGCACAAATCGCGTAGTTTAAAACGTAGTTTTCGGTGTGAAACTATGTCAAACGCCTTCGCAAAATCTATTCATATACCATCAATTTGCACGCAAGCATCTACAGCTACACAAAGGTCATGAATTGTTTCAATCAGCTGTATTACAGTTGAAAGGCCACTGCGAAATCTGGTCTGAAAGCGACATAAAAGGTCACTTTGCTCTAAAAATGAACGCATATTTTTCGCCACTATACGTTCAAGTATCTTACAACACACCCACGTGAGAGACACAGGCCTATAATTAGTCAACATTGTTCTATTACCACCTTTAAAAATCGGGACAATTGCTTTTCGCCAATCTTGAGGCAACGAGTGGTGATCTGATGATTTTTCGAAATTTATTTCGATGTAGTACGACGACCATTCTGCAAATCGCCGCAAAAAGTCGCTTGGCACATCATCCGGTCCACAAGACTTTTTCATGTCCAATAGAAGGAGTGATGGAATATGCCCTCTTTGTTAATTTTAATGTTGCCTGCCTGGAGTGTTGACGCCGGAGCCGATTCATTTTGTTGTCATATCCTGGTCCTTACAGAACAATAACTGGAAAATCGGTTCAGTCTTTCAGCGATTACTGTATTTTCCGTAATTAATTCAGCTCCATCTACAATCTGTTCAATTCCTTCATTCATTTCTTTCAAAATAGCCAAAACTTACGCAGTGAGCCTTTCAGAAAATTACTGAGGGTGTTATTGAAGCAATGTTTCTCAGATTGCGCAATCTCTGCTTTCAAGTTCTTTTTAGCACATGCTATTTCCACATTTGCCTTGTTCTTTTTGCGTAGTCCTTTATTTTGCGCTTCATTTGAATAATTGTTCTAGTTATCTATGGGTTCCTTTGTTTTGCTTTCTTTACACTAGTGGTTACGAAGTTATCTAAACAGTACCAAACAATTTCTTTAAAACGTGTCCAGAGTTGTTCCACCGACTCAAGCTTTGACCTATTCTGCAATTCGTCAAATGAAAGTTCCAAAAGGTCAATGATCGCCGTATCGTCTGCAGGACCGTAATCTTTAACATGTGCATATACATGATGCCTTGCTCGAAAACTCGTATCAGGAAACACGTCAACCACAACTACTTTAGCGTCTGATATACCGTCCTTAACTGATCTGGTGTAATCAGTCACTTTACTCCATATGAAGACCAAGTCCAACAATGACTGTGACGTAGGGGTGATCGCTGTATAATCTTTTACTATTTGCGTGAGGCTATGGGAAAGCAATAGCTCCAATAGCGCATCAGCGCTACGAGTTTCTGCATGACTAGTTGTGAATCTTTCCCAATTAATATGCGGTAAAACAAGGTCACCAGCCATTATCAGTCTTGTGTTTTTATTTACATGATCACACAAAAACATATTTAAGTCTTCTAAAACTCAGGTTTAGTACCAGGTGGTCTGTAGACTGCAATGAGATATGCATAGTTAGCATAATTCACCCAGCACCATACGTTTCTGTTAACTGGCAATGTACCTTTACTGTGGCGATTGTGTTTTAGATGCGACAGCATCTTATGCTCGGGCAGTGTCCGTTCTGCGGCGTCCGCAACCATACTGCACATGCGCAACTCTCCCTCATTCTCCTTTTCCTACGCAGGTGTGCGCTCTCCTCCTCCCCTCTCCCCCTCTCCGCCACAGGTGCGGCGCAGCAAATCATTGCATATAACCGCTCCGCCGCTGCTGCCTGCACGGCTCCCGAGCTCGGCGTGGACAAGCAGTGCCGACTTAGCTACTGCGCTTCCTCTACGACATGTAGCGGAACTGGTCGGGCTACAACTGGCTGCTGACCTCCTCCTTGAGTCGCCGGCCGTTACGAGCGCAGCGATATTCTGCGACTCTAAACCGGCCTTGCGTCTGCTCGCGAGGGAGGAACGCGGCCCGCCGCTCGTCCAACGAGTCGCTCACAGTCTGCTGTCTTTACGGGAGCGCGGATGCGACGTCGTCCTGCAGTGGCTACCCGCACACGTGGGCATCGCAGGAAACGAGGCAGCGGACGAACTCGCTAAGCGCGCCCACTCTGCCGACATCCCGCTGTCCGATTGCGCCAGTTCGTACGACTCTGCGCTCATCAATTTTCGTAGGGAACTGGCGCGATCCCACCCTGACTCGCGCATCGCCGACGGCTGCCCGCCATGCCCACTGCCCGCGACCGGTTCACTCGACGCGAGCGTGCACTTCTCTGCACCCTTCGAACCGGCCGCGGCGTGGACAGCCGAACGCCGTCATCGACTTCGTGGTGCCCTCTCTCCCGCGTGCATAGACTGCGGGGAGGTGGAGACCCTCGCACATCTTCTGTGTGGCCTGCCTGCCTTCGCCTCCGCTCGAGAACAGTTGTGTGCCAGCTACCGTAAACACGGCCTGTCGTGCTCAACACTACAGGACTTGTTGCACCCGGCTGGCTGCACTGAACGTCGCCGCTCCGCGCTTTCCGCCCTCCTCAACTTCATCGAGGACACGGGGTTGGCCGGGCGGCTATGACAAACTAGCGTGTGTTTTAAGTGTTTAAGCTAGCGCGTGTTTAGGTGTTTAAGTGTCTTTTAAGTGTTTTGAGTGTCGAGCTTGATGTTTACCTGTGACTTGTACAGTATGGTGCCTACGCCCGTGTCTCCCTCTCCCTTCCCTCTCTCCAACAGCTGCTGCAATAAATAAAGCGGGTAGAGAGCGCGCGCGCGCTTCGCTTCAGTAGTATCTCCTCCTTCTCCGATGAAAGAAGTTGGTGGTGTTGTGTGATGGAATCAACAGTTCCGTCAGCGAGTGGGTTGACGCAAGTACGCATCAGCATCAACCCACACTCTGACAACGGTCACGCGATGCGTGGTAACGAACAAAGTTAACGTAATAACACGCAAGGTTCACCGCAAAGGTAACACCGAAAACACTGCAAACCTGTAAACACCGCCGTTAAATGCACCCTTGAAACTCCTAGCGATGCTCCGCATCACCCCATGGTCCCCTTCGGGGAGATGGTGTAATTTTTTAGCTTTCTCGACAAATTTGCTCCATCAAATGTTCTGAAACTCCCTCGTTAAGTCCTGGCATCCATGGAACACAATGTAGGTCTTATATATAAGTATTTTGGAGAAGCCGTCAAATATCAGTGGCTTGAAGTGTTTTAGAGCTGGGACCTACAGGCGGCGTCGCCACCCGTATTTTCTTTTCGCGCGTTTCCTAGCTTACCGAGTGTCCTCTCCTCGTAAGACTGTTTTTTTTAGCTACCGTGAGAAGCTAACCTACTATTTCACTTCAGTATATACGTCTCTTTAAAGAACCACAGACAGTGAAAAATTTTCGGAGCGCCCCACTACGCCGTTTCTCTGACTTCAGTTCTTCAACCCCCTCCCCCTTGACGCTGAGCCGTGCTCCGGCGAAGGCTGCAGGAAATAGCGTGCTTTCCTTAACCGAATCACAATTACACAACTAGACTAAGACACAGCTTCAAAAATAGCCTTTGCAACAAGGGCCGACAGACCGCCCCGCGTCCGTGTTGTCCGCCAGCCAATAAGCAAACAAATAAGCAAACAAAATCGTCGTCATGAGACCGTTTCGATCCGGCCACGGTGGTCGTATTTTAGATGGAAGCGAAAATGCCAAAGGCCCGTGTAATGTGCGTTGTCGTTGCATGTTAAAGGACCCCAGGTGGTCATAATTTTTGGAACCCTCCACTACGGTTCTTTCTCCTTATATCTCGTTCATTCTCTTATACCCTACCCCCACGGACGCTTAGCGGTGCTCCCAACATGGGCGCATAGAGTCCTTGCCTTACTGAACTACAATCAATCGACGTTTTCAAAATGGCGACGTGTTTATGCCTTCGGTACCTGAGGAGCGTTCCTGTTCTTGAGTCCTTTTATCATTATAAGCATTGAGGTGCTTGAGAATCACGCACAAAAATCCGTGGTCTCTCACAGCTTCCATCTGCAAAAGGCCACGGTACAGTTCATTCCGCTTCCGAGCCCGTCTTACGCGTGAAACTTCCCTGAACAGAGTTGAAAAAGTCGGGTGGCATCGTTAGCGGCGCGCCGGATTTTTTGCATTGCAATCACTTGATTTCAGTTCAATAATGAATTATTCCTTCGATATACCACTCTGTAAACGAATGAAGAGCTAGAAATTTATGCACATACCCATTATTGTTGCCACGCTCGCTTTATTTTGGTCGTATGGAAAGTTCAAAGGAACTATTTGAAGTTTCACTGAGGTACAGTGGCTGGCGGTTATAAGGGCGTGGGAGGGGATTTACTGTAGGCTTGAGTTGTATCCAACAATATGCGGCCTGACTGCCATGTCCGCAGTCCCCGTCGTCGGCGGTCACGCAGAGGGGAAAAGCGGACCCGCGCTTCCCAGGCAACAGTCGAAGTCCCGAGTATGTCCTCAAAAGGTGCAAACGTCCTCGTCCGCTGCGAGGGATCCTGGAAATGCCCTTAGTGCGTTCGTCACAGGATTATCCCAAAATTGTCCTCATAAGGACGTGCTGAGGACAACAGTTAGCACACTGTATGATCTTAAGAACTGCATCAGTTATGTAAATACACCATATCTCTTTCAGCTTAAGCATTTCACCTTTCCTGTCAGTGAACTAACGAAAATAAAGATGATTATGATTATGATTAATTGACTGCAGCTGTTCTCCAGGTAACTAATCATTGGCAAAAAGTTAGTTATGATACACGCACGATACCCCCGGCTTTTCTTCATTTTTTTTCTCAGAAAGACTACATCGCATGTTAGTCGCCGATGGAATTCTGGCACACAAATATAGTTTGATTAACCATCCGGCGCAGCTCGATTTCTTGGCAAAAGAAGAAAGAAAGATGGGATGTCAAAATATGTAACGACCATCGTGCTCAGTTTCTCGTCTCTGGCAACCCTGAGAAGATCAAGACTGAGAAGAGGGTCAAGCACAGAAGTCAAGCCAAGCCCGAGCCTACACTTCCTCGAAAAACATGGCGCCAAACAAAGCGAGCGCAAGCACATGTGAAGATTAAGCGCTACCAGGCAGAATTTTGGTGAGTGTTAGTCCACTTCTTGAAAACGTTTCCTGCCACTTTGTGTTTTCATGATGGTGGGAGGCGGCGAACGAATGTCTCGCCGGCATCGAAAACGCTGCGTCGATACCTGTGTGAAGCTTGTCAGTGTGTACAATGACATCGTACAGCTGGCGTGTAGCGCCCCGCGTCCGATGAATAACTCACAAACGTCTGATACCTGTCAGGCGCAGCATTATAGAGTGACGGGTGGAGATCTGGCGTACAGGAAAGTGCCAACAGCCTGAAAAACAAGGACGAACGATGAGACACACACAGCGCTGTGTGTTCTTCGTCATTGCTTTAGCGCTGTTCTTACTTTTAATACGATTGTAGTGTCGCCTGTTACGTCAAGGGGGAAACGGCTGTGAAAAAATAGAGTGTAATTTCTGTGATTCCACTTGTGTTCAGGTGACTGATAGAGCTGCCCTAGTTTTCCCTTTGTTACTGGGATCGTCTGCCTATATTTCGCCTGAACTCTTGCAGTGCCTTATAATTGCAGCTTTGTGTTTTTTGATTCATTGCATATTACGTATTAGCAATTTCTTTTCAAGTTTCTTGTTTTCAGTTCTCGGTCTGTGTGTTAGTACGAGCAGAACACAGTGACTGCATTTTTTTAAAGCGCACTAGTAAAATGACGTTATGTGACTGTATGTATAAATTAATTTTGAAGCTATCTGAAGCTGGCCCTTGGGGATCAAGCAAACAAGATTACTACGAGTTGAGCATTAAGGCAGCCAGCTTGCTGCTATGATGCAGCAATGTGTAATAGCATCACCAATTGCTGGGCCTTTCACCAGTCGGCACCACAAAGAAGTCGTAGTTCCGAACAATTTGAGGGCAGTACAAAATATTAAGATTTGTAGGCCACGATTTCTGTAAGTTAAACGATTAACCCCCTTGTTTGTTTTTTCCCTTTACTTTACGTCTATTGATGAAATGGAACCTGACGCAAAGCACATTTTACAGATACGCGAATTTTGGGTGTTGTTGACAGAAGCGTAGACCTGCAGCAACATGGCAAAATTATTTATTATTTATTAATTTATAAATACTGCAGACAAGAAGTCCAGACAGGGTGAGCACTGTACGAATGGTACAGAATAAATAACAGAATGAATCCTGGGTGTTCTCCTGAACCAAGAAGGTGCAGTGCAATTAGCTTGCTCATCCGAAAGGACAAGAAAGGTTTTGCTGCACTGAAAGTTGCTGACACAAGTAAGGCGCTTTTTCATTAGGCATGCAAGTAAGGCACTTTTTTGATTAGATCAATAGAGCAGCGGCCGAAATACCCTGAAGGAAATATTCTGCTCATGACGTCTGAATGGGAAGTTATTATACTGGTTTAAGAACTCAATAATCTTTTCAGCCTAGTCAAAAGGACCGTTTTGTTCATAGCCGAAATTTGAAACTCCTAGGACCTGCCAAGTTTTAGAGCGTCTGAACTTGTGGAGCCATGTACCTGAGGAAGTAATTTAAATAGCCAAAGGCAATTGTGACATCGTTATCTGTATTAAGTATGCTTCTATGTTGTCGAATTCTCTTTAGAGGCTGCAATGTTTAATTTTTCTGCCCCAGAGAACAGCAATGTGGAGGCTATTGTAATAATTTTGGCTGCACCACTCTGGAAAAAAACAAGAACTGTGGGCCAAGGCTTAAGGCTTTCATATCTCAAAGTGCAAGTATTCATATTTAGACTATGACAAAATATGCTGAGGACTGTTACTTGTATCCTTGCTAATAATTTGTAGCTTAATTTGTATCATTGTAATTGTATTTTTTAAATTTCGGAAACTTCCCTTTGAGCGCAGTAAAAAGTTGTAAAAATGAACAGATTAGATCTGTATGAAAAAGTATAAAGTGAATCATGAAATTATCAGAGTCAGTGCCTGTTGGACAGCTCAAAACCAGCCTAGCCCGAGACCTGTTGCATAAAGGTAGCTAAGACAACCTACGGTCTAATCCTTGCAAAACGTTTTATACTTCGTGTGGCATCCAGCATACTCATGTGAGCTGAAAGTATGGCCCTGTCAAAAGACGAAACACTGATGGGAGAAGTGGCATACACGGCGATTGCTAGTAATTGAGCATGCCACTTTCTTTTGTTTCACTATTACTTTACTTCTGCTTCCCTTCCCCACCCCTCCTCTTTCTGGTCTTCTTCCGTTGTCTGCTTTTTCTGCTTCAGCTTCTCCGTTATCCGCTTCCTCTTCGTTGTCGGCGTGTTCATCTTCTTCGCGTCACTCTCTCCTTATTACCAAGTCCATCCAGTTGATGGGATGATGCTCCTGTAGATCTACGGCATTACCCATCCAGTTCTTCACCGTCATCTTTGTCTTCGATTGCTGTCTTCTTCCTCGCCTTCGTTTGTGAAAGCATAGCCGGCGGTTGGCACATATTGTCAGACGTTAAAAATTCCTCAAGTGCTACTGCTGGTTATCTCCAGCCTATAGACATTCCGTGGAGCAGTTATGTTTTTCTTGTTCGTTTTTCCTTGATGTGGACTGAAGTCCCGTCAAGAGATGATCGACGTCGATGAAGCAGGAGGCAGGTTGGAGGTATGAACTTGAAGGTATTGTAGCAAAATTTACAGTCATATGTACATCTTGCCGAAGCACCTGATGATAACATAGACATCAAGCGTCTTACTCTTCTACTTAACTTTCTTAGTTAGAGCCTAGAACCGTTACTACATACAACGACTAGTCTCACTGTTCGACCACCGAGTGGTTACGGCCCAGACAGAAGTTGCATCGTAGGAGTCTTACTGATCATCAGTTAAGTGATTACAGCCTAGACTGAAGGGAAACGAATCCCGTCCAGTCTTTAGTACCTTGCGGTAACAAAGAAAAAGGGGAGGGTGGCCACTGCTGGTCCGCCTCAACCTTCTGTCATCAATCTGTTTATCCTCAGATTAAGCCACCCCTAGTGGGCTGTCCCTAATCCCGACAGCAGCGTCTTTACAGTTTAAACAGGCATTTTGGAACCTACGGTGTTTACTACTTCGTGTGGTATCCAGCATACTCATGTGAGCTGAAAGTATGGCCCTGTCAAAAGACAAAACACTGAGGGGAGAAGTGGCATACACGGATGCTAGTAATTGAGCATGCCACTTTCTTTTACTGCCTCATACTTTCAGCTTTCATACCAAATGATCCAGATTTAAACTTAGTGCCCTATGAGCTCGCTGCACAAACCTGTACAAGGTTTGCCTTTAAATGACAGTGTTTGTATTGAATCCAACATGTGGACTTGCAAGACTGACGTGTGAGCATGACAAACGCACAATCAAGTGATAAGATGCTACTGGGCCTTGCCAGGCATAAGATCAACTGAGAGAGTGCACAGAGTTAGCCACAGCAGGCGACATAACTATACTTTAGGTGAACTGAGATCTACGTTTTCTACGTTTGTCCTAATTTTACAAGCGCGTGTGTGCACGAAACTGTACAAATTAAAAACATGGAGTCATCACTCAGATGTACTTGTCTGGTCTTATAAATTTTGCACTGAAAGTGTCAAGTGCGTAAATAAGTGAGTTGTGTCATTGACACAACTTTATATTCTTGCTGTATTGAATGGGACGTAGTGCACCTTAGAAGTATCATTTTGTGCTTGCAACTCATTTGACCTTAAAAAGACAACGGTAATAATTACTCATGATCACAATCTTGCTTTCTTTTAGGCTTACTGGAAATACCTGCAGTCGGATTTTTTTGAAGATCACATACCACAGTTCTTCCCTGAGAGCTTCACCAAACTTCCAAGAAAGTGTACGTCATCTGAAGAATTATTGTTGGGGCTTGTCAAGGAGCGCCAATTCGGCATCAAAATAAATGTATCTAGAAACTGGTTGTATTTTCTGTGCTTTAACAGATGCCATGACTCTGCTGTATATGCATCGCCTTGTTGATATAACACGAAGCGGAAGCAATCGTGGATACCTTATTGGTACTCCAGATGTCCAAAATATCACAGAGGACCTCTGCGTAGCGTACACGGGATGCCTCTTCATTGTCTGGGTTGTCTTGGGCCCACACCAGGCCACTGCTACACTGTACAATGAACTCGAAGCTCTTTCCCACCCCAGCTGTTTACTAAGAGCTCACAGGCGTAGAACAGGCTTTAGTTTTTGTTGCAGCAACAATACTGCGTTCGACTTTTTAGGGGCGAAGCTCCTCTTAGTCTAACCTTGTCCTGCGTCAGGCGCCAGGCGTAACCGGCGCCCTCGGCGCGTGCCTCCCGGCGCGTGCCGCTTGCTCTCTCTCCCGGCGCGCGCCTCCCGGCGCGTGCCTCGCTCTCTCTCACTCTTCCATCTGCTGTCTTGTGAGAGAGAGAGAGACAGAGAGAGAGAGCGCGAAAGGCGCCCGTTGACTATGGAAACGCTCTTTCTTAGATGAACGCTCTACCAGCTCGCAAAGAAGGAGAACGTGCCCTCACCCGCGAGAGACAGCGTTGGCTCAGTCAGCGTCTCCTAGCGAGTTTCTTGATTGAGAAATACCGACTGCTCGCGTTGGAGAACCGTTCACCGGCCACTCATATATATATATATATATATAATATATATATATATATATATATATATATATAATATATATATATATATATGCACTGGATCTTGACTTGCACTGAAGTGCCGGTGGGAGATTTCACTTGTGCATAGTTGAACCATTAGGATTCGTAGCGTGCGCGTTAACTAAATTAATCCGGAACTCGGCACGATCTACGATGAACCTCCCGAGCTTCGCCCACTCATCATCATACACTCCGTGGAATGCTGTATTTTTTTTCTCTACTGTGCTTCCCCTATATGTAAAACTCAAAAACTATAGTTCAGCAGGTAGGTATATAAGGGTAACAATAAGGCTTCTTTATGATGAGAGCAGTAAATGAAGCTTAGCAGAGCTCATGCTGGCTGAGATTCGAAGAATTCATAAAATGTCTCAGCATTTACGTGCCGAAACGATGACATGGTTATCATAGACGACGTAGTGGAGGGCTCAGCAAATTTCGACCTCCTGGGGTTATTTACCGGGCGCTGACATCGCACAGCGCTCGGTATTTAACCTCCACTGGAAATGCCACGGCCGCGACCGGGGTCGGACCCATGTCTTTCAGGCCAGCGGCCCACTACGGTGGACGGCTGCATTGTGCTGCAAAGGTGAAATTGTCTGGAAGCAGGAAGTCAAGCAGAACAAAAGACAAGTTCGGTGGGGCTTTGCGTTCAGCGCACTCTGCTTCTCAGTAGCTCAGTTCGGGCGCGGATGGATAAAAATGTCTTCCGGTTAGAGAACCCATCTGGGACAGTAAACTTTGTCTTCAACGCCTTGTACAATGAAATTGACGTAAATGTGCTAACTTTATATTCTATTCAGTCCGCATTGCTCCACTCTCAACTAAGTGAGAATTGTCAAGTTCAGGCCATTGGAGTTCGTGTATACTTTCTCTACATTTGCTTCTAGTTAATTGTATAATTATGCGTTTTGCAAGCGCACGAGTGACATCCCCAAGTGTTTTCATGAAGCGGGAAGAATTGGCCTGTTGACAGGCCAGAAATAGGGAGTGATATGCCTGGAAATATGTGTGTGTGTGTTGCACCACGCGGAACTCAAGACGTTGTCAGACCAACTGTTTATTGGGTGAAGCTGGGAACAGCTTCGCCCAATTATGCACCACACTGCAAAATGATAGCGGCGTGAAGAGTCTTCGCTCAGAGAAAAACTGACAAGCGCCGAAATGCCTCGGCGGTTGTACACACGCCATAATGCGTTCTCGCATTATCTCTGTAATTCTAGAAGTCACTCAAATGGGCGTATTAGGCATGAAAAGTATCAAGAACGGTCGACACGGTTCCCGAAGCGACACGCAAGATAAACGCGGACTGCGCTGCGCGTAACAGAAAGTGATTATATACGGCGCTCCCCGCAAGCAACGAAAACAAGCGCGCGTGTCAGGAAAGTGATAACGGCGTTCTCCTTAAAGAAACCAAAACAACCACATGTGTCACTACCCTCTTCTGAAAAGGCATGTTCCAGATGCTGAAAACAGAAGATGAAAGTAAGAGTACATGAAATAATTATACGTCACAATTAATCTGTGCGCGTAATAAGGTTTAAGTCGCACCACGTGTACTACTTCGGGTCGTGCACGGCGCCGCTGGGATGATGTTAAGCCACGGTCATGACCTCACAGTCGAGTGCACCACACGTCCTGCCGTATCTTGTAGTGTCCGTAGTAGCGCCGAAAGAGCTTCTCACACAGTCCGCGTCGTCGTATCGGCGTCCAGAGCAAATCGCCAGCTTGATATTCTGCGTAGCGTCGTCAAGATTGTAGAGCGGCTGTCGAACCTCTGCTGGTACTTGATACGCAGGCGCGCGAGCTCTCGAGCTTCTTCGGCGCGCTGTAAGTAGCTGACAACGTCGAGGTCTCGTCAGTGACGACCGGTTGCATAATGCCAAGCGTCGTTGCTGGGCTCCGTCCGTAGAAAAGCTTGTATGGCGTAAGCTGCGTCGTTTGTATGGCCGTGTTATACGCGAAACTCACGTATGGAAGTATGGCGTTCAACGTCTTGTGTTCGACATCGATGTACATGGCCAGCATGTCGGCGATGGCCTTATTAGACGCTCGCGGAGGTAATTCGTCTGCGGGTATTAGGTTGTGCTTCGGCGGTGGCTTGTCTAGTTGTATCTCAAGATCGCCGGAGTTAGGCCAGCCGTAAGGCCGTACCTCTCGGTGATGAGGACCTCTGGGGCTCCATGAGGTAGGACGATGTTCTCAATGAAAAACTTGGCCACCTCACTGGCACTGTCTTGGGCACGGCTCTTTTTCGGCGTAGCGGGTGAGGTACTCAGTCGCTACGACTATCCATTTGTTGCCGGAAGATGACGACGTCGGGAATGGCCCCAGTAAGTCCATACCGATTTGCTCGAACGGTCGGCGGGGTGGTTCGACGGGCTGCAGAAGTCCGACTGGCCTGATCGGAGGCGTCTTTTGTCGTTGACAGTCTCGGCAGGTTCTTGCATAGGTGGGCAACGTAGCAGTGAGGACAGGGCAGTAGTACTTCTTGGATCCTCGCGAGTCTGCGGCAGAAACCAAGGTGTCCGGCTGTCGGCTCGTCGTGTAAAGCTTCCAGAACCTCCGGTCGTAACGGTGAATTCACTACGAGGTCGGCTCGGCGTGGCGAGAAGTTCTTCAGGAGAACATCGTCACACAGGGAACACGAAGGCATACTTCCGCCGGCATACCTTCGGCACAATGACTGTCTTGACTTCCAGGTGGCCCATGGGCTTATGAGCTCTGGGTCAATTCGTTGTCATTCCGTGAATTCGTCGGCATTTATGGCTCCCAAGAAACTCATCTTCTGGTGACCCTATGGAGGCGGATCGACGGGAGCTCGAGACAAGCAGTCGGCGTCGGAGTGCTTTCTTCCGCTTTTGGAGACGATGGTGATGTCGAATTCTTGGTCTGAGATTCCATCGTGCCGAGGCGTCCTGATAGATCTTTCAAGTTAGCTAGCCACCACAAGGCGCGCTGGTCACTAACGACTAGGCCTGCCGTGCAGGTAGGGGTAGAATTTCGCTGTAGCCCAGATGATGACAAGGTTTTCCTTTGTGTGGGGGATAATTCCTTACTGTCTTCGAGAGTGGCCGGCTAGTGTAACTGGTAACCCTTTCAAATCCGTCGTTCCTCTGCACAAGGACGGCGCCGATCCCTGCGCTGTTTGCGTCGGTGTGGATTTTGGTATCGGCTTCTTCGTCCAAGTGCGCGAGCATTGGCGGCGCTTGTAGATGTCGCTTTAGTCCTTGAAATACCTCGACTTGCGGTGTTTCCCATTTGAACTCGACCCTGAGTGCTTGAAGAACAACGTGAAGGCGACTGAGGTGTTCGTCAAAGCTGGAAGCAAATACGACGGCGTCGTCCAAGTAAGCGAGGCAAGTGTGCCACTTCAAGCCTACCAGTACTGTGTCCATGACCCGCTGAAACGTCGCGAGCACCGAGCAATGGCCAAAGGGCACGACCACTCGAACAGCCCGTCTGGTGTTATGAAGGCATATTCTCTGGGTCTTTCTCGTCTACTTCGATTTGTCAGTAGCCGGTTTTGAGGTCCATCCGCAAAAATCCACAGCATATCCACGGAGTGAATGATGATGAGTGGGCGAAGCTCCGGAAGGTTCATCGTAGATAGTGCGAGTCCGGATTAATTTAGTTAACGCGCACGCTAAGAATCCTTATGGTTCAACTACGCACAAGTGAAATCTCCCACCGGCACTTCATTGCAAGTCAAGATCCAGTGCCTATATACTACTATATATATATATATATATATATATATATCTGTCGCGGGTGAGGGCGCGTTTCTCCTTCTTTGCGAGCTGGTAGAGCGTTCATCGAAGAAAGAGCGTTTCCATAGTCAACGCGCGCCCTTTCGCCTCTCTCTCTTTGTTTCTCTCTCTCTCCACAAGACAGCAGATGGAAGAGTGAGAGAGCTCGCGCGCCGGGAGGCACGCGCCGAGGGCGAGCGCGAGCCTCCCGGCGGCGCGAGGTGGCTACATACCACTACAGAGGAGGGAACGACCCACACCCTAAGGAGCTTCGCCCCTAAATACTTTGCGATGTAGAATAGATCCATGGCGTCGTCTATCCGTGGGAAAGGACACACAACTTCCGTCGTGATTCTGTTCAGGCGATGACAATCGATGTAAAAACGACAGATTCCATCCTTCTTCTTCACTAACGCCATGGTGGACTCGTTGACGGCTGGATGATGTCGTCACGCAGCATTTCGTCGACTTGTTGCTTGATGGCCTCGCGTTCGCGTGCCGGGACTTGGTAGGGGCTGTGGCGGATAGGACGGGTATATACCTCGATTACGACGCGGTGTTTGGCGAGAGGGGTCTGACGAAGACTTGATGAAGACGAGGAACAGCCCTTGAATTGCTGGAGTAAGGCCTTGAGCTCCTCTTGTTGTTGCCTGGATTAACCTTGTATGACGTCGAAAGCGGTTGAGGACTGTGCGTTCGTCGTTGCGGGTTCCTAGAATCCGTCAGGGCGAAGGCGTTGCTTGCTTCTACAATATCATCTATGTGCGCGAGCATCGTGCTCCTATTCAGGTGCGTGTATTCGTTTCTGTTTCATTACCTTCCCTTCGCAGTTATGTAGTTTGTCTATCTCTCTGGCGACGCACATCTGACGGTTCAGGAGCAGGGGCTGGTCGCCGTCGATGACGCCTTATAAGTCGGTAGCGCATCGGTGCCGACGGAAGTGATGACGCTCGACAGTGGTGGACGGTTACCTGCTCTTCTGTCACATCCAAAGCATGGCAGCGAGGCTGCTATCCGGCGGCGTTGCATTATCCGTGGAGAGAGTCATTGACTCTGATCTTAGGTAGATGACTGCCCCGTGTTGGTCCAGGAACTCTATGCCTAAGATGACATCTCTTGACCATTGCAACATGACCGAAAGCTCACCGAATAGGTCTGACTGTCAATAGTGACTCTTGCCGAGCACGTTCCAGTCGTTGTTATAAGGTGGCCCCCTGCTGCTGGGATAACTGGTCCTTCCAGGCAGTCTTTACTTTCTTGAACTTACCGGCGAAAAGACCACTGATTAAACAGTAGTATGATGCTGTAGCCGTCGATAATCACGTCGAGGTCGGCGATTCGTCGTCTGACGTTGCCGTTAGGTCGGGGCGTTGGATCAAGGCTGCGGCGGCTTGCTCCGCTGCTCCTATGTCGCGTCGGCAAGTCTTTCGGTGGCGAAGTGTTGTGAAAGGCTCTGGCCAGGCGGCGCGCTGAGACTACGCCGGGAGGATTTGTGCGTCGTGGTCGTCGCCGCCTTTAGTTTTCTGGATAGGGGAAGGGATGTCGGCCTTGGGTTGGGCTGGTGTACTGGCGGCGATCCGGCTAGATGTAGCGTCCAGGCGAAGGTGAACCGGATGGTCGTCGTCGTTCATCTGAGCAGAACGCGGCGTGTTCACGTCGGAGCCACGCAGACCCATCTCACGGTACTGGAAATAGCGGTAGGTATGGCCCGCTTCTCCGCAGTGGTAGTAGTGGAGGGTGGTTGGGGATGCGCCATACGTCGGTTTTTCTTGGACGGTAGCGCTGGTCGACTGACGACAGTGTTGAGTGGCGACGAAACAGCGGAGGCGTAGGTTCCTGGCGCGGGTGAGGACCGGCGGCAACTCGACCTGCAGCAGCGGCGTAGGTCATCGCCTCCGGTTGGGATTGCAGTGGTTTGAGAATAGGCAGCAGTCGCTGTACTTCGTTGCGAACAAGGTCTCCGTAGTCTCCGTAGTCTGGGGTCAAGCGCCGATTGTATTGACGGGTGCGCATTTCAATAGTGTTTTCAATGGTCGTCGTCTCGGACAGGAGCTCTTGGACCGTCTTCTGTGGGTTTCTTTTCAGCCCTGCGAAGAGCTCCTGCTTCACTCCTCGCGTGACCAGGAGTATATAGCTTCTTCTCCTCAGATTCGTCGGCATCGGCGTGGCGGAAAAGTCGCATCATCTCCTCCGTAACGATCGTGACGTTTTCATTCGGGAGCTGCACTCGAGTCTCAAGCAAGGATGCGGCTCTTTCCTTGCGCCTGACGCTTGCGAAAGCTTGCAGGAAAGCCCCGCGAAAGATGTCCCAGGTTCGAAGCTCGGACTCACGGTTCTCGAACCAAGGTGTCGAGCCAGCTTTCTGGGCACTCATATGATGATCCGCGAAATGCAGGTAGCTCTTTTGGAATGCTGCATAACCACGATTGTTGGAAGCACTGCAGTCGTCATCGGGGATGCTGTTTTGGTCGTTGCCCTGCTCTTCTTATCCTGTCGGGAAGCGGCTGGAATTCTGGTGGGAGTCCTCGCTGCCTGCGGCTAGCTCGAAGGATCGGGTTGGACTCGCCCTCTTGGCGGCTCCAACCCGATCCTCCAACCTAAACCGAGCCACGCACACGCGGCCGGCTCCAACCCGGCGGCGTGGGCTTGGCTCATGGCTGGACGGGGGCTTGCGGTACGTGGACCAATAAGCACCTCCACCAGATGTTACGTGGTCGTGACGCTAAAGCACGCAGAACTCGAGACATTGTCAGTCCTACTGTTTACTGGGCGAACTTGTGCCCATCAAAGTGAAGAAAATCGCACTGCGGGATGATAGTGGCGTGAACAGTCGTCGGTCGACGGAAATTGTGGCAATGGACGAAATCCGTCGGCTTTTACATCCACGTCATAACGCGTTCTCGCATTGTCACTGAGATTCTAGAAGACACTCAAGTGTGCGCGTCAGGAGTGCAAGGTTTCGAGAACGGTCGACATGGTTTCGGAAGCGACGTGCAAGATAAATGCGGCCTAAGTTGCGCGTAACAGAAAATGATAACAGCGCTCCCCGCAAACAACGAGAACAAGTGCGCGTGTCACAGGGAAGTGATAACGGCGTTTCCCTTAAACAAACGAAAACGACCGCACGTGTCTATATATATATATATATATATATATATATATATATATATATATATATATATATATATATATATATATATGAACTATAATTTGTTTGCTATAGACATCTGGATACTTAGCGTCATGCTAGTGTGGATGCATGCAATATGTGATCTTGCATGGATGCACATGCACGATGCATACGCATGTATATATATATAATATATATATATATTATATATATATAATATATATATATATATATATATATATAATATATATATATATATATATATATAAACAGAGCTCGCCGTGCCGAAGACGCTCGCGCTAGAGGAGCGAAGTGCAAGAGGAGCAGACGAAGAGAAGGACGAGGAAGTCAGAATAGAACAGCCGGCCTACAGCTAAGGCGCTGTCTCTACGTCTCTCTTCTTTACAATATATATATATATATATATATATATATATATATATATATATGGAAAGGGGGTGAAGCTCTGATGGATCCGGTATAACAAAGACGTAATGCCGGTGACACACGGTAGAAAAACGACTTTATTTCTAACGTTTCGGCCAGGGGCTGGCCTTCGTCAGAGTGATGCGCTACAAGCAATGTAACAATTCTTATACAAGTACGTGCGCGTTTAGGTGGCGAGTGGCAACAGTACGCAACTACTCAGCATGAATGGGTACATAGGATCAAGTGATTAAAGCGCCATGAGTAGTCAATGCAATCAGTAAATGGCGACAAAAATGTGCTGAAATATATCACAAAAATTTCACAAAAATTTGAGGGGGAGAGGGGGGGGTTGAACCATCACAAAAAGTTTAGATAAGTGAGGGCGCAGACAAAGACCAGTGTAGACATCGGCAGGCGCCGCGTGACAGGCAATGAAGTACGGTGCCATCATGTGATGCTTTTGCGGCGGGAGGCAATATACTAAGTAAGCAGAAAACACACACATATATATATATATATATATATATATATATATATATATATATATATATATATATACTGAAATTTCGTCAAAGTAACTGCAGTAGGCGGCATGCTCTGAACACAGCCATTATAAGAGCACTGCATTGCATTCCAAGCATGTGTGGCTCTTGTACGGGTTCATCGTTGAGTTCTCTCACTTTTATTTAACTGCGAATCCTATGAGGGGGGGGGGGGGGCGAGAACTGTAAAGTTCAATGCCCACCGTGGTTCAGTGGTAACGACATCATTTTCCTCTCCGCTATGTGACCTAATTAAAAATATTAATTCTCCAATTAGGACCCCGGCGATACCTTCAAGAGAAAAGTAAAGTTCAAGAGTAAGTAACTGAAGCTCACATTTTCTTCATGTATACGAGAATAACTGTCCTGTTAATTTCTTCCCAGCGCTTTCATGAAAGCGCGCGGGATCTAAAAAAAAAAGAAAAAAGAGGGCGCCGTACGATTCACCGCTTCTGCACCAACATTTTGGCGCCAGCGTGAGTTCAATGAACCAGAAAAGGCTGCTTTACGACGGGACATCGAACGAACATGCTGCCGGTAACTGCGGTTCATTTCTTCTCGCGTTCATTGTTTTTAGAATGCCGGTGAACGACTCTTAGCCCTTCTGTATATAGCTGCACTTTTGTCACAAAGGGCAGAAAAAGTGGCGCCGCTGGTATTTTCAACAGAAGGTCCACTGGGGCTACTGCGATTGTTCGGACAACAGTGCGGTGCTAACACGTCGGTGGCTGACTACAGCTGTCGTGACCATACCAACGGCACACGCGCGCGCGTTCATGCACGTGCCGCCATCCAACACAAAGAAATAAATAATAAAATATATGGAGCATATACATGAGTCACGAATGCTGTAAAATCCTCTTAATTCTGTTATCAACAAACCCTTTTAATTCTCTTATGCGCCATAATTATGAACAAGCTGAACCATCACGCCGGGGAAAACGGGGAAATGTTTGCACAAGGGGATTCATGAACGGAGCAGCAAAATCGCGACACGCGGTGCTATTGTCCCCGAGCGCACCTACAGCGAGAGTGCCCAGCATATCCAATTTTAAAGGAATATGTGGCCGTCATGGGTCTACTCACGAACCACGGCGAAGCTGTCACTTAAAACCCAACCCCTCTGTTATACAGTGTTTTCCGCCGGCCACCCCTTCTTTGAAAAAGCCATTGTGCTTCGCACTCTAGCTAGAGGAGACAACGCCAAGCGTCGCGATTTTTCCGCTCCGGTCACGAGTTATTTCTGTTAATATTTTTTCCGTTGAGACTGTACGTGATATAACGATGCCATGCGAGAGCGCACTACTACCTTTTGTAAGAGTTTTGAAGGCGTCTTCTAGGGACACATATCTCTGAGAGCACAGCTTTTCAAGTAAGTAAGGCGTAAGGTGCAATCGGTCACTAAATATGACGTCACTGCGCTTCTCCATGGCAACCAGGAGCAGTGGGTGCGACGTCAGGCATGTTTCTCTCATTCAATCGTTAGACCTCGCGTCGCGGAGGAGCGGCACCCCTAAGCAGCAGCACTCTGTGCTGCAGCACGTCCCCGCTTCTTCGATGTCGACCGGCTATGTAGCCCTCCCTGTGGTCCCTACGGCGTAACGTGAACGTCCCCATTCAATGATTGATGATTGTGGTTAGGTTAAGGAAAGGACGCTAATTTCAGCAGCCCATGTCGGGAAGACGGCTAAGCGTCTGTGGGGGAAGGGGAAAGGGAGTGAAAGAGATACAATATGAACGCCGTAGTGGAAGGCTCCGGAAATTTAGACCACCTGGGGTTCTTTAACGTGCACTGACAACGCACAGTACACGGGCCTCTGGCATTTTCGCCTCCATCGAAAATGCGACCGCCGCGGCCGGGATCGAACCCGCGTATTTTGGGTGGCAGCCACCGCGGCGGACCCCCCGTTCAATCGGCTATTCTAGTCTAACAAGACCAGACAACCTCCGTTACATATGCTGGGCACATATACATATGCATTGCACCTGCATGCGATTGTATTTGTGCGGGCACAAGGAAACTTTGAACTTTAATTTGTTTGCTATAGACATCTGGATACTTAGCGTCATGCTAGTGTGGATGCATGCAATATGTGAATCTTGCATGGATGCACATGCAAGATGCATACGCTTACACTGCTAACGCGCGTACGTGTAGCAATTTTCAGAAGTTCCCTCCAGCACTGTGGAAGCTACACGCCTTTTCGGTCAGTCGGGAGGACGACCACATGTTAATCGTGTCCCTCCGCGGCTTTTCATCTGCAAATGGCGGGCGATGCACTGACAGCTGCGGCCTTTGAAGGCGGCTCGCAGGTGCATGTCCGAACAGTAGCATTTCGTCTCGCTTCGGAAGAATTCTGCCCTCGACGGCCTCCTAGCCTTGGCTCTGCTGCACGGAACTAGTAAAACAGAGTATAGTACGATACTGCAGGTGCCTCTACCCTGCGCAAGCATAGAGGTGGTGGACACCGTGTAAGTAGTTCTGCCACCCTCTTCTTCTTTATGCTTTCTAAAGAAGGGCAGAACCATTCTTTAAGAACCACTCCCAGCCACTCTTACTACGAAAATACAAGGACCTCGACTTAACGAAATTTGCGGTATAGCGAAGCTTATTGCTGCAAGTATGACATTTTTGTATCGATGTCTGACTGTACGGGGAACTTTTACGCGCAAGAAAAGAAAAGAATATTCAAGGTTTTTCCCTGAAAGTTATATTTCACCGACTTAACGTCTATGCTGCCGGGGAAATGAGGGAATAGTCTCCCGACTTCTTGTACATTAAGTGCATTCAAAAAACCTTTTAGAGGCCTCCAAGAAAGGCTACGTTCAGGTAACCAATCTCTGCACGTCTGTGCACGCCGACCACTTCTACAGTTTTTCTTGACTCCGAGTGTCTCGGCCTTGTAAAATAAAGTTGCACATGTCTGTAAAAGGGCTGACTGATAATGTCAGCGAATCTTAATAAGGGCTTTACGTTCAGTGTCGCCCGAAGCATCGTTCAGTAGCATGCATAAACGTTGGTCAGTGCCAATCTCGCAGGTACTTCTAGTCGATGGTGTAAATATCTATATTTCTGCAGGAAATATTGTCAAAATGGAATCGGGTCACGACGATGAGACGAATACTCAGAAGCGAAAGTAGTCGCATTTATATTAAATTCAGGAGGTCACGCATGCAATACACATAAAACATACCAGCAATGTAGTAATCTTAAAGTGATACCATTTTTTTTATGAAATACGAAAAGATATTGGCGCATGCTGGTTATTTATTTCGACAGGAGTTTCGTGGGGCCGTTTTAGGATCGCTGGGAGGATTAGGACTTTATTTGTGTAGGCACATAATGCACTGCTATCACACTGATAAGTATGTGAACAGCTGAATACGTGTTCTTGTTTGTTCAAGCTTCCTGTTGCTGTGTTATGTGGGCTGACACCAGCCGACATTAATAAATCGGCTGGTGTCAGTACAACAAAGGAAATTGGGAAAATATTGCGTGCACGTTTGTAATGCAGGATAGCACTGGCGATTGCTGTAGGCAGCATATGGTAAGCATGAAAGAGACCGAGTACACACTTAATCAAAAGGAAAAGAAATCCTGCCGATCCCCCGCATTGTGGGAATCGGTGTCATGTGAAGTCAACGAGAAAATTGCCAATGACAAATTCTCTGTCATTCGGCCAGGTGTTACTAGTATGATCAAGATCTTTGTGCAAGGTACTACATGGATTGTTGCATGCTCAACGTGGGCTAAGCAAGAACGTCGACAGCACCGTGGCGACTAAATGCTAGCTCATGGCATTAGCGTTGTCACTCATCACGTTTAGTGCACAGCACAAGCGTCTGTTTTGTTGAGGAGAAATGCACTCTACTGTGCGCCGATGTGGGTATAATAAGCGTCGTTCGTTCAAGCTCTCCTACGGGATCGAGCAAACTGGAACAAAAGCGTGACAATTGATGAGATACCGTAAATGTTGCTTATTCCATTGTTATGATAGTGCTGAAAACAGATTAGACGCACATTTCATGTTACACAAGCACCATCGACTCAGCTGATGATGCAACAGGCTCATTTTCCATATATTGCGTGTGGGAAGAGCGACCGTAGCCTTATGGTAGCGCGCTTGTTTGGCAGCCCGGGGACCCGGGTTCGATACACCCTGCTGCTTGGTAGGTTGCGTTCTTGTTGTCTGCATGCTTGTCTACATTTAAATCGTAATCCACTGCAAACAGTACCTTATAGGTTTAAAGTATGTTCTAGTGATACGCTAAATGTCTATCTTGGCCGGTCCTTGATTAACGTAGGCTCAGTAATGTTCAAACGCCTGTGGTGCATAACCGCATTCCACGGGCCGAGCACTGCGGGTGTGAAACCCGTGTGAATTCAACATCGTTAATTGTGACATACATGATGAGAATATCATGTTAATTATGTAAACGTCATTCACGTTCGTCACACGTTAATACCTAACCATCCGAATATTGGGATGCACCAAGTTAACGAGGCTACAAGGAGTGCATCGGGACGTTAGTGGCTAGATAGAAAGATGCACCAAGGCATGCATCGCTGTAAAAGAATGGTCAGCTCAAACGTCCTCAAAAGTACCGCGGACATGAATCACGCTATACAGTAAATGTAACAAGTATGCTTTACATATTTACGCACAGCGTTACGTAACAAATAAGCGCGCTGATGACAAGCACTATATGTTATCATCCTTTATTGTGCATCATTCTTCATTAGAAGAAGAATGCATTATTTTCACAGAAAAGGATTTGCAAAATTTTCTGCGAGAACATCCGGATCCGCAGCCGACATGGCTAGTTGAGGATCCGCTACAGGGATGCCATGTTGTGCTTTAATTAGCGAGTGTAATGTTTATATATGACATCCAAGAGCAAACCACCTTTTCAAATAACCCTACGTAACAGAAGAAAACAACACAATGTGATATGTACGTGCGGTCAGTAGTACGAAACTAATATGGTGACTGGTAACTCCCCGATACAAGGAGTTTCCTGAGCGATTGCGTCATATTTGGCAGACACTTAATTAGGATAGAGACACTGTTCCCAATTTTTGCCCCAACAAAGAATATTGTTCGACGGCCGCAAGCATTGTGTACTATCGGCATATTCGGATTTAGTTGCTCCGCCTGTCGACTGCGACCTCTGGATTTTAATAAAAGTGACGAGCGGAAGCGTACGTTGTTATTCATTGTACAACCGCCGGAGAAAAAAGTGCGATGGGAGGAACAGGACTGGGAAGACGTGCTCGTTGCCATTTCAGAATTACAAAATATGGATAAAACGAGTACCAAAGTAGTCTCATAACAGTCAAATTTGTTGTTAGCAAAAATAGCAACGATTTTGACGTCGGGAATTTCCCAGTCAGTTGGAAACACTAGTGGTGTCCGTTCGCGCGCATTTCTCGGAAGGCGTGCTCAAAGAAAAATAAGCACAATGTTCTGTGCGACAAGCAGACGAAAAAAATAAACGTCTACTTTTTGTTATCGTACTCTTAAGAGCGAGTGATTCGAAAATGTTCTGATTTTATGTGTGTTTAATTATTCATTACTGATGTCATTGAATGACCAATGAAATGCTTCCCTCACTCGCGCTTCCTCAAGTCGCAGTAGATAATTCCAAAATGCTAACAATTGCGACTAGTTACGCTATATTTGGCTCTCTCTCATGGAATAACATAGAGCGTTTCTGATACAAAACGACTTGGAGAGCCTTATTTCTTTGGATAATGCATGCTACTAGAAAATTCACGGCATTTTTTCGCCCGCAGGTAGGAAACGAAACCATCAAGCGATTGTTTGATGACATTTCTTCAGTTCTCGTTTGACGCTAACGTCAAAATGTCTTAGAGACATCGCGGATCTATACGAACAAGAGACGTTGTTCTCAAGAGCGTTCTGAATTGCAAAATAACACATTCTGGGAGACTGAATGCATGGCAAATCACACCATCATGCGCAGTTGCTAAAAACTTGCAATGCATAACTGCACAAAAGTATTGCAGGCTGTTTGTAAATGTTATCGCAAGGCGATCGCAATTTGGTTTCTCGGGTTTGAAGTTAGTTTCAAAACCACGATATGATTATGGGAGACGCCATAGTTAAGGGCTTCGGAAATTTCGACTACCTGGGGTAGTTCTTCAGCGCGCGCCGACACCGCACAGTATGCGGGCCTCAACATACCGCCTCCCCCGAAATGCAGCCGCCGCGGCCGGGATTCGACCACGTGACCTTTGGATCAAGTTTACAAAGAAGTAGAACAACGAGTAACCACTTTGTCCAACGGTCACATTCTATGTATGTGCATACAGGGTGTCCCAGCTGACTTGCACCGAGATTTTGAGAAACTCAAGAGCCCTATACTAAAATCATACTAACTCCATATTAGGGGCAGTCGTGTGTACATCCAAGCAGTTTAGCATATCTTTCTCATCGCTAAAGATTAGCTAAGAGGTTTCAGTTGGTCAACTTTTTAATTACTGCTCATATCGCTAGCACGTCAATGATAAAGTTGTAGAGTGCCTCAAATAACCTCGGAATCAATCATTTATTTAGCGTTGTCATGCGCCTGGTTGTTTTCACCGAGAAAAAGCAAAAGCGCGCTTCCAAGCGACCTTTGGTGGACCCACGGCTGCGTTAAGTTACCGCCATGCCGTACAAGGCTTCGCTATGCTGGACGGTCTGAAAGTGTTTGTGACCTGACTGGCGGTGCGGTAAGCGTGGAATGTGCTGACCCAGCAGGATTGTGCCTCCTCTCCCGTTCTTACAGGGGTGCTATCCTCAACATTGTCAAATTCAGCCATATCGTCTAATTCGACCATCTTGGCACCTCTGATTGGCCCAAAAATCACGCCATTACATATTTTTTACAAGATGGCGGAATTTGACACTGTCCAGGATAGCGCCGCCGCGCTTATCAACGGGTCATCGGCGAGTTTACGTTCCGCGGCCACCGGAAGCCTTGAACCTTTACGCGATGTACAAATCAACGAACGCAGCCGTATGCCTTCAGGGCAAATCCATTTCGCACGAAAGGAAAAAAAAAATGCCATATGTCCAACAAAGCTGGCTTGGGAGCGTGCGTCTATTTCATATTTCGCGTGTGTTGCGCGCTTTTGCTTTTTCTTAAAAATAAGAGAGAACAACCAGACGCACGGCGGCGATAAGCAAATGCTTGATTCCGAGGTTGTTTGACTCTACAACTCCGTTATCGATATGCAGGCGATACGAGCAGTAATTAGAATTTTGACCAATTAAAATATGCGATTTAACCCTTAGTGATAAAATACTGTTTGTAAGTACACGCAGCTACCATTAATATAGCACGTTGGTAGCACGGCCCTTGGCTTCTCTTTTTTTTAACTAATTCACCTTGACCAATGAAGCTACACCCAGTGAACAGGAGAATCTAATTGTTCTGTCTTTCTTCGCGGGATAAAATAAAACTAAACATATTAGGCATTAGCTCTATATGTACATTTAATAGTAATGTCACTGTCCCCATTCGCTGAGGGCGGCATTTTCTTGAGGACGGAAACGATAAATGTCGTCTGTCCTCTCCCACTCCCCTTGACGCACTTCATACAGTTGTCGAAACCAGTGGCCGTGAAGAGCATCGTTAAGGCTGCTACGAGGGATACTGCACGAGCATCTTGAATGGCGGGTTTTACAACTACGAAAAGCGAAAGGAACTTAGCTTCCAGACCTTGGTGTTCAGAAGAGTAAAGTTGTGGGCCAGTTGGTAATGCATACTTGGAGGGTGAAGCGCGAAGCACGGGACAGGACAACAGACGAACTGCTTAAAGTGTGTATTGCGGAAATGGCTAATTTTAAAGTCAATAATAATCGCTGGTGTTTCACGGGCGCAGTCCACGATATGATTACAAGGAACGCTGTAATGGGGGGTTCCGGAAATTTCAGCCTCCTGGGGTTCCTCAACGTGCACCGACATCGTACAACGCATAACACGCAGTGCATAACGCACTGTGCACCTCCATGTAGAGGCGATCACCGCGGCTTATATCGAACCGCTTTAAACCAAAAAAATTACAGCATATCCACGGAGTGAATGATGATGAGTGGGCGAAGCTCGGGATGTTCATCGTAGATCGTGCCGAGTTCCGGATTAATTTAGTTAACGCGCACGCTACGAATCCTCATGGTTCAACTATGCACAAGTGAAATCTCCCACCGGCACTTCATTTAGTCAAGTGCCTATATATATATATATATATATATATATATATATATATATATATATATATATATAATATATATATATGGGTTGCCGGTGAACGCTTCTCCAACGCGAGCAGTCGGCTATTTCTCAATTCAAGAAACTCGCTAGAGACGCTGCCTGCGCCAACGTTGTCTCTCGCGGGTGAGGGCGCGTTCTCCTTTGCGAGCTGGTACAGCGTTCCTCTAAGAAAGAGCGTTTTCCATAGCCAACGCGCGCCTTTCGCTCTCTCTCTGTCTCTCTCACACAAGACAGCAGAGGCACGCGCCGGGAGAGAGAGAGAGAGGCACGCGCCGTGAGGCACGCGCCGAGGGCGAGCGCGTGCCGGGAGGCACGCGGGTTACGCCTCACGACTGACGCCTGACGTGTGACAAGGTTAGACTAAGAGGAGCTTCGCCCCTAAATCTACAGTATTGAAATTCGTGCACTGCCGACTGCCTTTAAGATAGCCGCCGGGATGGTGGGGTGGTTAACGTGTTCAATGCATTTCATTACTGGAGTTTTTGGCTTTAACGTAATGAATCAGGGGGGCAATCATTTAACTCTGTTTGGCTAGTATTACTTTAACAGGAACGACTTTCATCTAGAATATAACAGAGGTACTTGGCAGTTCTGTAGTGACCAGAAAGCAGCAGCCCTCCCCAGCATTACGAGGCATTGTCGTTGCAGACATGTTTCGTTGTTGGATAACCCAGTTCTCTTGTGCTATATATAGATGTATGATTGCTATCCGTTCTCTCATTTCCTCGCACAAAAAAAAAATGTATTATTTTAGCAGACTGTACTCTAACTTAAAATACCTGGTCCGTGTTTTTCGCAGCTACACTGAGCTCCATGAAGCTTTAAACCACTCGCTCATTATGAAGAACATCACGATCGTAATCAGTCTTCCGAATGCCACGTGCTTTCGACGAAATGTTTAAAACTTTCACTCTTTCACGCCAGGCGTATGCGCGTGACCATGAATGTTGCAGGCCGGGATTGAAAGCGTGTACTATCATAACCTGCGACTCGCGCGGCTGGAAAATTGGGTGAGTAAGCAGTACTTCTGAGTTGTGACGCTGAGAGATTGAGCGCATGGCGACAGTTAAATTTTAACCTAGACCCTTAAAAAAAGTTAGTAAAAAGGCAGTAACTGCACGGAAAATGTTAGCAACTGCCACAGAGACTACCTCTATCGGACAGTAACTAACTATATACAAACTCCAATGTAGCCAACGTCTTGTTGCTACCTATATAGTGGTCAGGTTAGTAACAAAAAACGTCCAGTTATAACACTTCGTAGGGTTGGTAGCACGCCTGTTTGCTTAAAAAGAGCCGAAATATTAGGCGGGTTAGGTTAGTAGCTCAGTGTGATGCAGGGCTACGAGCTGGTTCACCCTTAAATGGCACGTATTCTATGAACATTTATTTTCTAATCGCACGAAATATTAGTTTCCCCAGTGGCACTACGTGACAGGTTAATAAATCTCGATTATATATACGTGATTGCCGGCGCATGGTTGCGTAAGACGAGCGGTGTATGCTGCGCATTTGTTCGATGTGCTTGCATGTACGTTTGCGTGTGTAGCTTTGCGTGCGTGCGATGTTCCGTCATGTTAGTTGGTACGTGTGGCAATAAATGTTCATTTAATCAAATGCTGCTGGATTCATGGTGAAAATGGCAAAACACAGCCTGCATTTTTTTGTTTTGGTTAGTTGAAACTGGTTCAGCAGTTCGTTTGTCTGTAGTGTTCTACCAGGGCCAACATTTAGACCATCGAGAGAAGTGCAGGGCACTGAAATTATAACTGCAATTATAAAGAAGGTAGCATGCCTTACTAACCGCAGTTACTAAGAGGGCAGCGCCTGTTACTAACTGCCATTACTAACAGGGTATGGCCTGTTACTACCTGCTCATGAGAAGGTAATATCGGTTACTAATATTGCGGCTTAGTAGCGGTTCCTAAACCTCTTGTTAGTACCTTCCGCTACTAAGAGGGTTCTAACGTGCGTGATAAACAAATGGAATCAAATCATTTTTATTTCTTGGAAGTTGATTTCATTTAATTTGTTTGTCACATACGTTAGAACCCTCTTAGTAACGGAAGGTACTAACAAGAGGTTTAGGAACCGCTACTAAGCGGTTCCTTAACCACTTAGTACCGCTAAACCGCTTTTGGTGGTGCACACCAAAATATTAGGTCAGTTAGATTCAGAAAAGGTGCACGGAACCACGCACAAAAAGGTGCAGGTGGTGTCGACACCCGGTGCAGCAGTTCCCAGCACCCGTCTTCGCGGTGCAGATGGAGCGCCGTCCCCCGCTGCCCAAATGTGTGAATCGAACGTTGAGGTGCAGGCCTGTCGTCTGCTGCAGGGCCAGCTCGAGGAGTTATTCTTTCTAGCAGCCTGCGTGTGCTCGCTACAACTATGCATGGTGATATGCTACAACAAAACCTGCGCACGGGCGCGCGATACAATACGTGATATTTATGTTCTGCGCATCCACGCATTTGCCGACCCGAACGACGCGATACAGTCTGCATCCTACCATTTGTGAAAAGAAAAAGTGAACGTAAAAACAAGCCGTCATCGCACGCGTGTTCAGGGAAAAATGTCAAACGTTTATCACTTTCACAGAATTACTTGCTGTGATTTCGCCGCGGCGTACGTCTTAACCATCTCCATTAGACTAGCCGACACCGTCGTCTGCACGCGTCGCCTGACGGGCTATAGCGAGGCTGCACCAAAACGCTGCACCTACAAGTTGGGAGGTTCAAAG
The DNA here is from genome assembly GCA_013339685.2 of Hyalomma asiaticum. Taxonomy (NCBI): domain Eukaryota; kingdom Metazoa; phylum Arthropoda; class Arachnida; order Ixodida; family Ixodidae; genus Hyalomma; species Hyalomma asiaticum. The sequence continues at coordinate 98,088,626 of CM023483.1, forward strand.
GCGCACGGCACCGCGGCGGCACCTTAGCTGCACCCCGCCACAATCGAGGACGGCGGTGCAGCGTACCGCGAAAAGGTGCAGGAGGTGCAGGGAACCTTGGCTGCACCGAATAGACCTATAATTCAAGCAAGGTTCTTGCAAAGCACAAAGATAAAGACGAGCGAGAGATTATTGAAGCGGAAGCTATCTTTAGAAATAGTGACACGTGTGTCATTGCACCGTCTATTGACCTCCTAGATAAGGAGAGGGCATTTCTGGTTCCCTAGGGTGGGGATTGATGGGGCGCCACTGTGCATGAATAAATAGATAGTTTTTCCTGAATATGAAGTTGTCGAAGTTAGCGCATTGTACTGTCGTCCTCTTGGTCCTTGTCTCTCAGCGCTAGAAATGTTAGCTTTATTTTCACTTGCGTTGGTTACCCACATCGCGTGAACGTTGTTGGAAACTCCGCGGATGGTGCGATGACGGTCGTTCTGAATGCTGTCGATTCGAGTCAGGTTGTTATGGAACCACAGTCTGTCGCACACCTTGCAGCTGTGGCCGAAGCTCCGTTCCAAGAAGTCTCGCTTGAAGCGTTCTTCGGCGCCGACCGTCGCGCGCGCGGCCGCTTTCGCGGCGCGGTCGCATTGACGAGCGGCATCCGGATCCGCTTGGCGACGTTGGCGTGTCGAAGCGGCTTCTCGTTCTCGAAGCGAGGAATCGAAGCGTTGACGCTCTGCGTCGCGTGCTCTCCGCCTCGCAGCAGTGTCTTCAACGGTGCTAACGGCTCTGTTAGCTGGTTGGCTATTGCTGGCTGAACGTGTGTCAGCCAATCCGCTAGCAGGACTGTCGATACTCATCAGACGCCGCAGCGAGACTCATCCTAGGAAGCAACTGAGGCAGCGGCGCGTGCACGCGGTTATGTATATCGCTGGCGTGGAAAGGAGGACGGAGGGAGAGGCCGCATGCGCGCGCTATCGCGCAGCTGGCGTGGAGAGGAGGACGGAGAGAGAAGCGCATTATCGCATAGATGGCGCGGAGAGGGGGATGAGAAGGAGGGGTGTGGACGCCAATGGACAACGGACATTGCCCCGAGCAAAAGATGCTTCGCGTCTAAAAACGCGGCCGCGCCCCTCTGCTTATCAGGCGAGCATGACCGCGGCCAATGGCGTGCGGTGAAAAGCGAACGAGACCGCTCGCGCTTGCAAAAAACGATCTCCGATCTCCCCCCTGAGCGCCGCAGAGAAATAGTCTAAATTGCACGTTGGCGGTAGTCGTGTGTGCTTGCAACAGGTATTTTTTCATCATTTGTCATCATCATCATCTTCAGCACAACCACCACCACCACCACTTTCTTTTTTATGTCCGCTGCAGGACGAAGGCCTCTCCCAATGACTTCCAATTTGCCCTATCCTGAGCGAGTTGGTTCCACTTTATGCCCAAAAATATCTTAATTTCATCGCTCCATCTAACCTTTTGCCTGCCTCTGTTGCGTTTTTCTTCTCTTGGTATCCATTGCGTCGCTCTTACTGTCCATCTGTTATCTGTCCTCCTCATAATCTCTTTGACCGCGGTTCTCTTTGTCCAGGTTGGTGACAAATATTTAATTTCCTCTATTAAAGACGATTCACTTACGCTGACAGTGTTGCCAAGCCCACAGTGTCTGCTCGGATTATTGTGTGATTGTTTTCATGTGATCCGTTTGATGCTACTAACGTCCGGAGATATAGAACTAAATCCTGGTCCCTCTTCTGACTCAGAGTCGGAGGCTAGCTTAAACAGCGAATTACTCAAGAAAATCCTGGAAGAACAAACAAAGACAAATAAAACTCTCCTCACGTTAACTAATAACTTGAAACAGGTGGAGTCAACAGTCGCGGACATTCAAACTCGGATGACCCATCTTGAGCAAGAGATGGGTCGAACTAAGAAATGTGAGCAAAGGCTGGAGAAGGTGGAAGGAGCTTGCGAGAGTACTAATAAGATAATTCTTCAGTTAAGTGCAAAAGTCGATGATCTCGAAAATAGGAGTCGCCGTAATAACCTTGTAGTTTATGGCGTACAAGAAAACCAGGGGGAGGACTCAAACGAACTAGAACAGAAAGTGAACGGCGATATCTTCAGGAAAATTCTTGGTGTTGAAATTAATTCCATAGAGCGAATTCACCGAATTGGTCGAAGAAACGCACAGCGCCCTCGTCCAGTCATTTTGAGACTCTATAACTACGTTGACAAAACGAAGGTGTTGTCATTGTGCTTCAAATTGAAAGGTACCAATATATCCATATCGGAAGACTTTTCTAAAAATATTCGGGATACTCGTGCAAAATTATGGCGTTCCGCTGCTGATGAAAGAAAGGCCGGTTCTAAAGTTTCCCTTGTATTCGATAAACTGAAAGTTGATGGCAAACTGTATGTCTGGGACGCACTTCGTAACTGCAGGGTAGAGCGGTCCCAACTCGCTACGCCTGCGCAATCCGAACAGTTACCTACTCGCCTCACTCGTGCTACCGCTCGTAAGCGCGATAACAAGTGACAAGCTAGCAAAACGCTTCGGATTATTTCACTCAATGCAAGAAGTGTTTTGAATAAGATAGAGCTCCTTGAAGATATAATTTCAAATTACCAACCACACGTTCTGGTGATCACGGAAACCTGGCTGCATTCTGACGTGCAAAACTCCGAAATAGTGCCACCTTCATACACCCTTATCCGTAGGGACAGAGGATCACGAGGAGGGGGCGTTGCGATTGCGATTAAACAAAACATTAAGTTTACCCGCTTAGATGGTATTGATAATCATGAAAGCGTGTGGTGCAGACTGAAATTTTTTGGTAAAAATATAACTTTGGGTGGTATCTATCGTCCTCCGAATGCACCTCCAGAATACTTAGAAACACTCTATGATTACCTACTGCAAAATACAAATTCGCGTTCAAACATTCTTGTAACTGGGGATTTCAACTTGCCCAGTATTAATTGGCCCAGTCTCTCTCATGACGGCAAAGATTCTCGAAATGCTTAATCACTGTTATTAACTGCATTTACTTTTTCTCTAAACCAATTGGTTTCTGATGCTACCAGAATTACTAGTTCTTCTGTTCTAGACCTTGCGTTTGCAAGCAGTTCGTTGGCAGAATGTTCGGTCACTGTCAAAGATGGAATATCTGATCACAAGTTACTTCTTATAGAGTGTCCGATTTCAGGCTTCCGATCAACTATTAGACCTTCCGAATCATTCGTCAGGGACTACACGCATGCGGATGATGATGCAGTGCTTAGGTACATGGAATCTTCATTTCCTTCTTTCAGCGAAATAAATGACGTCAGTGAGTTGTGGTCACGTTTTAAAGCTATAATATTTCACTGTGAACGTAGCTATGTGCCATTAAAAAAGAAGCGTATTCACAGAGAGTACCCATGGATGAATCGTGATTTGATTCATATGAAGCGCCAGATTAAACGCTGCCGTAAGCGTAGTGACAAGAAACGGCTCCAAAGCCTAATACACATTTTCAAAGAAAAGATGCATGCAGCAAGAGACCAATTTTTTTCGTCTACTTTGTCTTCCTTCATGACAGATCAACCCAAAAAATTCTGGCGTTACTTGTCCAAAGATAAAAACAGTATCACAGAGATAAAAACACCTGGTGGGTCTACTGACGATTCTGCTGTCATTGCTCAAAGCTTCAATACCTTTTTTCAGTCCGTTTTTACGCGGACTGCTTCACATGCGCAGATGCCATCTTATGCACTCGTCAAACAGATGCCTGAAGTACACTTAAGTAAGGATGGCATTGTTAGCCTCTTGTGTAATATAGATACAAAGAAATCACCAGGCCCCGATGATATATCGAACGTTTTTCTTACAAGATATGCACTCTGGGTGTCAGAATATTTGTACAGAATATATGTAACCTCTTTAGATACTTGCGTGATACCCGAGGATTGGCGCTCTGCGAGGATAGTCCCAATTCATAAATCTGGCTCAACATTAGAATTAAACAACTACAGGCCAGTTTCCCTAACATCCACAGCTTGTAAGCTCCTAGAACACATATTATTTAAGGCAATTATGATACATCTGGAAGATAATAAATTGCTTCACGACAACCAACATGGATTTAGGTCTGGACTATCCACTTCAACTCAACTTGCCGAGATAATTCATGATTTTGTAAATTCACTAAATTTTAAGGGCCAGATTGATGCAGTGTTTTTAGATTTTTCAAAAGCGTTCGATGTGGTACCACATGATGATTTAGTTACAAAACTGTACGCTATTGGTATTGACCACAACATTGTCCGCTGGATTACATGCTATTTGTCTTCAAGGAAACAATATGTGATGGTTGATGACGGCGTTTCTGACACATTAGATGTACACTCAGGAGTGCCGCAAGGGTCAGTGCTTGCACCATTATTGTTTTTGATATATATAAACGACATTTATTTTTCAGTTCAATCACCTGTAAAAATCCGACTTTTCGCGGACGATTGTGTTGTCTATGCCGACATTAATCAGCATTCGGACCAAGCCAGACTTAACGATGCATTGCACTCCATCTCCTCCTGGTGTGATAAATGGGGTTTGAAGCTCAACGCATCTAAAACGGCATACATTACAGTCACGAACAAACAACATCCATTAGCATTCAACTATACCATTAAGAACGATTATGTTAAAAAAACTACGCAAGTCAAATATCTGGGTGTCACGCTCACAAGTAATTTAAATTGGGAACCCCATATTGACAACATCTGCAAGAATGCGATCAAGAAGTTAGCATTTTTAAAACGTAAGCTACGTCATACTTCACCCTTTGTAAAACTAACAGCTTACAAAGCGCTTATCAGGCCTAAGTTAGAGTATGCAGACCTGGTCTGGGCTCCATATCAAAAATATTTAATTAAAAAGATCGAGAGGGTGCAAAACCTGGCTCTGAGGTTCATTTACTCGAGCTATTCTCGTTTCGCGAGCGTCTCTGCCCTTCGCGAGAGGGCAAAGCTAAAGTCACTCGCTCATCGTAGAATAGTCTCTCGATTAAAATTCATTTATCAACTGTACCATGGCCACTTTAAAATACCAACTGAACGTTACATAACCGACCCGCCCATGCGCTTTGATCGTACTCATCATAATAAGACAGTTAGGCAGCCATTCAGTCACCTTAGCGTACATCAACATTCATTATTCCCTCATGCTCTCTCATTGTGGAACAGGTTACCGGAGAATGTGGTTAATGCTGGCACTACACAATCGTTCGCCCATCTCGTCAATGACATATCTTTTGATTTTTAAGAGCCTGCTATATATTATTTGTTTCTCATCGGTGCTATGAATTTTTTGTTTTGTACTTTGTACTCTGTTACTGCTACAATTGCTATATATTATCTACGCTCCTTATTAATGTTGAGAATATTTGTGAATTCTATACCTTGTATTTGATTTTTATATATTCCGTTTGATATAGTCACTGATATTTATGTACCCACTCCTGCTTGGGCCCGAATAGGGCCTGCAGTATTTGTAAATAAATAAAAAAAAATAATATGCCCCGCCCAGCTCCACTCTTTTCTTTTAAGTGATATAATATCAGCTACTCCTGTGTCGTTTCTAATTCATTCCGCTCTATCTCTTAGCGTTACCCCTATCATTTTCTTTCCATTGCACGCAACGTACTCCTTAATTTCATGGCTATATTTTTAGTTAATCTCCATGTTTGTGCACCGTACGTTAGTACTGCGAGAATACAGTGATTAAATACTTTTAGCTTTAGTGACAACGGCAAGTTTGCAGTCATGATTTAGGAATATCTCCGGAATGTGCTGCATCGCACTCTTATTCTACGGAGGATTTCCTTTTCATGGTTAGGCGTCCCTGTTAATCACTGGCCCACATATACGTATTCATTCACACCTTATAAGGGCTGATTGTTAATTTTAAATTCCTGTTCCTTAGCTAGACTGCTGGGCATAATGTTAATCTTCTGCCTATTTATTTCTAGTCCTATTTTAAAACCTTCCTGGTTTAAGTCCTCAGTCATGTTTTGTAGTTTGTCACTGTCGCTTAACATCAATAAATAATTTGTTTTAATTAATGAACATTTAAATATTGTTTAATCGCTTGCATGCCAACTGTAATGGTTCCCTTCTCAAGTAACTTCATAATCAGACATTGGTCTTATGGTGAGGTTGATCACACTCTTTTTATTTTTTGCGAGAAAACCACAGCCCGCGAAGTGAACAGGCGCCTGGACACCGCTACTTCAGCACTCCGAAGCGATTCTTGAAAGATACATGGCTGCGTGATACACGGCAGCACATGCTTACACTTATCTCATTGCTAGTTCAGTAGTGATACGTATAGAACAACACTACACGGCAAAACGTGTACACTGAGGTGATTAATGCATGAAGCCGTGTATCTATTAAATATCATTTCAGAGCGCTTGAGGAACGGCGCACAAGCGCGAGTATATTTCGTATATCAATTATCATCAACGTATTAATCATCAGCCTGTGTACGCCCACTGCAGGGCACAGGCCTCTCCCATAGATCTCCAATCATCCCGGTCCTGTGCTAACTGGGGCTAACTTTCTGCCGCCCCCTGCCACGCTTGCCTTCTCTAGGAATCCACTCTGTTACCCTTAATGACCAACGGTTGTCTTCGCATTACATGGCCCACCCACGCCCCTTTCTTCTTCTTAATTTCTATTAATATGTGCCTGACATGCGTTTGTTCCCTAACCCACCCCGTTCTCTTCTTGTCCCTTAAGGTTACACCTACCATTTACCGCTCCATAGCCCGCTGCGTCGTCCTCAGGCCGCGTTATATCAGGCATACCGTGGCCTTTTGTTTTTTTCTCGACACCCCGCCAGTGTGCTGCTCGTCTGAAAGTGACGGGTTCGAATACTGACCGCGGCTGCTGCATTTCGACGGAGGAGAAATGTTGAGGCCCATGAACTGTGTAGTTCATGGGCCCCACGTGGTCGAATTTTCCGGATCCCTTTACTATACGGCGTCTTTCATTAACACATCGTGGCTTTGGGACGTAAAGTTTCCGAAATCGATCGTCTTTTCTTGAAACAATAAAGAAACAACCACGCAATTCTCGGCCCGAAACAAAGGCTTCATTTCGGGGTTATTTGAGGCGGCCCACCGCTTTATAACAGACAAGTTCGCGATTGCAGCAATATTTAAAAGCTAGACTAAAGTGTAAGCAATTATTGATACTCAGTCATGAAAAAATAATGGTGGCAAGCACGCACGACTACTGCAACTATTCAGTAGCCGTTTGATAATAATATTTATAATAATTTTCTAAGGCTACTGGCTTTTCGAAAAGTCTTGGTACATTAATTCTTGGGACACCTTGTATAGCTTCCGTTTACGTCAGCAGCATTCTTCCAAAGGTCGCTAAACAGCTGATGTGTGGCTCTGCTATACGTAAAGAGAAAACAGGAAACACACTCGCTACTGTTCCGAAGGCTAACGACCTCGATGTCGACGTCCGAAATGGCCACTACTCAATTAAAGTCACACGTTTCACCAACGGAGGCATATATCGTATATCGGAAGGCCCCAAGATCACAGCTACACGTAGAAGGTGGATGCATTCAAAAGTCGATCTTTTTTAACTCGATTCGCGCAGGTACTGACCAGGCTGTTGTTGAATGCGCTCTTTCATACTCTGAATAGTGAGTGCATGCACTATATAACAGCCGAGGTTCACGGAAGAGGAGGGCAACCGGGCGAGCTACAGGTAAGTTTCCGGTGAGGCTTGCTGGCACGTACGAGGGTTTATCTAAAGCTGCGCGGTCGCAACTTGTAAGAATTGCATGCAGTGTGCACGCAAGGGCAAAAAGATTGCGGATGAGTTGCATCCGAACAGTAACCAGATGCTTGCCGGTGCAATTGATGAAATGCAGTGTGTTCCATTGGTTTAATAATTTAGTCCTTTACGGTTTACCATTAGAATGAGCGACGGAGTGTAATGGAAGGACGGGTAAAGACGCAGCATGAGGCGTACCCATAACGGCCAGCTCAAATTTTAGCACAGCACCTCTGCACACTTAACACAATAGACGTCAGCGTAACCGAGAATTTATTAATGCACTAGTCGAGATATATACAAGCTGTACTTAGCTTGAGTACAGGTGATCGTATCCTACCCGGAAAAAGCGACAAGTTTTGCAGCAACTACAGTGTTAGACCTCACGTTGGAGTGCTGTTGCGACTCTTGCTATCCTGTTTAGAACCTAAACGTCATGAAAAATTAGTGTTGCAGCAGCTTGTGTTGGCACATTAGCACTGGCCTTGCTGTCTTCATAATAACCACAACGCGATGAAAAGTTAGGGACTCTGCACTGGCTGCGCAGCTTGGAACACCCAATGATAATGCTGAATTTTTTCACTGCGCGACTCATTGGCCACGTTATTGACCGGCGAGGCAACTTCGAGCACCAACTCAAGCGTCTCCACGTCTTAGCTTGCAAGCGGGAAAATCTTTAGGTTTCTCTATAAACGCCATTGACGCCTTCGTCGATGGTGGTATGCACTTTCACTTCCGATAGAAGCAGTGAACAGGCGCTGGAAACCCGGCCTCAAAAGGGTCCAGCATAACGGATATTGTCCGCTGTGTCGGCTAGACATTAAGTTTACCTGGATTACCAGACTGTTTATCTTAATTGACTTTCAGTGACGAGTTTTGCCCATTTAATTTTTACAAGCCGACATTAACGATAACGAGCATTAAATAAAGTGCTTTCTAGTTGATACGTGAAAAGTAGGCCTAGAAGGGAGGAGGGGGTACTGGGTGGTCATATACTTCCGAAAATTTTGCAGTTCGCGTGCATACAGTTACGTGCCGGGATATTGCAAATATACACATGTTTGCATATTTACATATGTATGTGCACATACGCGCGCATACAAATATACACACGGACATGCGTGTGACGACGTCAGCCCCTTCCCGCTCCTTCCTGCTGTGAGGTTCTGTGATGCCTCTTCGAAAAGAGAAACGCCACGTCACACCATCTTCCCAATAGGAAAGACCAATCCGGCGTCGCTATTCATCTTTGCGACCAAGAATTCAAGCTGATAGCTTTTTTCCGACAGATATTTGTCTGGCGTCCTCGCTGAAATAGGCCCCCAAGAAACCGTCACAGAAGATATGAAATGTTGAACTTAGCGCTGTTGACACACAGACAGAGAAGAAGAGACGAAGCATACAGGACGGACGCTAAATAACAACTGTTTATTGTGAGGGTCACGCAACGACGTAGATATGCGTCTAACGCATGCGCAACAAATACTCCATGAAAATGACGAAGACCCCACGAGAGTAACATGCTCCACATCCTCAATCTTTGGCAATTCTTGCGTTGCAGGGCACACTGGTTTAACAACGTCCGCTCTTTGCTGACGTAGGCACGGTGATACGGACGGGCAGTAGAAATGCCGAGGCACTATACGTCCTGTACTGTCTAGTGCTCATACAAAAAGATGGTCACCAAATTTGCCCTAGAAAGTGGACAGCGCAGGGCAGCATTGAAAAAGCGCCAACTACCTATCCTGTACAGTGCTTATGCCAAAATATGGTGCAACATTCAGAGACCCGTGCCTCATCACTTACATGTGGCAAACAGACAACGTTCGTGCATATGCCGGGAGTACTTTCGCTATACCCCCAATGCGAGCGCGTAGGTTGGATCCAGAGACACAGCAGGCTGTTTCGCCCAAAAGTGTGGGCGAAGCCCACGCTGAGACCGCGAAGAAGCCCCGTGAGAGCGGGTTGACCAGGGGCCGTCCGTATCACTGTGTCTGTGTCAGCGAGGAGTGGACGTTGCTAAACCAGGGCGTATTGCAATGCAAGAATTTCGAAAGGGAAGATTAAGAATGTGGAGCTGTCTTGTACTTGTTTTTAGTGTCTGTGTAGGCAGGGCGCCACGGGCAGTACACAATCCCGAAAGCAGCATCCTTGCAAGGAGAAGACGACTGGCAAGGTCGAAGAGGTGCACAAAGGAAATATGTTCAATTCAATTCAAATTCATTCAACATATGTCAGATGTTGAATAAATTTCAGGTGTACCACCGCGAGTTTCTCACAATATTGCACATGAGGTCTTATATTTCAAAAGCGTCTGCTAAGGACCACATAATAATAATTTGGCAAAATATGCACATCGTGTTATCAGGAAGCATTACAGTTAACATACCGTTTCAAAAAATTCAATTTAACCAATTGGGCGCGAACACGAAAAAGTGGAATGGGGTTCGAGATGCCGTGTTCTCAAAGTTCGGCGCGAAGTATTAAAAACAATTAAACCTTGACCTTGATTTTTTTTTGCAATATTGAACGCGGCCGTACTTAACATTCCACTTTCTCACATCGCCATAGATAAACCAAAACCACCATACTCATCGTAGTTTTTATGGTGGGCATGGGGCATGATGTTGTGTCTTGTGCACGTTGTGGTCTTCTGTCTCTCGCCTTCTTATTTGGGCTTACCTGCTTTATTCAAGAGTACATATAAACTAGCCCAGCAAAAAGTTCTTGCTTGAAGCGCGAAAGAAACACGGGCACGAAACAGAGACGCACGGAGGACAAGCACTTTCTAAAGAGTCTGAGTTAACGAAACGGAATGGATCAAGGGCTCGTTTATTTATTAGAGACATCCTAATGAACCAATAAGCAAAGGGCCCGCGAGAAACATAGAAGAAATTATGAGTAGTTCTTTAGCTGTAGTTTAGCAAGAACACCAGCCATCGGTGGTGGTCAACACACAACCTTCGAATAACGCGTCCTGTGCTCTATACCATCAGAGCTTTGGCGGCTCTCGTTTTCCCGTCCACTTTAATGGGCATTCCTGCACACTCAATCTTGTGTGTTAATCAGCGCCACTCGTACCCAGGGCGGCAGCAGCGCTCACGGACGGCTGGCGTTTTTTCGTACACTTTAGTGTATTTCTATTTAGATCATAATTACTACACTAGAGCAAAAAGACTACACATAATTTCCCCTACGCTATCTTTAGCCCTATTGTCTGTTGGTGCATTAGGTTGAACTCTACAACTTATCAGGAGGCGCTTATGCTTCGATCCCATGCTTCTTTCGAGCTTCAAGCATGCATCGTTTCCAACTAGGCCAGCTATAGCTGTGTTGCTTCGAAAAGTTCCGTTAAGAGCAATTTTTATTTTCAGCCCACATTCTGTCTTATTACTCAAGGCGAAATAGAAGAAAGAAGTGCGCGATGTCACGATGATGGTGGTCGTTTCTTACGCCGTCAGCAGCTTCACAAGTCAGCCAATTCAAGATTTGCTCGAAGAGCGCGCGCTACTGTTTTGCTTCTATCCGAATTCTTGCAGCAGACATAAATGCAGCCTCGCCTTTTGGAGTAGTGCATTCGTAAATATTGTATCAGTTGAAATAAGCGCCTCATTGCGTAATGTACTTGCAGTATGATCGGCTGTTATCCGAAAAGCAATTTACTTCAATAAGAGACTGCCAAATAACTTATGCACGTGCGATGTTTTCGCATCATCGATTTACGTGTGCTTCAGTATTCTTGTTACAACCAGAAAGTATTTACAGATATTGTCGACATGGCATCTCCCAGCTTCGTAGCACCTCTGGTTTTGGTACTCGCATTCGGTAAGTGAATCGCCTATAAGCTAGCTGCAAGGTTTCCTTTAGTAGCATTACTACACTGCATCCAAAGGCAGACATTTGGCCGCGGCTTTTTCTATGCGATGTAGCAGTCATAGGATGATGCAACAGATGCGCATGCTGCCTGATAAAAGATGGGAAAGCATTAAACATAATTTTTAATTCATAAGTACACACTCGGTGATAGAAAGAATAAATTGAGAAGAGAAAACCACGCCATCATTATGTCCACTTTTCCTGTTCTCTCGCAATAAATTATTTCGCAAGGAAGACAATTTTCCATGTCAACGTTAACAGGAAAGATCTACGGAAACCTCAGCGACACTCAGCGTGCACATAAATACGCACACTAAATAGAAATATCTTCCTCCAGCTTGAATTATACCGAATTCTTAGAAGACAGAGAAGTACAAAATATTGGTTAGCCGTGAAAAGCACAAATAAGCACTATAGGCAATAGGAGCGCTTGCCCTCTTTAGCCTCTAATCTTCGCGAGAAAAAGCCCAAACTGGAAATTTAAGGCGAGCCTGGAACGACACCTGTACAGACCTCCAAGCTTCGTAGCTTTAGAAAGCTTTATATCCATTCAAATTTAACTCAGTTCGCTATGATGTAGCACCTTATTATTGCTACAAATATTTTTACAGCGAATTTAGAATAGGTGAATTTTATAAATGACTGTACCAACGAGAAAAGATACAAGATGATGCATTGCACGGGCACCCGTTTCCCCGTTTATGTGTTCTGTCACTTCAGTGCAGCTCCTAAAGGTGCTTGTCCAGGAAATATACTGTAAAACAACAAACATATTCTATAATAAAATTGGAAGCGTCAGTTTGGCACCTTTACTTTTCTGCACTGACCCTGACGGAGCATACAACATGTCCCTACGTATTTTCAAGAACGTGCATCAGAAGTGTTACAAGTTCAAATTTTAGGGGCGAAGCTCCTTAGGGTGTGGGTCGTTCCCTCCTGTGTAGTAGTAGTAGTAGTCGTCGTCGTATATATGTAGCCACCTCGCGCCGCCAGCTCGCGCCGCCGGGAGGCTCGCGCTCGCGCTCGGCGCGTGCCTCCCGGCGTGCTACCTCTCTCACTCTTCCATCTGTTGTCTTGTGTGAGAGAGAGAGAGAGACAGAGAGAGAGAGAGAGCGAAACGCGCGCGTTGATTATGGAAATCCTCTTTCTTCGAAAATGCTTCGGAAATGCTCTTTCTTCTTTCTTCGAAAGAACGAGAACGCGCCCTCGCCCGCGAGAGACAAGCTTGACGCAGGCAGCGTCTTCTAGCGGGTTTCTTGATTGAAAATACCAACTCCTCGCGCTGGAAAACCGTTCACCGGCCACCGATATATATATATATATATATTATATATATATATATATATATATATATATATATATATATAGTTCAGAAAGAAGATATCCGTGAGCCCGAATAAATATTTTCAAAAGAAGAGATTCACACGATTAACAAAAAGAATATAAGTTTACTGACGTTGCGGCCGGTGGACCGGCCTTCATCAGAGTAAAAAGCTCTTGCAGAGCACCCTCCTTTTAAGGAGGGTGCTCTGCAAGAGCTTCCGTTACATACAGTTAGTAGAAGAGCTTCCGTTACATACAGGTAGTAGAATCCCTCGGGGTTGCAAGTGTTCCGCCTTGCTGTTAATTGATAGCTACGGGGTCGCCTCGTGACTCGCCGCAGCCGACCACGTGTTCTGTCCAGGAAGACTTCATAGCCATTCCGTGTACAGAATACGCTTTTGTAGCCGCACTCTCTCCCCTCCTGAACCCTTAAAAGGAGGGTGCTCTGCAAGAGCTTTTTACTCTGATGAAGGCCGGTCCACCGGCTATATATATATATATATATATATATATATATATATCGGTGCCGGTGGGAGATTTCACGTAGTTGAACCATAAGGATTCGTAGCGTGCGCGTTAACTAATCCGGAACTCGGCAGGATCTACGATGAACGATCCGGAACTTCGCCCACTCATCATCATTCACTCCGTGGATATGCTGTGGATTTTGTTAAATGAAGCGTCGAGATTCGGAAGCTTATTAATGAGTGTGTCGTTACGATACGCAACAACAGTGTATTACACAATGAGATTGTGAAAACGGCATTCTATCGATTTAATAGTATTAAAGGTATGGCATACAGATAACACAGTATAATAAATTCTAAGGTTTTGCGTCCCAAAACAGCGATATGATTATGAGAGACGACATAGTGGAGGGCTCCGGCAATTTAGACCGCCTGTGTGTTCTTTAACATGCACTGACATCGTACAGCACACGGACCTCAACATTTCGCCTCCATCGAAATGCAGCCGCCGCGGGAGAGATTCGATTCTGCGACCTTCGGATCAGCAGTCGAGTGCCATAGAGTACCGTGCGATGTCAGCGCACATTAAAAAACCCCAGGTGGACAACTGTGGCGGCGCCGCTAACACAGTATGTCTCAAACAATTGAAATTGAACTTCTTTTTTTGAGAATATTTCTAGTGAAAGAAGTCGGTGGCGACAGGCTGTGGCACAAGATTAGCGAGTTAATAAGCCGCATTGTCAGCCTGACCGTTGAGCTTATGGCGATGAGCGACCTCGCAGGCCGACGAAGTCTCGGCCTAACCATACAGAGAGAAAGCCCAATACGACCGCCGTGATCAAGAGTATTTTAATGACCGATTCGAACGCTAGAGCGCGCAGGACCGCGGTAGCGGCACCTGCCTCATGCCAGAGCGAGCATCTCGGTCTTCTTCAATGCGACGCCGATGCTGCTGCCGGTAGCTGCCGTTACTACAAGCTTAACCGAAAAACAACAGAGTCCTAGCGGGCACTGAACTGTTGTAATTGTGTTTAATGATAACTTGCATTACTTAAGGAATAAAAAAAATGATGATCTCCATGTCGCCGGAACATCTAGGTGCTGAGAAATGTAGCGAATGCGTTTTGTAATAATTATCAACAGGCTTCGCGTCTTTGGTCCCTGTTTGATTTTCACAGTTTGAATTCAGCGAGCAACAAAACTTAGTTACCATGCTTGGATGTTTCTCCTAAGGGACTCGTATTCACGTATATCATCACAAGTTAATCATTATTTCGCTTCTGTGGTTTGTTATACTCCACGTGTTATGTGTGTTCTACAAACATGCTTAGGTGCTGTTGTACGATGGAATAACCTACCGCCCCTTTTTTGTGTGTCTGTCACCAGCGGATGTCGCAGTATTAAAAGCCTTCTTTTTTATTTGAATGCAATCAATAAGATTGAAAGGATAAACCAAGACACAAATTAAAAATTACTAGGTGTCCTTAGCAATCGTCTATAAAAAAAAATTGGCAGATCCCACGTGCAGTGGGAATCAAGAAAATGCGAAGCACGCATAAGGAACGTAAAATGGATTTGCATTGTTGTCTCGCTATACCGAGTTTAGTACATATGAAGTTAACGAAACGGCCGCAAGAGCACCATGACTGTGGCATGTAAACCATGCCGCTCATACACGTATGTCATGATTCTCACGTTATGACTTGTCATTTACGTTCGTCATGCAGTCGTGTTGTGCCATAGCAATATTGGTATACATCCCTTTAAAGAAACGAGTGGCATGTAGATCATGCTGCTAATGACATGCATGTCACGATTTTCATGTTATGACCTGTCATTTATGATCGCCATGCAGTCCTGTTGTGCCAAACCGATTTTCGTATAGGCTCCGTGCAGTAGAGTATTCCATGTGCGACATGAGCGCCAGAATGCACTCCCTGGCGGCGAGAAGAAGCAAAATTGGGCAGAGTGTGACAGGGAAATACGCGAACGCGATGCGCGTCTCCAACTCTATAGCAGCAGCGACCGCCCGTCCCACCTTCTTTCGTTTTATTTCCTTTGAGACGCGCGCTCCAAATCTGCGACAAACTTTTCCAAAGGGCAACGCCGCGAGCGTTCGTGTGGTTCGCAGCACGCCCGGAAAGCAGTGAAGAAACGCGCGCGTCGCTGTCGCCTCGGTTTCCACAGTGCGCGACTGAGCCGTCCGACGAGAGCTACGTAGGGCCCTCTGGTCAGTAGACGGAGCCATCCCATTAACGAAACGGCAGTATAGCGCCAGGACCATGGCATGTATGTAAATCATGCCGGTCATGACACGCGTGTCATGATTCTAATGTTATGACCTGTCATTTACGTTCGTCATGCTGTCGTGTTGTGCCATAGCAATTTTGGTATACATCCCATTAACGAAACGCCTGGCATGTAAATCATGCCGCCCATGACATGCATGTTATGCCTTTCATGTTATGACCTGTCATTTATGTTCGTCATGCAGTCATATTGTTGCATACCAATTTTCCTACACATCCCACTAACGAAACGGCAAAGAGAGCACAAAGACCGTGGCATGTAATCATGTCGCTCATGACATGCATGTCATGATTTCATGTTATGATCTGCATTTACGTTCATGATTCAGTCATCTTGTGGTATGCCAATTTTCGTATACATGCCGTTAACGAAACGCGTGGCGTGTAAATTATGTCGCCCATGACATGCATATCATGATTGTCATGTTGTGACCTGTCAGTCATGTTCGCCATGCAGTCATGTCGTGGCATACCAATTTCCGTATACATCCCATAAACGAAACGGCCAGGAGAGCACCAAGACCGTCGCATGTAAATCATGTCACTCATGACATGCATGCCATGATTTTCGTGTTATGACCTGTCATTTATGTTTGTGATGCAGTCATGTTGTGGCATGTCAATTTCCGTATACGTCCCATTAACGAAACGCGTGACGTGTAAACCATGTCATTCAAGACATGCATGTCATGATTTTCATGTTATGACCTGTCATTTATGTTCGCCGTGCAGTCACATGTGCCATACCAATTTTTGTATACATCCCATTAGCGAAACGGCCAGGAGAGCCCTAAGACCGTGGCATGTAAATCATGCCGCTCATGACATGCATATCATGATTTCATGTTATGACCTGTCATTTGTGTTCGTCATGTAGTCATGATGTGGCATACCAATATTCATAACATCCGATTAGCGAAACGGCCAGGAGAGCACCAAGACCATGGCATGTAAATCATCCGCTCATGTGAATCTCTTCTTTTGAATATATATATATATATATATATATATATATATATATATATATATATATTATATATATATATATATACATATATATATATACATATATATATCGGTGCCGGTGGGAGATTTCACGTAGTGAACCATAAGGATTCGTAGCGTGCGCGTAACTAATCCGGAACTCGGCAGGATCTACGATGAACGATCCGGAACTTCGCCCACTCATCATCATTCACTCCGTGGATATGCTGTGGATTTTGTTAAATGAAGCGTCGAGATTCGGAAGCTTATTAATGTGTGTGTCGTTACGATACGCAACAACAGTGTATTACACAATGAGTTGTGAAAACGGCATTCTATCGATTTAATAGTATTAAAGGTATGGCATACAGATAACACAGTATAATAAATTCTAAGGTTTTGCGTCCCAAAACAGCGATATGATTATGAGAGACGACATAGTGGAGGGCTCCGGCAATTTAGACCGCCTGTGCGTTCTTTAACATGCACTGACATCGTACAGCACACGGACCTCAACATTTCGCCTCCATCGAAATGCAGCCGCCGCGGGAGAGATTCGATTCTGCGACCTTCGGATCAGCAGTCGAGTGCCATAGAGTACCGTGCGATGTCAGCGCACATTAAAAAACCCCAGGTGGACAACTGTGGCGGCGCCGCTAACGCAGTATGTCTCAAACAATTGAAATTGAACTTCTCCTTTTGAGAATATTTCTAGTGAAAGAAGTCGGTGGCGACAGGCTGTGGCACAAGATTAGCGAGTTAATAAGCCGCATTGTAAGCCTCACCGTTGAGCTTATGGCGATGAGCGACCTCGCAGGCCGACGAAGTCTCGGCCTAACCATACAGAGAGAAATCCCAATACGACCACCGTGATCAAGAGTATTTTAATGACCGATTCGAACGCTAGAGCGCGCAGGACCGCGGTAGCGGCACCTGCCTCATGCCAGAGCGAGCATCTCGGTCTTCTTCAATGCGACGCCGATGCTGCTGCCGGCAGCTGCCGTTACTACAAGCTTAACCGAAAAACAACAGAGTCCTAGCGGGCACTGAACTGTTGTAATTGTGTTTAACGGTAACTTGCATTACTTAAGGAATTAAAAAAATGATGATCTCCATGTCGCCGGAACATCTAGGTGCTGAGAAATGTAGCGAATGCGTTTTTTAATAATTATCAACAGGTTTCGCGTCCTTGGTCCCTGTTTGATTTTCACAGTTTGAATTCAGCGAGCAACAAAACTTAGTTACCATGCTTGGATGTTTCTCCTAAGGGACTCGTATTCACGTATATCATCACAAGTTAATCATTATTTCGCTTCTGTGGTTTGTTATACTCAACGTGTTATGTGTGTTTACAAACATGCTTACGTGCTGTTTGTACGATGGAATAACCTACCGCCCCTTTTTTTGTGTGTCTGTCACCAGCGGATGTCGCAGTATTAAAAGCCTTCTTTTTTATTTGAATGCAATCAATAAGATTGAAAGGATAAACCAAGACACAAATTAAAAATTACTAGGTGTCCTTAGCAATCGTCTATAAAAAAAAAAACGTCAAGACGGAAGCCAGGAACTTCCTTGTCCAACCGTGGACTTAGAGGGTTTGCACTCGGAGCCTTTGGCGGTAACAGATTACGTGACTATAATTTGTTGAGTTAACATTCTATCACGCGTGGCGCATATCCTCACATCCTTGGCCGAAGTACAGGCTTCGCAAAAGGAGACTACTATTGTTAATCGTGACGTAAATGACAAGTATAACATGTCGCTGATATCACGACCAATTAGTCCCACTAATCATATAGTGGTACCTATCCATGCCAATTTTCTATATATCAAGCGAAGAAGACGCGAGTTTTCGATTTTTTTCTAACGGTGCAGCCACTTGCACATTTTGCAACCTCGCTAATATTTTCAAGGTCACCTTCCAGTGAAACACATAAGGCTTTTGCTTTATAATTCTTATCATATTAGTGTGATAGCAGGATCTTTGTTTCAGAGATTACTTTCGGACCACTATCTCAGGGGCAGCCTCCGAGAGTCCGAAAATGGACAAAGCCGTTCCTCACATAAAACCACACCACAAGCTTTTGATCTCACTACTGAAAAGAGGTTTAAGTGAAATAACAATAACAACAGCCTTTTATATGGCGCTCACCCATTGAAGGGGAAAGAAAGAAAAAGACTGAACGATCCAGCAGTCAGACTAACAGATGGAATGCAAGGAATGCAAGAGTAATGAAACACAAAACGGATTTGGAAGTACAAATAGAATTAGCAAAGAATTCTTTTTGTTTAATTAACCCTCTCCTGCCCGTGCGAAAACAGTCGGACAGATGGCATTTTTCCCTGCGATTATTTCTTTGCGTGGGCCCTTGAACTGACTTCTATTATCAAGGAATGAAAATATTTACTTCATTTTGTTCAAAATGAACCCACACATATGTGTGGGCTGGGCTTTTATTAGTATGACTTCCAGTACAATGAAAGAAATCAGTGCATGCGAATTTACGCGCCCTAAACTCTGGTATGGAAAGCTATAAATCAATTCCTACATTGTCCGACGGAGGTGACGTCATTTCACTCCAGGTATGGACATTTCATTCCATCTGACATTTTGCTAGAGTAGAACGATGCCCTCAATAGTAGCTCGGTCGTTTCACTCCTGCGGAACCGGCTCCAGTTTTTAGAGTGTACCCGAATACAGTGGCCCCATATGATAAAATTGCAGGAATTTTATTCCTAACCCCATCTTACGAAGTGGAGTTTCTAGGAACTTTTTTCTCTGGGTCGAGTATCTGCGACATACCAGACTAAAAAGAAGTGGTAAATGGATTACATTTCATTGCAAAATAGACATAATGGTCCGGAGACCGGTTCTGGCAAGTAGATCTTCAGATGCGGAATTTGACAGCGTAATCTGGTGAATGAAACATCTAATTACCGGGATGCGCACCATTGTTTATACCCGCAAAATCTCAAATATTCGAAGTGTTTTAACCTGTCTGCACAGGAGTCAAGTTCACTTTGTAAACAAGCATTTTTATACCTAAGGGCTGTCACGTAAGTTGTGTCAGGTAAGGCGGGTATTATATGACCACTCAAAAATGATGCGGCTAACAAGTCTGACATACAACCTGCAGATACAACCTGCAGTGGCCTGGTACAAACAGCAGACAAATAGTTTGAAAGATGGCAGGTATTATAGAATTAAACATGTTGACGAGATCTGAATTTGTTGCCGCATGAAGAGCTGAGCATACTGAACCAGAGTCTGTATTTATAAGTGCTGCCGAATCATGTGAGAGAAGTTTACGAAGCGCTAATACAATAGCCAATAACTCAACCATAAAAATGGGAATGTAATCTGGAAGCCTCAGTGAAAAGGACCACGGAAGAGAAGGGGAGAAAATTCCCACTCCAGCCTTTTCCTTTAATACCGATGCGTCTGTTGCTATAATATTATTGTTGTCTAGGTGAGCAAGGTAATCCTCTAATTGGCTGTTCATATATCTAAAAGACAGTTGCTTGGCATTTGGAGGAGAAATTTCATCAAACTCAATATGTAGGCTAATCGGCGATTTCATACTGCAGCAGTATGTCTGATTTGTACCTTTAGAAGCTCTAGCTCTGCTTGTAAGAGTACAATGTGAGGAGTATGAAGCCTCGACCACTGTATTCGAAAAATAAATTGGGATCGTTTATAAAAACTGTGGGGACCGGGTCCCGCGCGACGCCATGTTTTGCTAGGAATGTGCTCGCATCCCCCTCTTCCAGCTGGACGTGGCGGCAGCCCACCACTGTGGAGGGCTGGCCGCTCCGCCGCATGTGGTTTTAACTAGGCTGCCATTGGACAGCAGTAATTTCTGTCGTTTCGCGCGTTCGGGTTTTGGAGATCCTTGGGAGAACACGCTGGGTCTCGAGGCGGTGCGTACGTGCTTTTGCGGCTATCCGGGCGACGAGGCCTCGTCGCGCGGACCGCGCGTCGTCTCGGGCTCCAGCGACCCACGGCAGCGCCCTGCGATCTGCGCCCATCTACGTATGTTCCTTTCTTTCTATTTTCCTTTTCTTGGGGCGCAGTCGCGGGTACGCTGGCCGGGGATTAGGCGGTTCCTTTCTTGCATGGTTTTCGTGTACTTTTGTGTGTTATTGTGTGTTCGCGTGTTGTTCATTGTTACTGTCCTTTGTTTGTGTTCGTGTGTGTGCGTGTTGTTTATTGTTATTGTTAACCTTCCTTTATATTTAATTCGACTTTAGGTTCGGCTTTGTATTACTTGTTTATATATATTAACCGTTATTAAATTACCATGCTGGGAGAGTTGCGCCTAATGTTCTCCTCTTTCGCCGCGTGCGACGGTTCGCGCTGCCCTGCCTCGAGTCGGGCCGCGGACTGGCGTGCGCGGCGATGCATGGCTGATAGCGAGCGCGCTAACGCGACGACCTCATTCTCTGCTCGTTGAGTGCTCGACCCACTGCAAGGGGTTGCTAGCGGCGATGCCGCTGCTAACAGTAGTAAGTAGTAGAAGAACAAGACCCCTACAAAACATACATTGATCGTCTCTGATGACAATTGTATATCTTTAGAAATGTTTTAACGGTAAGAATCTTAAACCTTCTTCTCGAGCATAGTAAACGTGCCTCCGTATAAAAAAATCCACAGCATATCCACGGAGTGAATGATGATGAGTGGGCGAAGCTAAGGAGGTTCATCGTAGATCGTGCCGAGTTCCGGATTAATTTAGTTAAAGCGCACGCGACGAATCCTTATGGTTCAACTACGTACAAGTGAAATCACCCACCGGCACTTCATTGCAAGTGAAGATCCAGTGCATATATATATATATATATATATATATATATATATATATATATATATATATGGGTGGCCGGTGAACGGTTCTCCAGCGCGAGCAGTCGGTATTTTTCAATCAAGAAACTCGCTAGAAGACGCTGCCTGCGCCAACGTTGTCTCTCGCGGGTGAGGGCGCGTTCTCCTTCTTTGCGAGCTGGTGGAGCGTTCATCGAAGAAAGAGTGTTTACATAGTCAACGTGCGCCTTTCGCTCTCTCTGTCTCTCTCTCTCTCACAAGACAACAGATGGAAGAGTGAGAGAGCTCGCGCGCCGGGATGCACGCGCCGAGGGCGAGCGCGAGCCTCCCGGCGGCGCGAGGTGGCTACATACATACTACTACAGAGGAGGGAACGACCCACACCCTAAGGAGCTTCGCCCCTAAAATATTATTTGCTACGAACTTTGGGAGGCCAAGGCACAAACGCAACGCTTCCCTCTCCAATAGTATTAGAGGCCTATTTTTATAAGCTGCGCTTAAAGAGAACAAGAAGCACCTGAATTCCATGATGGGCCGCACATACATTTTGTAAACCATTATTCTAGTATTTCTTCGCAGTCCCGTTCTACGGTTTCCAAGTTTACGTAACAATCCCACTGCACGTGTTGCTTTAAGCGTCACATGTTCAATGTGAGGTTTCCAATTCAGTGTCCCATTACATATGCTGCCCAAGTATTTCGAAGAATCTACCTGGGGAATAAACTCTTGACGATATATCAGATGTTTACAGGCCCATTAACATGGAAAATAGGATTGATTTTGATTGATTTGTGGGGTTTAACGTCCCAAAACCAGCTCTGATTATGAGAGACGCCGTAGTGGAGCTCTCCGGAAATTTCGACCACCTGGGGTTCTTTAACGTGCACTGACATCGCATAGCACACGGGCCTCAGCATTTCGCCTCCATCGAAATGCAGCCGCCGCGGCCGGGATTCGATCCCGCGACCTTCTGATCTGCAGCCGAGTGCCATAACCACTAGGCCACCATGGCGGGGCAGGGAAAATAAGAGGCGAACTTTTATTAACATTCAGCGACATGTGTATACTCTGTAGCCATATATCTAGGGAATTCAGATACTTCTGTAGTGTCTGATATAGTGCATGTAAAGCATTATCGGCCGCGAAAAAAGCCATGTCATCCGCGTGTACATATACGTGCACATCCTGCTGGAGAGGAATGGAGATCAGGAATATATTGAGCAAAACCGGAGACACAACGGCGCCTCGGGGTACACCAGGTTTCTACTTATATTTGCGGGATGAACAGCCATGATGAAAGCAATAGAATTCTCTTTCTCTCGAAAATTATGAAATCCAACTTGTTACATAATGTAGGAATACGTAATGTTCCATCTGTTCTAACAAAATTGCATGCTCAACCTTGTCATATTCTCTAGACGAATCAAGAGTTACTAACACCGAATATTGCCTTCGCTGACGAGCCAGCTCTATGCGACTCCCTAAATCAACGTGCGCTCCTTTTTTTATTTTATATTGCAGCGCCACGCTTTTCTGTTACTCGCCGTCGTCGTGTCGTCATCTTCTGTTGTCACCCAGTCTACGAGCGTCTAGTGTCGTCGTGTTCGTTTTGTTTGCGTCACGCACTCTTTTTTTTTTGACGTCCTCTTTTCAAACCGAGCACATCAAACGTCATAATTAGGTAAAGTTTGACATCTTCAGAACTATGATTCCTTAGGACACCGGTAAAGTATGATCGCGCGAACTGTTTCTTGAAGAGCTATCGCGGCGTGAAGTCGCATCTCGGACAGGAAAAGCCTAAAACTTTCACAATTGTGACAGTTCGCTTCAAACAAGAGCTTTAATTAATACATATGTAGTCTACGTCGCACCATAAAGAATGTTGCACGCGCAATATGAAAATTCTCGCGTCCAAGCATAACTTCTGCACTGGGTTGGCAGATCGCTGAATACAAATGGCGCCACAAAGTTTGAGATTTGAGGTTTGGTTTATTTCACCATAATCGACACAATTATAACAATTGACAGGTTGAACAAGCAGAAAGAAAAAAGTACCATTTATGGTGAGGATAGCAGGGTAAAAGCTTCAATATCTGCAGTTTGACAAGCCCCGCCCCCCCGATACAATAAAATGGCAGCAACGTGTGGTACAGAAGGCGGTTAGTTAAGGTTAATATTTGCACACGCGTTGCAACAATCAAGATGTATTTCCACACTCAAGATGTATTCCACTCAACACTCAAGATGTACTTCCATTAGAAAAC
The DNA here is from genome assembly GCA_013339685.2 of Hyalomma asiaticum. Classification (NCBI taxonomy): domain Eukaryota; kingdom Metazoa; phylum Arthropoda; class Arachnida; order Ixodida; family Ixodidae; genus Hyalomma; species Hyalomma asiaticum. The sequence continues at coordinate 98,112,486 of CM023483.1, forward strand.
GAGACATTTCAAGACACCATACTTGAAATAGAATTTTTAGGCATTACACGAAGAGTATCATCTGTTAGCTTGAATTCGTTTAGTACACTGACAATACTGCCCGAAGTTGACCGAAGTAGCTAGAACGGTAGCCAACTGGATGCCGTTTATTTATTTTAGCGCCAGGGATGCAGCCATCAAGATTATTTTCCGACCGCGCATCGCCACATAAAGGTTTTAAACGAACATGACAGCAGCTTTTATCACATCACAGTGAGCCAGGAAACGACTACGTGTATAGAAGTATTAAGATGACCAGAGATTATGCTAGTCCTACTCTACTTTTTTCCAGCATTTCCCAGGGCAACAAAAATGAAGGACTTGCGACACCTTTCAAACCTAGTCCAAACTTGATAATGAGGATCTTGAGGCGGAGCTCTTGAGGTGGAGCTTGAGGCGAGTCGTTTTTGGTGAATTGCCTAGGTGCAGTTTACTGACAGATTGATTGACTTCTGGGGTTTTGCGTCCCAAAGCCAGCTGTGATTATGAGAGACGCCGTAGTGGAGGGCTCGGTAGATTTCGACCTCCTGGGGTTCTTTAACGTGCACTGACATCGCACAGCACATGGGCCTCAACATTGCGCCTCCATCGAAATGCGGAGGCCGGGGCCGCGGTTCGATCCCGTGGCCCTCAGATCAGCAGCATAGTACCAGACACAATAGACCACCATGGCGAGGCGCAGGTTTAGGCTGAGAAACAAAGCGCCCAGGATGCTTTTTCGGCAATGCCAGATGCTTCTGGGATACATATAGTGCACAAAAGCGATTACTTTGATCGAGCCATCGTTTGCAAAACGAATGAACGGCACTTATCTTGTGACTATTGCAACACATTGGAGCCTTAAAGAACTGCTGACATCAGCGCCACAGAACAATGTACAGTAAGTAGCCAAATAGCCAACGCAAATTTTTTGTCGCCGCGGCCTTTTCGGCGTGAAGTAGCCACTTCGGCGTGAAGTAGCCAAATACGGCAGCCCTGCTTCCGCACTAGGCCGCTCATCTTGAGACGGGCGCTCACGAAATCCCCTCCCCCTAGCTTTGGTGGCGCCGCGGCGCGCTCGATAGTGTAACAAGGCCAACTCACACCGTTTTCGGATCACGCGGAGGGCCACACCGTGTCCGATGAGACCGGCATCTCTGTAGACGCCGACGGACGTGCTTTCACGCTACTCCGCTTCTTTAAATGATTTCAACCGCAGTATTTTTTTTCGCGATCCACCTGAATTGTGCACCACTCAATTTTTTTCGAGAAGAGGATCCTACCGAAGTCAGCTTTTTGCCGGTAGGGCCATTTTTCGGCATTATATTGAACTTTTGAGCCTCCAACGGAAAGTGACCGCGCCAAGTTAGGCTTGGCACTCCGCGTCCCGGAGTGCGGCTCGGCCTCGGCCGAACGCCGCCGCCGACGACGCTATGCCGGACGTAGCAATGACGGACGGGGAGACCATCTCCCAGCGAGCAGCTCAACTATCAGGCAGGACGGTGGTGCTTGATCGTCGTAGCAAGCGCTCGCCTCGCCCGCAAGACAACGGATCACCGCGGAAGACAAGGAATGGTGGGCAGCGCACAACCGCCTCCGGAGGTGTCATCGGCCGCCTCGTCGCCGCATCGCGGCTTCCTCGGCTGCCGAGGGACCATGCTCGAATTATTGTTCGCCCACAGGCGGGCCTCGATCTTCGAAAGATCAGTCAAATCAAATTGGCTAACGCTTTGGTGACTGCTGCCAAGCTCTCGCCTGCCCAGGTAGAGGAAGACATTATTTGTCCGAACCTCACGCAAAACATCGTGGTGGTTTCAACCCCCGAAGATTGCAATGCCAGGGCGCATGTCGCCCTGACCGAGATTCTCATCAACAGAGTGAAAAGGAAATTCTCTGCTTACGCCGCGGCCGACGATGATACCTGCAAGGGTGTGATTCGTGGAATCGACGCGGACATTGGCGACGACGAACTCGCCGCCATGATTTTGCACGAGAGCAACGCAAAGGCTCTTCAAGTGCGCCGGATCAAGAAGACTACAACAGTGGTGATCCTGCCTGCCCAACTCCAGCAAAGAAGGTCTGCATCAGCTGCGGGGAGAATAACCCAGCACAGGACCATCAGTGCACACCGAAATGTGGACTTTGCGGAGGTCCGCACCCCTCTGGGGACCGTTCCTGCCGACAAAGATATCAAGTACCCTACGTGGTCCGCCAACGGAGAAGACGACGGAGGCGCGCCAAGAAGAAGGCTCCAGCCGGGGAATCCACTCCCGCTGTACATGGGCGCGGGCGCTCCCGATCACGTGGGAGAACGAGATCCAGGGGGCGCTCTCGCTCCCGAGTGCGAATCCAGGAGCAGCAGGCCACCAAGGCGGAGAAAGCCTACCTAAGACGGCAGCAGCCACGCACGCAACAGCCACCATCACAGCCAAGCCAAGCGCAGCCGGCTCAACAGTTGCAGGTAAAGCGCAGTGCACAGCCAGAGCATGGTAGCCATCCGCGCATCGACATGTCAGTCGAAACGTTAAAGCAGCTTCAAGCCACTCTAGTACATATTCAAATGGAAGTGAAGGGCCAACAGAGTGCCTACGGACCTGAGTCACCGTTTATGAGGCAGCTAGTTGCGAGGTTAGAAGCGCTCGAAACGGGGCGGGCGGAGCCGGCGCGCAAGCGCCCGACCCCGTCTTCCACTAACTCGGATGCGTCCACTCCCAAGCAGGCGCCCACAGATGTCGCCTCAAAGCCAGGTACTAGCCATGGCTTCTCACCTTAGTGAGTTAGTAATCTGGCAGTGGAACTGCGCGGGCTTCCACAAGAGAAAGGCAGCTGTGCAGCAGTTTGTTCGATCACAGGCGGTCCAGCCGCACGTTATTCTGCTACAGGAAACACTCGATCAAGCGCCTTCGCTTCCCGGCTACCGCAAGGTGGCTGGAGCGAGCGATGGGAGACGGGGTATAGCTACGCTCATAGTAAAGAAATGCTCCATAAATTGGCACTCCGGAACTCCACACTTGAAATTCTACTAGTCGAACTCATCCCAAATAATTGGTTACAACGGAGCGTATTCGTCTTGAACGCGTACAGCTCGCCAAGGAACCGTAAGCAGGCATTCGCCTCGATGCTGTCCAAAGCCGCGGCGCTAGCGGGAACCTCGCCTCTCTTGGTGGCTGGAGACTTTAACGCGCATCACCCGGCTTGGGGATACGTGAAAGACACAGTAAAAGGCAGAAAATTATTACATGCAGCCGAAGAGCGCTCGCTAGAGCTTATCACTGACCCTACCTACCCAACGCGGCTAGGCAACTCTGTGACTAGAGACACAACGCCGGATTTGGCTTTCGTGCGCAACGTCACAGGACCGAAATGGTGCAATACGCAGGAAAATTTCGCAAGCGACCATTTTATTATCACCATTGGATTTAGGGTGGCCGCAGCACCTCCTCGAAAGTTTACCTTTACGGACTGGGATTTTTTTCGGAGGATCAGAAAGGAGGATACCTCCGATTACGGGTCGCTAGAGGATCTGATGGTCCGACTTAAGGCGGATGCTGAAAAAGCCACAAAAACTATTCAAACGGACTTGGACGCACCGAAGATGGACTCGCACCTCGCTCACTTGCTGGAGGCCAAAAAGGCCCTTCAAGAGCGCTGGCAGAGCCAGAAACTAAACAGACGACTGCGAAAGCGTATTGCGGAGCTCAATCGAGAGATAGAGCAGTACTGTCAGGAGCTGTCGAGACAGCAATGGGACGAGGTATGTGCGGAGGTGGACGGACAGATGAGATTGGGGGCCAAGTGGGGCCTTCTCAAGACCTTGCTTGACGACCTCCAGTCTAGGGACAATGCTCGCCTGGCCGTCGACCGTCTAGTTAGTACAGGCTAAACGGAATGCGGGGGTCTCGCCTGGGGCTCTCCTTGGAGAGCTCGCGGAGAATCCTCCCGCTCGGGCCCTCCTGCGATGCTGATTACCCCTACTACGAGGGGACGCGATCAGAGAATCTCGATTCCCCGTTTACCAAGGTTGAGGTGTACGAAGCCCTTCACAACCTTAACTCACGCTCGTCCCCGGGACCCGACGAGGTCACGAATAAGCTACTCAGGAACCTGGAGGACAAAGCCGTTAGTCTTCTGACTGACGCTCTTAACATGCGCTGGGAGGCAGGGACGGTTCCTCACGCATGAAAGAATGCCTCCGTAGTACTTAGCCCCAAGCCGGGCAAGCCGCCTGACATTGGCAATTTGCGCCTGATCTCGCTCACGTCTAGCGTGGGTAAGGTCATGGAGCACGTTATTAAAAATCGCTTGTCGAGACATGTCCAGGCGGAAGACAGCTTTCCGTTCAACGTGATTGGATTCAGACCAGGTCCAGGTACACAGGATGCCCCGCTGCTGATCAAAGGAGAGATATTATACAGGAAGACGAGAGACGTGCGAGGCATTCCAGCGCTAGATTTAATTAAAGCATTCGACACTGTTCTGCACAAGCATGTCCTAAAGGAAATCTCAGTTATGAACCTAGGCACTAGATTTCACACCTACGTGAGGGCTTTTCTCAGGAAACGGAGCGCCACTATCCGCATAGGACAGGATAAATCCGCAGAGTTTAGCCTGGGGGCGAGAGGCACCCCGCAGGGGTCGGTCACCTCCCCCATGCTCTTTAACATTGCGATGCGGCCGCTCGCGGAACGTCTCTCAAAGTTAGAGAACATCAACTACACGCTTTACGCGGACGACATCATGATCTGGTGTCCCGGCGGATCGGATGCAGAGGTCGAGGCAGCCCTTCAGGGAGCTTTAGATGCCAGGGAGGACCTCCTCCAAGACACGGGCATGGCCCTGTCACCTTCCAAATCGGAACTGATACTATATCGGCCGCCAAGGATCGGAGGACGTCCCCCTCCTCCTCTGGAGCAGGTGGACATTTCTCTAATGACCAGAGAAGGGCAGGCTATTCCCCGGGTATCTCACATACGAATCCTCGGACTGCTTCTGCAGGCAAACGGCAAAAACAATCTCACCATCGCGCGAATCTCACCGAAGATGGAGAGCATGCTAAGGCTCATCCTCCGCGTTTCTAACCGGAGAGGAGGGCTGAGTGAGGCGAACTTGCTTCGCCTCTATCATGCCTTCCTAATGAGCCACATTACTTACATCGCCTCGATTCTAGATTGGACCAAGTCGGAGGAAGAACGCCTCAATGCGCTCATGCGAAAAAGTATCAAAAGAGTACTCGGAATTCCAATGAATGCAGAGACAACCAGGCTCATGAGCCTTGGCATGCACAACACGTTGGACGAGGTGATAGAGGCCCAGCGCATCGCGCAGGTGGCGAGGCTCACCACAACGAGGCCAGACACTCGAATACTCAAGTCGACGGGATCTGGAATGATTGGTTTACTCCCCGAGAGCTTCCTTAAACATGACGTCAAGGAGACATACGAAGTAGACGCTTTTCGACGCAATGTCCACCCCCAATTTAACGAGGAGCGACGCAGAGCCCGTGCCAAGGCTCTCCATGACTACGCTTGCAAGAATCCAGGGCAAGTATCTTTTGTCGACGCGGCCCAATACGGCCGTACCAACGATTACGTCGCTGTGGTAGTGGACTACAAAGGGGACGTGTTGAACGCGATCTCCCTTAAGAAATCGTCGGCCGAAGAGGCCGAACAGGCAGCTGTTGCTCTAGCAATGTTCTACCCTTCTCCTCCGCAAATATTTTGAGACTCCCGGCTAGCAGTTAGGGCTTCCGCCTCTGGAACTCTGGCCGGCCCCCCGGCATCAATTCTTTCCACTCGCAAGGAAGGCTTTCCATACTATTACTTGGTCCCCCGCCCACATGGGCCAGGGTCTGCATCCGCATATCTCCAATGTCAATGAACTAGCCCATGACCGTGCGCTAGGACTCACTTGCCGTGCCGGTCCTGGCAGTTTAGACGGAGGTTGCGTTGGGAGCATTAAGGATCCTTTAGTCACGTTCAATCAGGTCACGACTCATTATCAGTTGTCGCGGAGGACTTACCCTCTTCCTCATCCTAAGTTAACCAGGCCTTACTCCATAGCCTTTCGTATGTTGCAGACGGGGTCATTTCCCTCGCGCAGCAAATTTGCTCATTTTGCGGAAGGAATTGATCCGCGATGCTCTGCTTGCGGCCATGATAATAGCACACTAGATCACATGCTATGGCAGTGCACTGCGCTTACCGGCGCACAGCTCTCCGCTCAGGCGCTGTGGGAGGAATCGCTGAAAAGCGGCGATCCTTTCACGCTGAAACGGGCAGTCCAGGAGGCGTGTGCCCAGGCGGCAGGCCACGGCTTGCCCGTCCCAGTACTCGCGCGGCCCGCAACGTAGATAGGGGCGCCCCTTCGGGGTTCCGCCACCGAACGTTCTCCAGGACCTCAATAAAGTTTTAAACAACAACAACAACAGTGTCCGCTTTACATCCAATGTCCGTATACAACCATCTAAGCTGTTAGTAATAAATCCAGTACATAAAGAATTCAAGCCAGTGCCACGCTGTGAAAACCATGGGAATACCGCAGCTGTGCTCGTATTTTTAATTGTGACGTCACTGGCAAAATTTTCAAGTTCACCATTACACCATGCCCAACTTTCCCTATAGCTGTAGCCAGCCCGTAGCAGTGTGCTGAGGGCAAGAGCGAGTCCACTTTTCCTTTCTCTGTAACAAGAGACAAGAGACTGGCCACGAGGCTCCTGCTTTCTATGCTGCCCTTTGCTTAATCATTATCGCGTAGCACTGAGCCTTTCTCTCTGTATGGACATTCGTATTATCGCTATAATATAACAGTGGGTTGAGCCAAAGGGTGTGGGTAGAACTTTCCCTGTTGCGTGACAGCGGACACCGGCACGGACGTGACGAGCCCCTTAATTAATGGTTCCGCTGTTAGTAAATCTGAACGATTTCTTGGCGAACTTCAGCAAATTTTACGGTATCTATCTAGCTGCCTGCATCTCACTGCTCTCTTAGCCTTCTCGCTCACTTGGTATACACAAAATGTGGCATGATGATGTATGAATTCGTCTCGAACACGAATAGTTGATACTGACATCACTAACTCGATATACGCATCATGCGCGTGACGAATAGGGTAATACGATCCCACGTGCCTCACACCAGCCACGCGAATGCAGATGTGCGCCTCAAGCGATTGAATGCTAACACTACAGGCTTTGTCACTCAAGGACCAACCAAAATTTACACAAGATTTTATGAGAACGCGTTTAGGGTGGATGATACGATAGAAACAGGTGCTGTTTGTATTAGCGTGTGATTCAAATGTATACTATAGAGTTATAACAAGCACACAGACACAAACGCGCTGTAATCACCGAAGCTAACCCACCACGCGGTTGGGGGTAGGAATCAAAGCCGGGCGCACGCAGTGCCAAGCAAACACTCTGGTACTCATCGACTGTAGGCTGTTCCCACGAGGCTGTGGTATGTGTTAACCGTTCTTATAATAACGTGATAACAAATCCTCCAACGAACGACCTTGATGATATGGACATCAGTGCACCGTAGCGTACATTTCACCTCCACCTAACAGACGGCTGTGCGACGGACAGACGCGTGTGTACCACGACGCCCCAGTGCTGCAGAGGAACGAGCCCGTTAAGCCCACGTTAACGCAGCCACTAAATTCGCACAAAGACAATGACACTATTCGTAACGCTTGGCTGAATTCCATACAATTCAGCAGAGGCAATTTCTTCGCTGACTGCTACTCATTACGATGATTTACACAATGTGTGGGATCTGTCGGAGTTCATGAGACAGCTAGCGTGTGAATTTTTTTACATGTATCCTTGATATATTGCAAAGGCATCAATGCACCCGTATGAAATTTTCGTATTGTTCTTTGCGTTTTCAGGCTTAGCAAATGCGAATGGTTATCAAGTGAAGCAGCACCTGGCAATATATTGTGAAGGAAAGGTGAGTTTACCTAATTAAACAATAAAGACGACGCACTGTAGAGAAGTTAAAAGTACGAGAGTAAATTTGGACCAAATAAAGGAGTAATTTGCATGCACTGCGGTAGTACAGTACCTAATGTGAAGGTCTGATTACTCAGAAACTCTGCATTAAGCAGGAATTGACGTCCGGGGACCCTTGACACTGCTCAAGATGTGCCCTATGCAGTGTTGTACGGAACATAACGAACGACGTTCCTGGAACGAGTCCATTTTGGCAGGAACGAAGGAACGCCATCAATCCATTTAGGATTGATGGAAATGTAACGGGAACGGGTTACATTTACCAAGGAACAGTAAAGGAAGCGGCGTTCCTTCTATACACTTTCCACCTTATGACGATCGCATGTACGCAGCACGTTATGCACGGCGGATAAGCCAGGCTACAGCTAGCCCTCCCTGGAGTCTCCATTTTCCTGCAGCCACTATCGCTCCCTCATAGAAAATCACGCACGAAAACGCCATTCTATTGCGCTTTCGATGATTCGACGAGGGTGACGCTTCGTCTTCACCGCGGCAGCACGACGTCAGGGCATCCCGCTACTCCTTGGCGGTGGCCGCTTATACTATGGCCGCTGGACAAGCAGTTTTCGGCTGTCAGCCAGCCCTGTATGGGTGTACGGCAACGCGGGAGGAACTGCATGCAACAGCAAAGTATCCCGTTGCCCGGGCTCCCTCCGAATTAAAACACTGTCAACGCGTGCTTTGCCATATCGCCTCTCCCCGCATTGGTTCTGAGAACGCGGTTACGGCCATAGTTAACGCTGAAACTTGGGCTAGTTGGTCTTGACTTAAAAACATACTAAAGCGGAACAAAACAAGGACATAGAAAGAAGCACACAGGACGACCGCTAGACTTCAACTACATTTTTACTTAGGACATGTGACATATATAGTGTAAAAAACAAGATCTAATCTATAGAACCGTCACCATTCTGCCTACACAGAAGCTACACGTGCCAAGCTACGCGTCGCGCATGCGCCCTTCCAGGAAGCCAATCTCCTTTTTCGTTAGGGCAATTGAGGGCACACTTACACACCTGTCTGCCTCCCTCTGTATATTCATGGCCTCACAGATCTCACGTCGTAACTGGTCGTGACCCCTTCCCAACACCCGAGTTGCACGAAATGCCGGGGCGCACCCACACCGCTTACAATGATCGGCCAAGTGGCCCCCCGCGGCAAGCGACGAAACCGCTGCCCGATGCTCTCTTAACCGGTCATTCAAACAGCGCCCCGTCTGTCCCACGTAGCATTTTCCCAACTTGACGCTGTTTGAATGACCGGTTAAGAGAGCATCGGGCAGCGGTTTCGTCGCTTGCCGCGGGGGGCCACTTGGCCGATCATTGTAAGCGGTGTGGGTGCGCCCCGGCATTTCGTGCAACTCGGGTGTTGGGAAGGGGTCACGACCAGTTACGACGTGAGATCTGTGAGGCCATGAATATACAGAGGGAGGCAGACAGGTGTGTAAGTGTGCCCTCAATTGCCCTAACGAAAAAGGAGATTGGCTTCCTGGAAGGGCGCATGCGCGACGCGTAGCTTGGCACGTGTAGCTTCTGTGTAGGCAGAATGGTGACGGTTCTATAGATTAGATCTTGTTTTTTACACTATATATGTCACATGTCCTAAGTAAAAATGTAGTTGAAGTCTAGCGGTCGTCCTGTGTGCTTCTTTCTATGTCCTTGTTTTGTTCCGCTTTAGTATGTTTTTAGGCCATAGTTGTCCATAGCTGTGAAGCGGTCTACGCTGGAAACGTCATAGAAGAGAGATCAGCAAAGAAGAGGAGGAAGAAGGGTTCTTTCGGAGGGGGCATAACAAATGGCGGACGACACCCGTCTCGCTTTCGATATGTGTATCGGTATATCTGCCTAAGGGAACGCTACATTCTGGCGCAGCCGACAAGCGAACATGTGGGTGATCTTGTTCGTTGACCAAACGTCATCAAATGACATAACCTTCACCAGTTACCAAGTGCAAGGTGAGCCAGTGAAGGACCTTGCCCGCGATGTCACAACCGACAGCCTCGTCAAGTTGGTGCTGGAAGGAGCTTCAATCAGTCGCGAGGCACTCCTGGAGACCGGATCTGCCAGTGTGGCCCTGCAGCTGGAGGAGCTTGCGGACTTGGTCTTGGAGCCTTCACGCCGATGCACTGTTCGGCAGAACTCGTCGGTGGAGGTGAGCTCTATCTTGAATGTGACCGAGCGTCAGCAACGACAGATGACGCATCAGACAGAACTTTTGACAAATGTACTGAGATTGCATAGCCTTCAAAAAACATAGTGGAACCGCATAATTTCGAAGATACCTACTCAAGCCCCAACTGCTGGCTGTGGTGTTATGAATACGCATGCGAAAACAATGGGTGGGTCTCTGACGAACAAAAGATTCGCAACATGCGCCGCTACCTTGGAGGTATAGCTAAAGCGTGGAACGAGATGCAGCTTTTGGATGAACCACGAGCATGCTGGGAGTACTGGAAAACAAGTTTTATGGCTGCTTTTCATCACAACGCGGTGGAATGTTGGGGTGTGGCTCTGCGCTATACATTTAAGCGTGGGTCATTACTCAAGTTTTCTTGTGAAACGTCGCCTCTTCTATGAAGCGGAGCCTAAACTCTCACCATAGGTCACTGTTGCGTTAATAATACAGGGAATATGCCTCGATATACGAAGCCAGATAAGAGCTCCTACTACATTTCAAGATCTTCTACAGTGCATACAATACGTATTACTAGGAGCTTACCTGGACGCACCAGATGAAGTGAGCGCAAGTGAAAAGATAGTCCATTTGCCTAGCCCATCAAATGGTGTCAAGAGAAGCGCAAACGATCCTACAGATTGCAAAGATAACTGTGGTCCACACAGCACAATTGCAGCATCTCATTCGACAGATCTAAAAGATTTTGATGTCCGTGAGAAGACAAAGAATGTATACTTTTATGATACAGTGCACGTCGTGTCTAATTTCTTGCTTCACGTCCCTGTTAAGGTCAATGATGTTGAAATGAAAGCCCTCGTGGACAGCGGAGCGCCTGTTTCGATCATAAATAAGGCCCTAGTGGGCGTCAGCCACCTGCACGTGGGCAAACCCCTGCGAGTTCAGGGATATGATGGCTCTGTGAGTTCCCGTAACGAGTGGGCATCTGTAATTCTTGAATGCCAAGGACGCAGAATTAGGACGAACGTATTAGTGCTACCTGATGTCACTTATGAGTTTCTGTTATCCCGGCCTGATATGAAGAGATTAAAGGGGTCGTGAAACGTTTTCTGAACATTTTGTACTTAGTGCGTATTCGGGATCCTGACCCTCCAATCAACAATATGCATTGTTCCGTTGCACCGTGTGCGTTGATTTAGAGCGATAAAAAACGCGGTTTCGGTTTCACTGCTCGCGTTCGCCTCAACTCTGCAGATGACGTCATCTTAGTAGCCGTCATACCTCCGAGATTGGCGCGCCCTCGGAGGCCATGGGAAAACAAACCGTGCTGCCGCTTTTCTTCCGAATGGTGGCACCGCACGGTTTCCAAGTATTTTCTTCCTTTCTAGCTTTCAAGTAAATCGATCCCTTTAGAGCAAACGCGAGTTCACTGTGCCTTTGAACTTAAAAATATCTTAACTCAACGTCACCAAATAGTACCACGTCGGCCGGTAGTGTCGCATAGTCGTTTCGGGAGCGCAAGAAAGGTGAGATTTAAAACGGGCGTTGTTAAATGAGCACTGAATATTTCGCCGAAATATTTTGGAATCGGCTTGTCGAATGCGTATTGAAGTAGTGAAAATTACAAACCGGCATCTCCAAATTCTTTTCACGACCCCTTTAAGAATGAACGTTTACTGGGACGACAAGGTCTTAATTGAAAACCATACAACAGGAAATGACGAGATAGAGTCGCCTGTACGAGTAAGACACCTTGCCTCCGAAGAAGATATAGTCTCAATACCCAGAGTTCGTTTGCATAGGGAACTACCCTCCAGCAATTAAATCTCACGAGGTTGTTGTTGTTATGTGGGGTTTAACGTCTCAAAACCAGCTCTGATTATGAGGGACGCCGTAGTGGAGGTCTACGGAAATTTTGACCACCTGAGGTTCTTTAACGTGCACTGACATCGCACAGCACACGGGCCTCAACATTTCGCCTCCATCGAAACGCAGCCGCCGCGGCCGGGATTCGATCCCGCGACCTTCGGATCTGCAGCCGAGTGCCATAACCACTAGACCACCGTGGCGGGGCAAAATCTCACGAGGTTCCTTTTGATCTTGCAGGCAAAACAGTTATTCAAAAAAGACCGTACAATATGTCGAGAGAGAAGGAGGTATGGTTGAAAGCACAAATACAGGCGATGCTAGCTAGACGCTGGCGTTATTCGACCCTCAGTGTCTCCATTTGCATCGCCAATAAATATCGCTCCGAAAGAAGGCGGTACTTTTCGTCTGTGCGCAGATTACGGGGCTCTTAATCACCAAAGTGAGCTCATACCATACCCAATGCCAAGAATCGACGACATAATTGATGAGACTGGTGGTTGCCGCTGGTTCTCAAAACTGGACCTCTGCAAGGGCTTCTGGCAAATCCCGCTGACAGAGGAAACCAAGAAGTACACCGCGTTCATTACCCCATTTGACTTGTACGAATACAACCGATTACCTTTTGGTTGGAAGAACTCCCAAGCGTGGTTTCAAAAGATCATGAACGAAACCCTAAGGTCGTATTGGGGAATGTTCTGCAATGTGTATGATAATGATATAATTGTTTATTCAAAAACAAGAGAGGAACATAAGAAACACCTGTCTCTCGTTCTGAACGCCTTGAGCACTGCATGTCTCAAAGTGAACCTCAAGAAAAGCGCCTTTTTTAAAGAGAAAGTAGTGTTTCTCGGAAGAGTTTTTGACGGATACACGAAAAGCACGAAGCAGGAATCAGCTGACAGAATTTCACAATTGGTGAAGCCCTATGACGTGCATTCAATGCGTGTCTTCCTAGGCCTAGCCTGACATTTCCGGTCCTTTATTAAAGACTATGCAATTAAAACGAAATGTTTGACACGCCTTACTCGGAAAGGTGTACCCTACCAGTGGGACAACGACTGCGAAAATGCTTACTCCGCCCCGCCACGGTGGTCTAGTGGCTAAGGTACTCGGCTGCTGATCCGAGGGTCGCGGGATCAAATCCCGGCCGCGGCGGCTGCATTTCGATGGAGGCGAAATGTTGAGGCCCGTGTGCTGTGCGATGTCAGTGCACGCTGAAGAACCCCAGGTGGTCGAAATTTCCGGAGCCCTCCACTACGGCGTCTCTCATAATCAGAACTGGTTTTGGGACGTTAAACCCCACAAATCAAAATCGAAAATGCTTACTCCGATCTGGTAAAAATTAATATCGTCGGACCCCATCCTACGCATACCTGACTTTTAAATGCGAAGCATTTCTTCGCGAACTTCGGCGAGTTTGAGCGTATCTATCTATCTATCTATCTATCTATCTATCTATCTATCTATCTATCTATCTATCTATCTATCTATCTATCTATCTATCTATCTATCTATCTTGCCGCCTACGATTTTGTGCTCCCCTGGCCGTTTCGCTAATCGGATGTTTACGAAAATTGGTATGCCACATCATGACTACATGACGAACATAAATGACAGGTCATAACATGAAAATCATGATATGCATGTCATGAGAGGTATGATTCCCATGCCACGGTCTTAGTGCTCTCCTGGCCGTTTCGCTAATGGGATGTATGCGAAAATTGGTATGGCACAACATGACTGCCTGGCGAACATAAATGGCAGGTCATAACATGAAAATCATGATATGCATGTTATGAGTGGCATGATTTACATTCCACGGTCTTAGTGCTCTGCTGGCCGTTTCGCTAATGGGATGTATGCGAAAATTGGTATGGCACAACATGACTGCCTGATGAACATAAATGGCAGGTCATAACATGAAAATCATGACATGCGTGTCATAAGCGGCACGATTTACATGTCACACTCCTGGTGCTCTCCTGGTCGTCTCGTTAATGGGATGTATACAAAAATTGGTATGCCACAATACGACTGCAGGGCGAACATAAATGACAGGTCATAACATGAAAATCATGACATGCATGTCATGAATGACATGATTTACATGCCACGCGTTTCGTTAATGGGACTTATACGCGAATGGGCATGCCACAACATGACTGCATCACAAGCATAAATGACAGGTCATAACACGAAAATCATGACATGCATGTCATGAGTGACATGATTTACATGCGACGGTCTTGGTGCTCTCCTGGCCGTTTCGTTAATGGGATTTATACGAAAATTGGTATGCCACAACATGATGACTGACAGGTCACAACCTGAAAATCATGATATGCATGTCATGGGCGACATGATTTACATGCCACGCGTTTCGTTAACGGGATGTATACAAAAATTGGCATGCCACAAGATGACTGCATCATGAACGTAAATGACAGGTCATAACGTGAAAATCATGACATGCATGTCATGAGCGACATGATTTACATATCTCGGTCTTGGTGCTCTCTTGCCGTTTCTTTAGTGGGATGTATATGAAAATTGGTATGCAACAATATGACTGCATGACGAACATAAATGACAGGTCATAACGTGAAAAGCATAACATGGATGTCATGGGCGGCATGATTTACATGCCTGGCGTTTCGTTAATGGGATATATACCAAAATTGCTATGGCACAACACGACCGCATGACGAACGTAAATGATGGGTCATAACATTAGAATCATGACACGCGTGTCATGACCGGCATGACTTACATGCCATGGTCCTGACGCTATACTGCCGTTTCGTTAATGGGATGTATGGGCTCCGTCTACTGACCAGAGGTCGCTACGTAGCTCTCGTCGGACGGCTCAGTCGCGCACGGTGGAAGCCGAGGCGACAGCGACGCGCGCGTTTCTTCGCTGCTTTCCGGGCGCGCTGCGAACCACACGAACGCTCGCGGCGTCGCCCTTTGGAACAGTTTGCCGCTGGTTTGGAGCGCGCGTCTCAAAGGAAATAAAACGAAAGAAGGTGGGACGGGCGGTCGCTGCTGCTATAGAGTTGGGGACGCGCATCGCGTTCGCGTATTTCCCTGTCAGTCTACCCAATTTTGCTTCTTCTCTCCGCCAGGCAGTGCACTTTGGCGCTGATGTCGCACACGGAAAACTCGACTGCACGGAGCCTGTACGAAAATTGGTTTGGCACAACATGACTGCATGACGATCATAAATGACAGGTCATAACATGAAAATCGTGACATGCTTGTCATTAGCGGCATGATCTACATACGACTCGTTTTCTTAAAGGGATGTATACCAAAATTGCTATGGCACAACACGACTGCATGACGAACGTAAATGACAAGTCATAACGTTAGAATCATGACATGCGTGTATGAGCGGCATGATTTACATGCCACAGTCTTCGTGCTCTTGTGGCCGTTTCATTAACTTCATATGTACAAACTCGGTATAGCGAGACAACAATGCAAATCCATCTTACGTTCCTTATGCGTGCTTCGCCTTTCCTTGATTCCCACTGCACGTGGGATCTGCCATTTTTTTTTCTTACCATTTGTTCTTAATACGGATGCATCATTTTATGCCACTGGAGCGGTTCTCTACCAGAATCCATCAGATTTAAATCGCCAAACGCATCATGTTGTGGAATATTATAGCTATACATTAAAACCAGCTGAAGTGAACTACTCGGCAACAGAAAAGGAGGCACTGGCTGTACTGAAAGCAGTTCAGTACTTTCGAACGTGCTTAGAAGGTTCAAAATTTACTTTATTCACATACCACCAGGCTCTCACTCACTCACTTGGAATGACACAACCAAGAGGCCGCATCGCTAGATGGGTAAATTACCTGCAACAATTTAACTTCGTTATTTCACATCGCCCAGGCCCTCTACTCACTGACGCTGACGCAATGTCCAGGCTGCTGGTGCCCAACACACTTGACAGCCCTATGCAAGTGAACCACCCAAAGCTGTGGGAGGGTACCGAAGATATGAAGTTCATCAACGGAAGATATCATGTTCCACCAACAATGATTTCTAAGATTCTTCACCTTTACCACGATACCCCGGAATCAGGAGGACATGACGGATTCTGGTGCACGTACAAGAAGCTGGTGAAACGATTTAATTGGCCAGGCATGAAAGATGATGTTAGAAGTTACATACGATCTTGCCATGTCTGCCAAACGAACAAAGTTAAGTTCAAGCAGCCCACGGACATAATGATAACCACAGAGCATTCGAATGTCCCGTTTGAAGTTATTCACTTGGACTTCGCGGAGCTCAAAAACAAGGGGGATGGGGTCAAGAAGACACAGGCATTTTTGCTGGCTATTGATGAGTGCACCAGAACGGTCACGGCCAGGGCCGGAAGGGAAGACGCCAACAGCGTCATGGCTCTTCTGAAAGCTCACTGTTTCAAGCATACAAAGATATCAGTGTGTGACAATGGACCTGCCTTTCGGAGCACGAAGCTTTCAAAGTGGGCGGAGGATCAAGGGATAACCATGAAGTTTTGTTCCCCCTACCATCCAGATGCTAACGGCCTTGCTGAGCGGGCAATAAGGGACACAAAACAGTACATAAAATGTACCCGAACTTCCGAGGAGGTTGGAAGTGCTGCCTCGAAGCCGCTGTGAGGCACCACAATCGATCGAGCATAAGTGCACTTGGATGCAGCCTTCTTTTTGCGGCTTCTGGGACAGCACCCGTACTTCCAGCAGACATCGAACTAGGCCTTCTTGATCGTACGACCGTACGAAGCGGCCGTACGAAGCGGCGAGGCAGCCAGAAGACGCCAGGAAGCAGAAGCACGCGCCGAGCGAGCCAAGCGCTAGCAATGCGACTGGCGATAGCGGTGCTTCTTCGTCACAGTGGCCTCCCGTGCGAAAAGAGCCATCCTGGCGACCTACGAGTCGGGCGGCAGAGGGTCGTGATAGGGCTTCAGGCGTGAGACGTGGACAATGTCACGTTCACGCCGGCGCATGTCATTAGGCGGTGACAGTGGTTCGATCAAAAGTTCACCGGGGACGTTTGCTCCAAGAGGCGATAGGGACCTTCGTACTTCGGCACGAGTTTGGAGGATAGTCCAGGAGTTTGAAGAGGCACAGACAACCACACAAGACAGCCTGGGATGTAGGGGGTGTTTTGAGGCATGCCAGGGTGGTTTGCTTTCTGTCGCTGCTGTTCTCGTGCCGTAAAGGTGCGCGCGACCTGGCGGCATTCTTCAGCTTGACGGGCGACTTCAGATAGAGGTGGGAACTCGGACGCGTCAGGACGGTACGGCAGGAGGGTGTCGATGGTATGCGAAGGATCTCGTCCGTACAGGAGGAAGAAAGGCGAAAATCCCGTAGTGGCTTGTGTCGCGGTGTTATACGCGAACGTGACGAAGGGAAGGATGCGTTCCCAGTTGCCATGATTTGATCCCACGTACATTGCGAACATATCGCCGAGAGTGCGGTTAAATCGTTCGGTGAGCCCGTTAGTCTGGGGGTGGTATGCTGTGCTTGTCCGATGAATGATATGGCATTCCGAAAGCAAAGCTTCGACAACTTCGGAGAGGAATGCACGACCTCTGTCACTAAGTAGTTTCCGCGTCACTAGTGCTCTGTTACTAAACAGACAGAATGCGCCTCCATTAGCAATTTCTTTAAGTATTACACCAGGAGGTGTAAACAACGAAGTCCGGGAGAGTGAAGCGGTCTACGCTGGAAACGTCATAGAAGAGAGATCAGCAAAGAAGAGGAGGAAGAAGGGTTCTTTCGGAGGGGGCATAATAAATGGCTGACGACACCCGTCTCGCATTCGACATGTATCTGGATATATCTGCCTGAGGGAACGCTACAACTTGTAAGACACTCTGTGCGTCAGTCTCTTCAAGGTATTTAAGTTGAACTGAACCGACCACACGTTAATGTAGCGTTAGCGTTAACAGCCCTATACCCTCGGCAAAAAGCAGAAACGAAAGGCTTTTCGAAAGGATATATACGCGTGCTAACGCGAACGTGTGCTGAGCAGGCTTAAGTATACGTAGTGTATACGCATACTTAAGTATACGTTTGTAGTGCCGAACGAAGTTAACATTGCTCTAACCTGCACCTGGTTAATTATGTTCGGTGATGCCCAGTTTGTTTCTAATAAAAGCTCTAGTTTCGCTGCTATCATTACTACGCGACCAAATTGTTAGCTACACAGGAATAATGAAACATTTTAACGCACCGCACTTCGTCCACTTTACTGTGCAGCCTCATTTGCTGTATACCAATGTCCTGTCACTTATGCTTGTGTGGTATGGGTCATTAGAGGTTGGTGTCCCGTCAAATTAAGAATGCGAGGCTATTTATATTCTTATTTATTTCCTTCACCATAACAGCATTTCACCCTTCTCTTAACGTCGGTGTGCCTACGAAGTGAACAGGCAAATTATGCTTATTCCTAATGCCACGAAGAAAAGAAGGAAACAGTCTCAGATTATTTAATTCAGCGGTAAACGCATAAGATAGCAATATTAAATTTCCTCACACCGGGATACATTCAGCGAAATTATAATTAACAACAAAAGTACACTATATCACAAATACAATAAGGTGATGACAACTAAGTAAAAGCAATAAATCCTGAACTGCCAATTAGTTTATTAAAATGCTACGAGGACTCCAAATTTTGACCAAAATCATTTAGGATCGGGGATGCTGACGACATCGGGGAATCTTGTTCAAGTATTTGCGCGCAATGCCGTGGGTCAGGCACAAACCTTTCCATGCTGTCCTAAATAAAAAGGTCTATTACTAGCTTTTATGTCAGATGCACCACTGTTAAATGCCTTGGTGCATGTGTGTAACTACCTATGTGCACATTGGAGGCGCAGTGTCTTGACTATGCGTCTGAAGACTGAAGTGTAAAGTGCCATATGTGTCGCAGTTGTAATAGACTAGCGCCAATGTTGCAGTGGAGTCGTCCGTAGTATGCTCGATGCTTCTTGAAAATATTTGCCTCGGTGCGTTTCTTTGGATATTTCTTTGTCTCCAGATAATATGCCGCCGGCGATGTTGAAATCATTGAAACATACATAGCTCGATGCGAGATTTAATATGTGCGCATTAATTTACCTCAGGATTAATTTTCAATTTTAGAAATCAAATTTAACGTTAATGTAACGACACGTTCCAATTTTCGAAATGTAACTGGAACGCGTTCTTTTTCTATTAAAGGAACTTGTAACGGGAACTCGTTACAACATTGTGAAGGAACAAGGAATGAGTTTTCCTTCCTGTCTTAGAGGAACGTGTGCAACACTGGCACTATGTGAATGATGCCGCGGGGAAAAAAATGTTCCTCTGGACCGCTTCTCGTGAGGATCAATGTGCAATACTGCCGTCTGTCTGACAAGGAGTACAAACTTATAAGGATAAAACCGTCCAGGAAATAATTATCAAATGCAACCTGAAAGCTGGCAAATCAGCACAAGATTGTTTTTTTTAGTACAAAGGAAGCTACGAAAAATGGCAGATCCCACGTGCAATGGAAATCAAGGAAACGCGAAGCACGCATCAGGAACATAAAATTGATCTGTATTGTTGTCTCGCTATGCCGATTTTGGTACATATGAAGTTAACGAAACGGCCGCAAGAGCACCAAGACTGTGGCATGTAAGCCGTGCCGCTCATGACACGCATATCATGATTGCAATGTTATGACCTGTCACTTACGTTCTTCATGCAGGCGCGTTGTGTCATAGCAATTTTGGTATACATTCCATTTACGAAACGCGTGGCACGTAAATCATGTGGCTCATAACATGCATGTCACGATTTTCATGTTCTTAGAATGTGTCACCCATGGTCGTCCGACATTGTTGTCTCGCGATACCAATTTCCGTATGCATACCATTAACGAGACGGCCAGGAGAGCACCAAGACCGCGGCATGTAAATCGTGCCGCTCATGACATGCACGTCATGATGTTCATGTTACGATGTGTCATTTATGTTCTTCATGCTGTCATGTTGTGGCACGCCAATTTTCGTATACATCCCATAAACGAAACGGCCAGGAGACCACCAAGACCGTGGCAAGTAAATCATGCCGCTCCTGACATGCATTTCATGATTTTTATGTTATGACCTGTCATTTATGTTCGTCATGCAGGCACGTTCTGGCATTCCCATTTTCGTATACATGCCATTAACGGAACGGCCAGTAGAGCACCAAGATCGCGGCATGTAAATCATGCCGCTCATGACATGCATGTCATGACTTTCATGTGATGACCTGTCATTTATGTTCGTCATGTAGGCACCTTGTGCCATACCAATTTTCGTATACATCCCATGAGCGAAACGGCCAGGAGAGCACCAAGACCGTGGCATGTAAATCATCCTCTCATGAGATGCATCATGATTTTCATGTTATCACCTGTCACTTATGATCGTCATGCAGTCATGTTGTGCCATACCAATTTTGGTGTACACCCCATTAACGAAACGGCCAGGAGAGCACCAAGACCGTGGCATGTAAATCATGCCGCTCATGACATGCATGTCAGGATTTTCGTGTTAAGACCTGTCATTTATGTTCGTCACGCAGTCATGTTGTGGCATACCAATTTTCGTATACATCAGATCAACGAAACGACCAGAAGAGCACGAAGTCGTAGGCGGCTAGATAGATAGATAGATAGATAGATAGATAGATAGATAGATAGATAGATAGATAAGATACGCTCAATGTCACCGAAGGTCGCTAAGAAATGCTTCGTATTTAAAATTATCATCGATGTTATCGGCATAGCCAGGTATTACACATATTTGGTTTAGAGTGCTCAGAGGAATAGCGGTTTCGAAATGCGTGTGCACAGAACGGTAAACGTGGTGGCGTGTAGCGTAAGCACGACAATTCGCAGATTTTGCGATGCTCTGCTTGCATGGTTATCGCGGCCTCCGTAAAAAATGGCGGCGTGTTTGGATCTTGAACGATTCACTTAGTTTGAGGGCAAATTGCTGTCTAAAGTGGCTTCGCACAGCTACATGTAGCTTCGATTACAGAGTATCAACGATATCTTATTACGCTTCCCGGCATCGCTTCCCATTTCGGATGCTGCTAGGTCTAGTAAGAGAACAGGTATAAACCTGTCTGCAAGACAAGTTCTTGTTCTTGGAAGTTGGTTTACGTATATTTATTAAGTACGAAGCACGCTACGCTTTCTGGCTGTCGGCGTGACTTGTCGTGGTCGTCACGGTGAAGCAAGCTATGGTAAAAAAATCAAGATACAGTTGCCTAGGTAAAGTATCTCTCGTTAGGATTCGGACCCTCATCTACCTGGGATGTGGAAATAGGAACAGGAAGCCCTACGGGTACACAACCCCCACGTTTAGTGCATGCGGAACAAAGGGTCCGTATATCTTCACTATGCACCACTTTACCATTTGCGCCTAAGTGATGTCCGGTTAAAGAAAGGTGTTCAGGAAGCAAAAAATTGGGGGACCCTTAAGCTTCGCCTTTAAGAGTTGAACGTGATAGCGAAATCCGGCCCCTAGTGTGCACTTCAACCACTCAGTGCATACTTGTTAATGTGTGTTGTTCCACACACACGTACGCACAGACACACACACACGCACGCGCGACGTATCTGTAGTAATGGTAGAGGTTTCCGATCTATTTACAGCACTTTTATATCAACTTCATGAAAATGTTGTACAGTGATGTAGTCACATGGTCCTGTATTATGAACTGCGCGTAGGCGTGACACTTCTGTCGTCCTTCGTGTCGTCCTTCGTGCGACAGTGTCGTCCTTCGGAGGACAGAATGCCCACATTCTGTCGTCCTTCGTGCGTTAGCTATCTGGCAGCTGTTCGATTTGTTCTTCTGCAGACCTCTTCCGGCCAACCGCAACAAGCAATGCCTTATGGTCGGTGAAATGGCAACTGCAGGACTTCGCTTTTTTAATGGTGTCGTGAGAATGAAATGCTAAAAAAGTGGATGCAGAGCATCCGACGAGACCGCATATAGGCTCTGCTGTAGTCGCATGACCTCCGAGATGGCGGGCGTGCTCGCCGTCTCGGAGGCAATAATAGTCGAGACACTGCTTGATATGTCTTCCGCTAGATGGACATAGTTGTCTATTTTTGGAGCTGTTATTTTTCGCTCACGGACGATTTTTCGCTCACAAGAGACGTGTGGAGACGCCGGCACCGACGGCCGTATTTCTGCGGAACGAGCTCTCTAACGCTATCGCGTTAAAATTCTTCTTAAATTAGCATCGCCTCCCTTCCGCTGCGTTCTTGTTTTGCAGCGGTGGTACCGCCATCTGGGAACGCAGGGGTGAAGCAGATCGTCGTGCTAATGCGCACGTCGCGGTGGGCTGATGCTGGGAGCAGCGCAGTCAGAAAGTACATATGTAGTATGAGGCCCTGGTTTGGACGACGTTTATTCTTCTCAGTAGCTCGGCAGGTCACCCTATGATGCCAACGCGATGGGCACAAACCCGATGATGATGATCACACACCAGCGATGAATAAGATACGGAGAACGCATGGTTATGATGGCAAATACGGATGATGAAGACGTGCCTAATAAGTGCCCACACTATTTCCCCCCATGTGGAAGCGGCCATCCTGGACGCGATTCAATACATCGATGAACGCCGCGTGAAGAGTTTCAAGCGGGACGTGCACAACCTCCGTGTTGCGGCAACGACTGTCTGTTGGGGCGTCAAGGGGAGTGCTTGACAGTTGACAGGTGATGTCTGTTCGATGACTGTGTACGGTCCGATAAACTGTGGCTGAAATTTGGCGCACAGACCAGGAGTATGAGGAGGAGTCAGCAGAAGTACTTCATCACCAGGTCGGAAAGAAATGACGTGGTGGCATTCATCGTAAACAGCTTTTCGGTCGTGTTGTCTGGCTTCTGTGTTGAGGCGCGCACACTTGCGACACTGTGCTAGTCGTGAAACGTACTATTCGCACGAGGAAGGGGATGAAATAGCTTTAGAGCCGAAGAATGAGACGCCCAGAGCGAAGGTGGGAGAGCGTCCATATACGAGGTAAAATGGCGAGTAGCGAGCTGTTCGTGGCATGGCCGTGTTATCGGCAAAGGTGACGAATGGCAAAAGGACATTCCAATTTCGATGGTCTGGTTGAATGTAGACGGCGATCATGTCTGCTAAAGTGCAATGAAAGCGCTCGGTCAAGCCGTTAGTCTGAGGGTGGTAGCTTGAGGATGTATTGCGGGTAGTGCCGGAGGCTCGGAGAACTTCGTGGAGGACTTGCGAAACGAATGACTTTCCACGGTCGCTCAGCAGTACGCGAGGAGCACCATGACATAGAATGATGGACTGTAGGACGAAGTTAGCAACCTCTGAAGCAGAGCCACTAAACACTGAAGCTGCCTCAGCATAGCGCGTCAGGTGGTCGACGGCAGTCACGATCCACCTATTGCCAGAAGCAGTGATCGGAAGGGGCCCGTAGAGGTCAATACCGACAACCTCGAAGGGTGCTGTGGGGCACGGAAGTGGTTGCAATGGGCCAGCTGGAGCAGACGTTGGGAGTTTCCGACGCTGGCAGGGAAAGCAGGAACCGACGTACCTCGTCACGCTTGAAGATACGCCAGGCCAATGAATCACCTGCGAATTCGGTCATAGGTTTTATGAAACCCAAAAAGACCAGCTGTAAGGTCATCGTGAGAGGCGTTGAGGACAGCAAGACGAGGGGTTATGGAAGAACTGGTACACAGGGTTGTCCGTCAGCATGGTGAACGCGGCGATACTACACTCTATCGTCCAGCTCCAAGTGCGCTAGTTGGCGGCGGAGGCTCGCGTTAGGTGGAGGAGAAACCCCAGATAGATGTTCTATGAGACGTCGACAGTACGGGCCTGCCATCTGACGAGATGCGAACGGCTGGTCGTCGTCTGAAGGCACTTGGTGTATGGAGGCTAGCGACGAAGTGGTACCAGGGTCGTTCGAAGAGGTAACGCGCGAGGCGGTTGCCGAAGCGTCGAGCGGAGCCTTGGGAAGTGGGCAGCAAGACAGAGCGTCGGCATCTTGGTGTTTCTTGCCGGACTTGTAAATGTTGTCGAAATCATACTCTTGCAGCCGCAAAATCTAGCGGCCCAGGCGTCCAGTCAAATTCTTCAGTGTGGAAAGCCAGCACAAAGCATGGTGGTCTGTCACTATTGTGAAATGACGGCCGTGCAGATAAGGGCAAAACTCCTGTATAGGCCAGACAACGGCGAGACACTCTTGTTCCGTGATGGTATAATTCCTTTGCGCAGCGGTGAGTACACGGCTGGCGTACGCTACGACTCTTTCGCGCGAAGAGTTGTCACGTTGCAGTAGGACAGCACCGATTCCGTGGCCACTAGTATCCGTGTGCACGAGAGTCGGTGCGGCCTCATCAAAATGGCAAAGCACCGGTTCAGATGTAATGGCGCCCTTCAGTCGTGTAAATGCCGACTTGCATTCTTGAGACCATATAAAGTGCACACCACTAGAGCGTAGCCTGTGTAATGGGGCTGCGATGGAGGCGAAATTCGGTATATAACGGCGGAAATAAGAAGGAAGGCCGAGGAAGCTGCGCAAGTCTTTGGGTGTTTCAGGGCGCGGAAACTGAAGCACCGCGGCAATCTTGTCAGTGTCCGGTCGAATCCCGTCATTGCTTACGACATATGGCCCAGGATCTTAATGGGTTTGCTGGCGAAACGACATTTTTGTGTTTCGCTGAAGACCTGCGCGGGCGAGGCATGTCTAAACTTCATCTAAGCGTCGGAGATGCTGAGAAAACGCTGATGAAAAAATTGCAATGTCATCCAAGTAGCAAAGGCAGGTCTTCCATTTTAGTCCACGCAGCACGATGTCGATCATGCGTTCAAAAGTTGCAGGCGCGTTGCATAGCCCGAAAGGCATTACGTTAAACTCGTATAGCCCATCAGGTGTTGCGAATGCCGTTTTTTCTTTGTCGTGTTCGTGCATAGGGATCTGCCAGTAGCCAGAGCGGAGGCCGAGGCTCGAAAAGTATTCCGCGCCTTGGAATCAAGGGCGTCATCAATGCGCGGCATGGGGTATACGTCTTTTTGTGTGATCTTATTGAGCGCCCGATAATTGACGCAAAAGCGCACGGAACCGTCTTTCTTGCGGACCAAAAGAACAGGAGACGACCACAAACTGAACGAGGGACGAATTATCTCGCATTCCAACATGTCACTGACGTTGTCTTCGATAATTTTCCGCTCGGCTAGAGATACAAGGTACGGGCGGCGCCGCACGATACATGTGTCATCTGTTATAATGCGGTGCTCGGCGACGGTAGTTTGGCCCAGTGTTGTGGAGTCGACGTCGAAAGAATTAGCATGCTTTTTTAACAAATCAAGCAACTGTTGCGTCTGCGCATCTGTCAGACCAGTGCTGATGGTCGCTTTAAGGGCGGTGGCAGAAGAAGATTCGTCAGGACAAGGGTCTCCAGGAGAGACTGGTCGAAGCGGCAAGGCGTATACAGGCTCCATATTGGCAACGAGCGCCCTGATGTTGTGTCTTGCGGAAGAAAAATTTTCTCTGGGGTTTCGCTGGTAACAGTGACTAGGGCAGATCCACAGTGGAAACGAACAACACCTGGCGAAAATGTTATGCCTTTACTAATGCAGTAGGAGGACGGGAACAGCAAGACATCGCCATGGTCGATGTAAATGGATTTGAGAGCAACAATGTGGTGTCGTCCTTGGGTTAGTTCCTATCCTGGGAAGCGATCAGGCGAAAGGGCTTGTGGAGTTCTTCATCAAGCATGTAGTCGTTCTCACTGAGGTGCACCACACGCTGCCCACAACAAACGGCGGCAGACACAGAGGATAGAAAATCCCAGCCCAGAATTAGTTGGTGGGAGCACTCGGATAGCACAGCTAATTCTATAGGATGAACGATGTTGTTGATGAGTACGCGCGCTGTACAGATATCCGAAGGCCGCATAGGGCTCCCTTGGGCCGCAACCAACGTGGGACCATTGTAAGGCGTCATAACTTTCTTGAGACGGGAGCACAAATTACCCTGAATGACAGAAAATGTCGCACCAGTGTCCACCAAAGCATCGACATGCACCCCTTCGACAAATAGAGAAATCATGTTGGCCGGGCGCATTGGAGGAATTTCAGTCCAGTTCGTGCGTGCAGTTCTTCCTCCGAAAACTGCATCGCCTAGTTTTACTAGAAGTGAGTCTGGCCGGCTTAAGTGGCGACGAGGACCGGCGGAAGGGTGACGGTGATCGGCGTCTGGACGAACGGTAACTAGCGCCTGGTGTTTCAGTGGCAGCGGGTGGTGATGGAGAGCGGCGCGGAGGTGAATGGTAACGCCGGCATTGGTAATAAGGCCTGTTGGCGCCAGCAGGAAAATCACGCTCACCAGTATCGTAGCCACGACGTTCGTCGTGCTGGCGTTTTCGGCAGAAACGGGATATGTGTCCACTATAGCCGCAATAATAGCATGTAGGCGGAGGTGGACGCTACGGCGTGGTGTAAACAGGGTGCGGCGTACTGGGAGATAGCGCGGTCCCATGGGCCGATGAACTTTCAGGCGGCATGGACTGAAGGGTGACCGGAGTCGCAGTAGCAACCAGCGAGTGCGTTGTGATTGGCAACGCAGAAGTGGCGTTGCCAAGAGGCTTGGCAGCGATTTGCGCGTACGTTGATTGTGTGTGGAGGAGAGGGGTGGTGCACTTGCGCAGAGCTCGTCAAAGACGCCAGTTCTTCTGGGATTACTTCACGCAATGATGCACCGCAAGGCTGAGTGGGAAACGCGGAAGGCGACTGCAAGCCCATCGCGTGCAGCTCTTCGCATATTAGCGTGCGTATGATTGCCCGCAGATCCTGGTTCGCTGCAGGACGAACTTCGTCAACGTCAGGCGGTAGGCGAAGAGATTCGAGCTCGTCGAGGCGCTGGCAAGTGGTAACGACGTCAGCGACGGTAGTCGGATTCTTGGGAGCGAGGGAATTGAAGGCGACGGGTCCGATGCCTTTTAGGATGTGGCGCACCGTGTCCGACTCCGACATTGAGGAATTGACACGTCAGCAGAGCGCAAGGACATCCTCCATGTACTAGGTGTACGACTCACCTAGGTGTTGTTTGCGAACTTCGAGGCTTTTCTTGGCCAGAGTTGACCGGACGGCCAGTGTGTCGAACACCTGGCGAAGCTGCTCTTTGAAGCCGTCCCAATCAGTGAAATCAACCTCGTGGTAGAAAAACCACGTCTTCGCCACACCGGTGAGGTAGAAGGAGACATGCCGAGCTTGAGAGGGTTATCCCAGCGATTTGCGGAACTTACTCTCTTGTAATCGCTGAGCAGTCTTCTACATCCTCGCCTCGCATACCAGCGAAAAGATGGGGGTCGCGGTGGTGGCTGTTGATAATCAAGGAAGGAAGGGCTTGCGACGTCGGTGCGGCGGCCGAAAAAGCGCCGGGCTGCTGGTCCTGCGACATGGTGGCTGACAGCGGGCGAAAGCGGCGACCGGAACGAAGCTCCAGCGAGAAGAATGTGCGGGTAGAGGACAGGGGATCGTAGATTCACCTCCACCACGTATGAGGTCTCGGCTTGGACGACGTTTATTCTCCTAAGTAGAGCTCGGCAGGTCACCCGATGATGCAAACGCGATGGGCACAAACCCGGTGATGATGATCACACACCAGCGATGAAGAAGATACCCAGAACGCGTGGTGATGATGGTAAAATACAAATGATGAAAACGTGCTTAATAAATGCCCACAGTAGGGTTGTCGTGTCAGAAGCGATTTTAACGAATTTCTGCTAATAAGCCCGGAATGTCGGCGTTTAATGTCGTCCTTGTCGTGGCCCATCAGCAGAAATGTGTTCCGGCCAGAAGCACCGGTGCATTACCGCATGCTTCTCACCTCCCCAGGTTTAACACTAGTTCATATGTCATGATTGCTTTTATGTTTATTCGCAGAAATTTATAATACCGCAGCAGCGGAGAAATCGCCGAGCATTTTAAGTTTTCTTTCCGTCTCCCATCTTTCAAACATGAGTCTTTATCGTTAAGGTACGCCACGGTCGGAACTACACGAACGTAAACGCTATTCCGCGAAACTAAGTACTCATTATCCGCAACAAAAGTGTGCGGTTCGGTTCCCTTAACCTTCTCCATCACACTAACACTAAGCTAAGTATATCTACTGACAACATCATCATCATCATCAGTCAGTCTACGCCCACTGCAGGGCGAAAGCCTCTCCCACAGATCTCCAATTTTTCCTGTCCTGTGCTAACTGGTCCCAATTTATCGCCGCAAACTTACTGATCTCATCTGCCCACGTAACTTTCGGCCGCCCCTGCCATGCTTGCCTTCTCTAGGAATGCCTTCTCTTGTCTTCGCATGACATGGCTCGCCCACTCCCATTTCTGCTGCTTAATTTCTATTATTACTAGCATATCAAAAATAGTGGAAACTAAAACATAATAAAAGTACAAAGCACTCAGTAAAGGAGCTCACCATTTGTAAGTTATGTAATCATCGAGAACTGCTCATACCGCTGTACGTACTCGCCGCGGTGCTTACGTGAAGTTTTTGATGGCAACAGTTGCAGAATCTTGCATTCATAAACGCTCATTTGAAACGCCGTATACACAGGAGATGACGCGGGTTACTCAGCTGTCGAGAACGAGCTGAAGAGAGGTTTATTAGCGGCTCGATGACACAGTGACCGCAAGCAGCGAGGCAGCCCGAAGCCCCGTCTTCCAAGAGTCTGGAAGCAGAGAGTCCTAATAGGGCTTGAGATGAGACACGTGGCAAACGTCTCATCCACGCCGGCGCATGTTGGTTGCAGGATATCGCAAGTTATCAAACGTCGTCTGCGACGTGGGTTAACTTGACTGGGTCATCCCACTTGCTTTGTACGCTCACCAGTTCGTATGACGTGAGCCAGTCTACCATGTCTTCGTCGACACGACACCCTGGCCCGTGCCAGGGTGTCGTGACTTTTCTCAGTTTAGACGCCAGTGTGCTGCCAATAACGGAATAATAGGCACCGGTATCGACGAGAGCAGTGACAGCGTGATTATCAACGAATACAGCAATGTCGGCGGAAACAGTTTTGGTGACGTCGGTTGGTAGCGGTTCGGCAGCGGTCGAGGGAGGTTCTTTTAAACCGTTGGACAGCGACTTCACCCCCTAAAGTCGCCGCTCCTGGTTCCCCCTGTAAGGACTCGACGATCTCCTGGAAGGAGCGTACGAGGACGAAGTCAAGCTAGGCGACCCAGACCGTCGAGCGGATGGTGATTGCGACTGACGGCGCTGAGCGGTCGATGGCATCCCCTGAATCATTAGATACGCTTCGATGTCATGTGGGCGCTCACCGTATCGGGGACAGCGCGCGTCAAGGTGGAAACCACGCAGACCCAATTGAAGGATACGCGCATTCACGGTACACGTGACCAGCCTCGCCGCAGTGGTAGCAGAGCGGACGGTTATCCGAGCTACGCCATACGCCTGCCTTACTGGGACTTGGCCTTGAGCTTGACGGCAGATGCATCGCTGCATGCGAGAACCTTGAGACGGGCAGCGGATGCGAAGGCGCGTTCGGGAATTGGTGCGTAGCCGGCTGCTCTAACGTCGGCACGATGGGAGCCGCAGCAATAGGCGTGGGTGCACGGACTGCCGCCGCATATGTTAGGACGGGCACCTCAGGTGACGGCGCCAGTGGCGTGAGTGGCTGCACCGCCTGTCGGATTTCATTCCGGATGACGTCGGCAATGGCTGGCACGTGTGGTTGTGGTCCGACCGCTTGAAGTTGACGGGGTTCCTCACACACAATACTTCGTATGAATTCCGCGAAGGCATGCCTCTCGCTATCAGAGCCGATAGAACATGCCGCAGCCGTGACGTCAGTACGTTGGTACTGCGACGACCGTTGCTTCATCGTTGTCGCCTCACTCACAAACTCGGCTACGGTAGTTGGTGGATTGCGTACTAGTCCGGCGAAAAGCTGTTCCTTTAGCCCGCGCATCAGATGTCGTACCTTCTTGTCCTCTGACATGGCAGGGTCTGCGCGCCTGAAAAGACGAAGCATGTCCTTGACGAACATCGAAATTTATTTATTTATTTATTTATTTATTTATTTATTTATTTATTTATTTATTTTACATACTGCAGCCCTGTAAAAGGGCTATTGCAGGAGTGGGATTATACAGTGCAAAAAAAAAACCGCTACAGAAAAGACACATGTGAAGTAACACCAAAATAACAATAAAGCATTTATAACAGTAAAGGAATTAAGCTTTTATGTAGTGATTTTCAACAAGAATTGTCACATAATCATTCAGGGGGAGTGATCGAATGTGACCAGGTATCCTCTCGTTCGGTCGCTGGTTTTTGCATGAGATGGCCTCTTCAGCCCTTTCCTTCCTTTCGGCCCTGCGGTACGCATCGCGGATCTCGCGGCTAAAATCTGCCCTCGTCACGAACGAACCCTCATGGTTCTCGTACCATGTCTTCACGGAATCTTCCAACGCGAAGTAAACGCTTCGTAGTTTCCGAGCTTCGTCCCATTCATTGGTGCTGGCGACTCGGTCGAAGTGGTCGAGCCACTCTTCAACGTCCTCAAAAATGTTGCCGTGGATCACTCTAGGCTTCTGTGGCCCGTGAAGGACATACGGGGGGGGGGGGGCAGAAAATCGGGTTTGGCTTGCCTGGCTCGATGTAGACATCTTCTCTAGCTCGACGACAAAAGGCCGAATTCAGGGGGCATTCCTTGGAGTACGGCGGCTGTTCCTGGCTGTCGACGGCTCTTCCTGGCTTGTCTCCAAGACGCTAGGAGTGATGGTAGAAGCTTCGGAGCGTTGAAGCATATACCCAGTACCTCCACCAATAATGTCACGGACCAAATAAGAGGCAGCCTGAAGTCCACATTGTTGTTGTTGTTGTGGCCTCTATAGATCAGGTTCTTTCTTTTTCCGCACAGCCACAGATTGGAACAGCCTGCCCCACGAAATCGCCGCCCTAACCAGCGCACCCGCATTCATACAAAGAATATCCGATCATTTTGCAGAATAAAAACTACTGGATGTCATTTTCATCATTCCGGCTGCTTGTATACATTGCAGAATCATGTACCCATATTACTCATACCGTGTTTAATAATGCTTATACACGTGTTATTTCCAACTATTTTATAATGAACATATGAACAATGAATTATGCAATAAATAAATGAAATGAAATGAATATGTAATCCCACCCCTTATGTAATGCCCATCTTGGGCTTTTAAGGTAATAAAATGAAATGAAATGAAATGAAATGAAATGAAACTCAGACTGTTAGGCTGTGTCAAGCCAGCGTCCCATTCAATGGCAGAGTGGGTTTCCTTCGCTTGTAACAGAAACCACACTAATGCAGCGGCGGTACTTCCATAGATTCCGCAGCAAATACTGTATAAAACAATTACGGCTGTAGTGCTGCGCAGCTATGCAACGGGGCGGTTATTTAGTACGGTTTCACTTGCCAAGACCACTACATTATTATGAGTAGAGACAGCATTTTTGAGGCATTAAAAACAAGTTTTTATCAACAGAAATAGGCTGGAAGTACAACGTTTTAGGCGTCTGACGTTGTGCATATAGGCATAATAAACTTTTGCATAAATGCAGATAAGTTCCAACGAGGGCAAGTGAGACCTGTATCTGTGATAGTAAAGCAAAAAAAAAATGTTTTTTTTTGCATAGGGGTACAAATGCGCCAACAGTTGAACATAGCCGTTCAATTATACCATAAAATTGTTTAGCTAACGACGATCAATTGGCTCAAGTGAAGAAGCACAGTAATCACATTCATGTTCAATGGTCAAATATAGTGAGGCAGGCGTGAGAAAAAATAATTGTAAGCTGGGAGAATTGCTTAACAAGAACACCACATTTTGTCTGCCACGTGCAATTAAATTAAGACACAACAAGAACAGAAAATAAAGAATGCGAGCGAAGGCAATTTACTAAGAAGTTTTTACATGAGACCTGCTAGGTGAAACTCTGATAGTTTTCTCATATGCAACATCACAATTGTAGAGTGAATATGTCCCAACACTGCTAAATGTACTTCCGTCCCAGCGTAACGTTTCTTCCGTCCTGGCTGAGAAGGGCAGCGCAAA
Source organism: Hyalomma asiaticum (assembly GCA_013339685.2). Lineage (NCBI taxonomy): Eukaryota > Metazoa > Arthropoda > Arachnida > Ixodida > Ixodidae > Hyalomma > Hyalomma asiaticum. The sequence goes on from CM023483.1 coordinate 98,144,666, forward strand.
ACTTTCGTGCAGAGCAGGAGCACATAGCCATTGCGCCACATGTCCAAAAGGGAGGGCCGCCCCCTAAGGCTTGGTCGAACGGCGTAGAGCTAATTTCTCCTCTTTTGGTGAACACCTTAAAAAGTAACTTAGAAACCAAAAAAGCTCCGCATAGTCCTCTCCCCTGCGGTTCTTCACGGTTTCGCATTTGCAAACCGCTCGCGCCATGGCAGCTCGGCGGCGCATGTTGGCCGGCGCGTCTCGGTTGGCTGCTCTTAGATATTGTTTTCTAGTCGATGGGTGAAGTAGAGGAGTAGGTTGAACTACAGTGTACTAGAAGTACACCTTTACTGACCCCCATAGGGTTCCGAATGGTGTACTTCCAAATGGTGGCCCGTAGTGTTCCGAAGTCTTGCCCAGTAGCATGAATAATTAACAGTCTAAAACTGTACTCCAAAGCGAAACTTGAGGCTAAGTCGCGTTCATATAGGCGCCGATCTCGAAAATAAAGGATGCTTTTGCATGTCATGTGCTGGAGTTAAAAGGTATGCAACAGTTTCCCGCAATAAATTATGTCGAAAATTAGCGCTCTTACCACTTTCTTGTCAGATTTAAAGTCTGTATCGTGATTTTGTTCGACCCGTTTGAGAGCAATCTGCGCACTACGTCCGAGTTCCTCGAGCGCGATCATATGCTTCTTCAGATTTCCAGAGCTGTTTGCGGGTTTTCACACGCTCACAACTTAAAACACAACTGTGAAGGAGACGCCAACGAAGCGACTAAAACTAAGTTTAGGCATTCAATTCGGTCAGGACTGTGTGAAAATTGACATTTTTCACCGAGACGTAAGATGTACGTTTGGACAAAACAGGAATGGAAAATGACACACTCTGTTTTAGGAAGCATGAACGAGGTAACAAGAACAATTAAAACCATTTTATATGAACCACAGAACGCGCTGCTCAAACGAGCTGCAATGGCTGAGCGCAACAGCGTCAGCGCCGAGGTTCGAGTGGCCAGCTCTTTGTTCTCCCATAGTGCCTTGCGGGCGCGGCGCTGCGATTTCTGGAAAGTATCATTCCGGATGGCAAAACAGCAATATGTTTGATTTCGGCTAACATTTGCCTGGACTTCTCTACACACCATGTACTCAAGCATATCCGGAGAACCATTGTGCGCGATTACCTCAGACACGTCTTTCAGGGACGTGAGCCAACCAATAAGAGTTGAGTGTTGATCGTCAAGCTGTCGACAGGCTGCCAAAAGGCAGGTTTTATTGGCTGCTCCTCTGTCTGCTTTTGAAATCGACATAAAAAATTTGATTGATTGATCTATTGATAGAAATGGTAGCTCATTAAAAGAGCAAGTGCACCACTGAATATTCGCTGTTTGCTACAGGACCCCCTTGACAACTGTACCTGCCGTTCAGGCAAGACGGAACTTTCCTACGAAGACGGCACGCCTTGCTACGTAAGTATATCGCGGGGCGAGTTCTTGCGCAACAAATGGCAAGCGTATTACATTACATAAAGCTGTCTTAACCACATGCGATCTGGTTTTCTATCTCATGTCGATCTTCTGCTCTTCTATTCACATGCATATATAAGCATATGCGCGGATTGGGTGTTTATCATGCATTATCGGTAATGATATCAAAAGCAGGCATGTATATTATGTGTTACATAGACTTGCAGCCGCCAGCACGATTAACACGAACGCTCCGCCGCGTGGCCTGGACTAGAGCACTGCACGGGCCCGGGCCGGCCCGAAAGCCCGGGCCCGGCCCGGCCCGCGGGCCGGGTCGGGCCGGGTATGTAATTGTTGGATCGGGCCCGGGCCGGGCTCGGGCTCATGAGCTTCGGGCCCGGGCCGGGCCCGGGCCTGGGTCAGGCCCGAATCAGGCCCGGTTCCCATACGTGTCGGTAATGGCGCGTGTATGCTTTTTGGTTTTGTTTTTTCTTGGGATTTAACGTCCCGAACCTAGTCAGGCTATGTGACACGCTGTAGTGGAAGTCTCCGGGTAATTTAGACCACCTGAAGTGCATTAGCGTGCACTGAAATCGCACGATACAAGAAGTCTAGCATTTTGCCTCCATCAGTACGTTACATGTAATATCGGGAAACTGCCTCATATAACTTCCCGCCATTATATTAAGTGAAATACGTTATTTCGTACATGTATCGAAAGAAATGGTAGTCAGGCAGCACTGCGAGAAGTGCGAAGCAACGGTACACTGCCCAGATTAGTGCATATAAGATGTACTCATCGGTATCATGGGAAACATTTAGGATATGCAGCTACGCTCGCATGCCCGCCTCGCCTGCTTCCGCCTTGTGACTCTGTACGCTGGTCAACGTGACTCGTAAGTCATTAATAATTGAAGTCGAGGAGCTGTTTTTCCTGCAGTTTAAGCGCAAGAAGAGAAGTGACTCTTGTCACAGGTTCGCCTATCCACGCAGATGTTGCTGATTTTTGTGCTAGCAAGGCAGTTGCAAATATTTATGATTTGGCAATGAGCGAGTCAGAACTAGCATTTAACTCGGATTCTCATCACGTCGAGTGTGTATTTGCTGATTCTCACGGCCACCTTCGTCTTCGTCACACTTTGTCAGCAATTAATAAGTTTCTTCATTCGTCGGAGCGCAAGTGTTCCCATGGCGCTCAAAAACGTGGACGCGCTCTTGAGACAGAAGTGAGCAAGCACCTAAGGAAAGTGATAATCAATATGATTTACTGCAGTACACTTTGTAACAGGCGGGTGTATTGGCACCCTTTACCGCACAAATATCTAAGGTCTCCGAGACACCCCGTGTGGACAAATTTTTCATCCCTTCAAGCTTCCATCTGCCTTCGAACTTCTGCCGCTATTAGATTTTAGCGGTTAAGTAACACACATCAAAACGGGAGACATGAACCCCTCCTCTAGTAAAAAAAAAAAAAAATAGTATGGCAGCTCCGCTGCTGTGAAACCTCAGCCCGTGCGTAGCACGGGCACCCAGCGATTCCCGTTCGTAGAGTTCCCACTACTCCGTGGACCAAAGCGTCAATGACCTCAATGTTTGTGGTAAGCAAGTAGGGTTTCCCCGGCACGAGTAGAATTTGTTAGGCAGATTCGCTAAGTTGGTGTGCGACATGTGCGCTACTTTTTTGTTAACTTTTATCGGCTGCGGATTCAAAATCGTGGCGCGGGTGGCTCGGTGCGTGCGCTAACATAAGATGATTATAGTAGGTAATACAGGTTTTGCGGAAGCTATATACAGGGGCATAGACTGAGTATTCTGTGCCGCACTTGAGATGCTTAACACCCTATACATGTTGAAACAAAAACAGAAGGGCCCGAGTTCATTCATATGATGGAACACATAACTTATTTTATTGACGGAACAGTTGACACCTTCTGAAATGAAGCCTATACTGAAGCAATAGAATATGCGAGATCCGCGTGGAATGTCCTTCCACGTGGGCGCTATACCCCTCTCAGAAGTTTGCTTTTTCTCTACTTTTCGCCTTTTCCTGCCCACCGCAGTCACCGCTTTTTCCTTTCTGGCACACGTCGCCTCCACCGTCACAGCCGCCAGCTGCAAGACTTCAACCACGACAGACAGTCAGACTTCGCTCCCCTGTTCGCACCGAGGTCTCTGGCCCTCGGCGGCAACCAACTCTCCGGATTGCAGTCATTGCGTGGGATCGCGCTCCGGACACCAGACCCGCCGCGTTCGACGTGGAGCGCTTAAGAAGCCAGCGGCTAGTTCAGTTCAGCGCTCTAATAAGCAGTTATTTCGGAAGCCCTTAGTCCGGTCTTGATTCAATGTATAACACTTTCAAAGACCGAGGACGGTCAAACAAAGGCGACGAGATAGGCGTCTAAAGCGAACAGCGAGGACGGTATGTCGTTCGCTAACGTGTGTGGCTTGCTTTGACAGATCTATGGCACTGCGGTGGCTGTGATTCGGCGAACAAAGTTGCGGGAGAGGACTCCACGAAAATGTAGCGTACGTTGGAGACAGTTGCCTACCGAGGAGTCGAAACGACAGGTTTAATAACGCTACTCAGCCTGGCGAATCCTCCCAGGAGTAGTTAGAGCGCATTTTTTTCTCCCTCTCGTTGCATTGCGCAATAAACAAAGTTTGCTGGGTAAGTTCTGCACTACTTACTCAATAGTCCCAGCAATTATAGTAAAGCCAATTATAAATGTCCGCCGTTTTTCCACTTTATGTTGGCGTTGTATGTTGTAGTCGTTCTTTGAAAAGAAATAAGAACATTGCATCGTTAGCACTGCGTGCATGAGTCAGGCAGCTATGCCTCCTCACATAACTACCTGCAATTCTTTCGCAAAAGTGTTACAGGTGTAATTAACCGAAGGTAAAACACAGTACCACTGCAAATCGTGACACTGTCATATGTTTTCACAACACTCTCCGGAAACTATCTAGAGTGCGGCTGGTACCTTCAATATAGGAGAAGATTGAACAGTGCCTTGTTTATGCTCAAAGAATAATTGGTTGAATTGGGCCGGGCCGGGCCGGGCCTAAACCTTTCAGGCCCGGGCCGGGTACGGGCCGTATTTAAAAACCCCGGGCCGGGCTCGGGCAGGCCGGAACACGGCGCTTTCGGGCCGGGCCGGGCCCGGGCCGGAAAAAGCCGGCCCGTGCAGTGCTCTAGCCTGGACTCGCTTGGACTGACGCCAGCGCCGCCAAACGTCGGACGCCCCCTGTTTACTGCAGCTAACGAAAGATGGAGCGCGGGCAGATTTCACGGTAATTTTCTTGTTACTGTTCTGCCTGATTGGCGGCTAGAATGCACTCACTTAACTGCTTCCTGTTTGCGCACGTTTCGTCCGTCGCTGCTGTTTCACGCACGCCCATAAAACTCGTTCAATTTGTGAAACTAGTATAATAAGTGAATCTGAAATGCGGTGGTGTAGTTCAACTTCTGATTCACTAATTTTCACGCAGTGTGACATGGATTGCTCTCGCAATTTAGTGTCCGCCTTCCTGTTCACGCTGCACTGGAGATGTGGCGTAAGGTCGTAATATTTACGCGTGCCCTTAGCTACCCAGACGCATGGATCCGATGGAAATGAAGCTATTCTCATGCAGTTTTTAAGGGAAAGCGCTAAGTGCTATCTTGTCGGATAAGAAACTTACTCGTTACGCAAATTTAATTGTTTCATGTTATTTAATGTCCCAAAACAGCGCAGGCTATCGATGCCGCATTGGAGGGCTGCGGATAATTTCCACCGCCTATCGGTTTTTAACGTGCTCATCAGAAACATGTCTTCAGGCTGATAGCAAGATTGAACACCATTATAGCATTAATGCTGATATAGGGGGAGACAGGCAACGAAATTTTCGATCCTTTGGGACAGTGCTGGACGTGAGATGATATGAAACCGCGCACCTAAGAATCGCCCGTTCAACACGCCTCGAAGATTGCCCAGAGCGGCTTGCTATAGTTTTAATGGCTGAAATAATGCCACTACGCTAACACTAAATTGTGAGAGCAATCCAAGTCAGGCTGTGCGAATATTAGTGAATCTGGAGCTCAACTACACCACCGCGTTGCACATTCACTTATTTCTACTTTCAGAAATGCACTGAGCATTTGCTCTGCTTTTCGAACACATCTCTGAATCGCGAGCTGTGAGGTCAAACTCGAAAGGTGCGTGAGCTGTCACACGCAGTTGTTCATTTACGAGGTAAGCACACGGCAACGAATTTCCTGGGCGAGCGTGAGAGAGCAGCGACAAACGAAACGTCCGCAAAAAGGAAGCAGTTAAGTGAGTGTATTCGAGCCGCCGGTCAGGCAGAACAGTAACAAGAAAATCGCCGTGAAATCTACCCGCGCTCCATCTTTCGTTAGCTGCAGTAAACAGGGGACGTCCGACGTTTGGCGGCGCTGGCGTCAGGCCAAGGAAGTCCAGGCCACGCGGCGGGGCGTTCGTGTTAAGCGTGCTGACAGCTCTAAGCTTATTCCCCTTGATGCAAGGAAGAAAACTAGAGCACTCTATTTAACACGGCGGTGCCTCGGTCTTGTGGGTCCTGCGCTGATTAATTGGGCATTTGAATCTCAAAGCTTCTGTGTAAATGTGACGTTCGACGGCACCGGCCCTAAGTTCGTCGAGTGCAGGCCTGCCTGTCAACTTAAAGGGGCGCTGACAAAAAAAAAATTTCGCCTGCTGCTTTTTCGCTGCAATACGTAGCTGGGGACCTGTTAGCCATAACACGGCACGTCAATAGCTCCAGCGTGGGACAGATATTTACGGCCTGTTTATTACCGAATAGTTTCAGTTTTGGTTTGTGAGAGCTCCAAAAAATGACAAGGCGCCTGGTGGAACTGGCGCCATCTAGCGCCCGCAATGGGGTAATACAATTCGACTACAGTACACATAACTGTGACGCACTTCCGCACGACATGTGACGCATGCTCGTCTTCTTTCGCCTGTCGCACGTCCTGTGCGTTGTTGCTGTCATCGTCGTTGGGTGGCGACTATTTTCTTGAGGCGCGTGGCGTCGCCGGGAGTCTACTAATGCAGGCGCAACGAATAAGCTACGGAGGTCGTGATGCCATCATTGATAGCTGCACTGCTCGGAGCTTGGATACCGTGGTGACGTTGCCGAAGTTGGAGTTCCCTTCCGGTTACCTTTGCTGCTGTCGATGACCCGGGGTACGGCGTCTAGTGCTTTACTGCGTATGCAAACTTCAATATTCATTTAAATTACCTTCGGTGCTTTGTTCTCCATTGAGATTTGGTAGATGGCATGCGCATGTCCACGAAAATCGATCCCGCAGGCTATCTTAGCAGAAAATTTTTCGGTGTTAGTACCTCTTTAGTGTGTAAGGAAATTAGAAAAGCTCAAGCGAAACAAAACCCTTATAAAACGTGCAAAGCGTTCTGATTGATACATGCATATGACTAGGAGAATGAAGAGGAGCCGAGAACATGTGGCCGTGGATAGTTAAATCATAATATTGTTACGGGGCGCACCAAAGTCATGCCCTTTGGACTGTGCAACGCCCCAGCAACGTTCGAAAGTATGGTGGACTCTCTCCTTCGTGGATACAAATGGTCCGTCTGTCTCTGCTACTTGTACGACGTCATTGTGTTTTCCCCAGCGTTTGAAAGTCACCTTACCCGCTTGGAGACCGTTCTAGAAGTTTTTCGTCTAGCGGAACTCCAGCTGAACTCCAAAAAGTGTAATTTCGGCAGAAAACAAATCACTGTTTGTAATGCATGAGTTTGCACATTTGGTGCGAGTTGCTTCGGTGTTACGCTGTAGCTCATCTATGTTTGTATACTGAAGAGCCGCGTTTGTGCTCTTTTTTGTAAGTGCCTGTTCAATGAAAATGTATTTGTTTCATTTTGACCACCCTTTTCCTTGACTCGGTCTTTGAATCACTGCTGGCATTTTGCTAGGGCACCAGAGGGACCTAACACTTAGTTGTCCAAGCTCTCGTGGTGTCATTTTCGGGAAAGCGATACGTCGGTTCTTGGAATCTTTCCCGGCGATCTCCTGCCGCGTCTCATAGCTCGGGATCGGTGACAATGTAGTGAGACACCTGGATAATATTTTGAACGTATAAAACCTTCTATATATTTGCACTGATACGAACACATGACATGATGAATATGCCTTTCTCGCAGGTATTGCATACTGGATATAACGGGGAACTGGACTATAAACGAGGAACATGTAAGAGTAAAAAATGCCATTACACCGAAATTATACAGGGCTGTAAACACCTTGAAGAGGAAACCAAACGAAAGGTGATGTAACGCAAATGATAAAAAGAGCAATAATTTCTATTTGTTTCGTTGCGTTGTGGTGTGTTGTTGCGTACTGTGGTTAGTTTTGATTTTTAGATAGCTGTTCCGAAATATAACATGTTATTGCTTCTACGGAGGCATCAACTGTTTCTTTCACTGCCTAAGGACTATAAGCCTCGTTAGGGGCATGAAGCACGTTAGTTGAGCGCCCGAGCGTTTTTTCCTTTCCACAAACTAAAAAGGAGAAAATCAACAAAAAAAGCAATAAATAAAATGATAGGTAAGAGCATTATAAAACTGTATATGTACAGTTTGTGTAAAGCACCAGACGCTGAGGGCACAGGCCATATAGCACAATTATTACGTCGCTGAGCTAACTTTCCTTTCGCCTGTACTCTATAAAAAGACAATTATGCCATTCACTGACGCATCGAGGTGAATAAAATATTCATGAGCTCAAACTGCCTTACGTCGGCAAAGGAGCATCAGACGGGAGTTTCTACATAGCGATGCTTGCATAGACTTCGACAAATAATGTCTGTTCCCATTCACTAGCGCCAGATGCAGGTCATGAACGCGACTTCAGTAGCCAACTTACAAAGAGCAATGAGAGACAACTGATAGCTTAAGCTGTGTTACGACTGGGGTTTGCACTTCGGAAAACAGTTGTGCGAGCCCATCTTCGAAAGCCCACCGTGTTTCGGCTACGCGGCGGAAGGACCCCTGCTGCGGGATTGATGACCCGGCGACCTTCGGGCAAGACACCGCCGGCAACTGCAACCGGGACGACAGCGCACGGGTGCGGACGTGGCTCTCTGGCACCTCGTGTTTCGTGTGATTCCGGCGAGGAACGGTCGTTTGTGTGCGGCCATGTGGACGCGGACATTAGCGCACTTCCGGACGAACGCTCTGGGTGGCCGGGGTGTGAGCGCAGTGGTCAGCATGTGTGCGCGGTTTATCGCGATCCGGCGGGTTCCGGATGGGTGTGCGCGTGCCCTCCTCGCGGCTATGACGAACGCTAGGAGAGTGCGAGGTTGACGCCCACTTGAGGGCGGTGACCATGAAGGACGCTAACGTGTGTTGATTGGACATTCCTAATTAAGGCTTATTCCCCAGCTAGGGATCTGGGGACGACAACCTTGGTAGAAAAACGAGCTGCCGAGCTCTCTCTCGGCGCATTTCTCATTCTCAACCATGAAATAAACTTCGTTAAGTTTTCCTCTGCCCCGGTCTCTTGAGCTGCCTCGGCTCGCATCTCCGGGAGTCTCTCAGCCCGAGGTATGATCCCGTCTCCGCAAGGTCCACGCTACCAAATGGATCGGCTCCGTGGAGCGGCAGGCCGGTCCCAACAAACTGAATGCTGAGCAGTGGGATGAACCGCAACAAATGGTGGCAGCGGTAAGATCGCAACAACGGCGAGCAGCGGTAGAACCCAAAAACTGGCTGGCAAGCGGTGGGATCGAACCACACCAAACGGACGTCAACGGAGGGATGAGATCGAGCTCATCGACTTGGGATTCTACCGAACGGCAACTCTCGGATGAAGTACGCTGGACGCACGACTGCTTGCTGGGTATGTGCTGACTTTCTCTGTTGAATTTTACCAGGCATTTGCTCTTAGTGACAAGTAAAAGCTGGTAGTTTTAGCTGCCGTTGTCGTCTGGGTTAAGTACGACAAGGCAGAGATCCTGTATAGAACCTTTGTGGAGCAGAGAAAGCAGTGAGGCATCCTGTGTGGAACCTTAGTGCAGCAATTAAAGCAGTCGGAAACCTGTGTGGTAACTTTGTGGAGTGCAGAAAGCGGTACTAGGAGCGGCCATGATGTTGAAGGCACTAGAGAAGCCTGAATTGATAAAGTTGGCCAGAGAGTTGGGCATAGATATTGCCGAGACATGGAGAAGGTCAGAGATCATTGAGGCGATCGAGACTATCGGGGCGGACGATGAGGAAATCGAAGAATGCCTAGAGAGCATTGAGGAAAGGGAACGGAAACTCAAAATTGAAACAGAGCAAAAAGAGGAAAGCGAAAGAAAGGAAAAATACAGAATTGAAATGGAAAATTTGGAAAGACAAATCCAGTCACTGAAGCAGAGACAAGTAATTGCAAGGATGCGCAAATTCACAGAGAGCGAAAACATAGAATGTTTCCTAGCCTCTTACGAGCTGGTTTGCGAAAAAGCAGAGCTCCACAGGGGCTATTGGTCATTCGCGTTGATAGGTGTACTTCCTTCGAACTTGTCAGCTGTGTTAGCTCGCCTTTCAGATGATAAGTTCAGAGATTATGATACCTCAAAGAGAGCATTGCTAAACCGTTTCAGTGTTTCCTTTAAGAGCAGTGAGAGCGAGAGAAACATGCACGGAGATCTTCCTCTTTGTGGAAAGGAGCCAAACGTCGCGGCCAGGGTACTGTGTGGAGGTCCGATAGTTGAGGGAACGAAGTTAAAGGGGAATACTTTAACTGGCAACAAAAGGGACAGCCCTGTAGCGGACGTTGTAGAAAACGCTCCGGCTAAGGAAAGATCGAGAAGCTCGGAAGAGCGTAAAGCACCTAGTGAAGCTGCGTGCAGAAAAAGGCTGTTAGACGGAAACCCTGCCGCTATGGTAGCTAAGCATGGGTCAGACTCAACGCATCGAGGTCACGATAGTACTGTTAGGCAGAGCCTGGCTAAGGACGTTCTGAGTGATAGCGCAGGTAAGGCCCAACAGTTCGAGCATGTGAAGGGTGATGACGTTGAGTGTCTAAAGCCGGAGGTCATTCCGCAAGGCGTTCGGTGGGAGGACGAGGCTTGTTCTCTAAGCCCCTATGGGGTCAATGAGGAGCTGGAGATTGTGCCCGTGCCTCATAACTCGAACGGCCTTCCGGAGTCACACTGTGTGGTGGCTGAGCAGAGCGCGCCTCCATTGCGTAGGAAGCACGGTATAGTCGGGAAGGACCCAGCTAAAAATGTTCTGAGTGATAGCGTAGGTGAAGCCCGACAGTGCGACCGCACGGAGAGCGATGAGATGACGTGTCAAATGAACAAGGGCGATGCAGCTAGACCGGCTGTGGGTGATTTGTCACAGAACTCATCTGAAGGTGTCGCGGAACTTAGCAAGTCTAAGTGTGAGAGTAGCAGCGTTTTCCCAACAGAGCGAAAAACGTTAGCTGTAAGAGATGCCACGATGGCAATAGAGGCAGTTGAAGCCGATCCTAAGCGCGACGCTGTACTGTGCGAAACGAGTACTAGGGAAGTACGTAAGCAGAATGCGAAGAATTTGGCACAGTTACCCCGTAAAGATGTCGCAATGATGGGTAATTCATGCGGTATCCAATGGGATCACGGCACGCGTTGCAGGAACCCCAGTGTGAGTTTTAGCAGAGTGCGCTGAACCACATTGTAGCAAGGTCAGTGCAGTTGAGGACAGCTCCCAGGTGTGTGAGTGGCCTTGTGTACAGGCAGATTGCATTGTACCTAAGCGCGTTAAGTTAGCCGCCACTCTACAGAGTAAAGAAAGAGGCAATTTACGTGCGAATCGTTCAGACGGCGGAGGCGCAACAGGAAGCTCCAGTGATGAGTATATTCCTAAGAATTTGGCGCAAGCGAAAAGCTCGAAGATGAGCACCAAGAAGCGCGCAAGGAAAAAGCGCTACAAAGAGAGCAAAGTGGCAAAGAACGCCGCACGCGTAGAGACGAACTCGAAGAAAGGCTCCAGACGGTGGAGGAAGCGATCGGTTCGTTTGTCATCCATGCTCAAGTTGCACGGACGGCTTCAGTTCCGCCGAAAGAAAAGGAACACAAAAGCGTGTCATGGACGGAGAGGGCCCACGAGAAGGGAACAGTTAACCTCGCGCCGTTCTTTTAATGTAGCGTTCGAAGCGTCGGCGAAGTGCGGGCTAGCTGACCCTCGCGAGTCGCGGAACGAGGTGACGAGGGGAAGTCGACGGCAAAGAATGTGGGTAGGCTCTGTGAAAAAGCGTGCAGCTTCCACATCTTTTGCTGTGTCTGGCTCAATGAGCAAGGTGTTCCGTGTACGGCCACCTCGAGTGCGACTGAAACGTATGAGTCATCCGTAAGCTGTTACAGACTACAGATACAGGACGAGTGGAAATGGCAATTTCATTTTGTTTCTCTGTTTTATCTCGAGAATAGACAGTTTTTGTTTCCGCTACGGAGATTAGACTTTTGGAAATTGTTTTCTTTTAAGCGTTATTCTTATGCTTAGAAGCCTTTGAAATACCGTTGCATTAATAAGTTTATAATGTCTGCTTTTACATGAATCTCCCTAGTAGTATTAGTATTCCAACTATCGCGGTTAACCTTAGTAAATGCTCCTACTTCAACGCTGCTGTCCTGTTTAAGAATTTTTATTCACACAAGTTCAATATAAATGAACGAACTCACTCTCTTTTATTACTTGCTTAAAGATACAGACAACTACTCAGAACATGAGCTGAGATCACCTCACTGATGGAAAGATTGAGCACTGTATTGGCTCAAACGATCCCTCTCATTCTGACTAAACACGAGTTCCTATTTTATTTCTTGACGCAAAATCGCTTATGTGACCTTTGGTAACCAAACCGGCAAACACGCGAAGCTGCACAAGAGTGAGGTCATGTGACCTTCGGCAAGTAGTATGATGCAACGGCTTCTAGTCTTTTTATTACAGTTGAAATTCGGTACACTTTCGATATTAATGGCTTTTTTCTAACTTACAATATGCCGATAAACCTGCCACGCACCTGCCATCATTTGAAAATCGCGGTTTCTGATTTGGCTGACTTGGCTTGGCTCGGCTGTCGGCACAATAATGGCGCCCGCGGCGAGCCACCGATGACGCAGGTGGGAAACTGCTGCAGTAATACGAGAATGGTCTGGACAAAAACGCAAACTTGTCGCGCCAACTTTTTACATTCAAAGCGTGATTCAAAGTTAGAAGAAAATGTGCAAATGTGGATGGCTAGCCACAGCTTCGTTCACTCCTGTGAAAACAGGGACGAAATCTTATAACGGTTCCAAAAGTGGACCGGATCACTTGGCCTGGCGTTATTGGTCATAATAGATGTTTTCCTTACGCTTTTGGGACCGTTATAAGGTATCGCCCCACAACGACGGTTGTTTGAGAGGCGAGATAGCGGCGTCGCAATCATCCCTCAACGTTGCTGAGAGCGCACTATACCTTTTTTAGTGGCTTCTCAGATCTGAAAATTCTGATTGAGAAATATCCACGCACTTTTGAAAGGAACCGCTGCCGGCATAAGCAGCACGGGAGCGAGCCTTTCGCTGCGCCTTAAAAATAGGCCTTCAAAAATCGGTTGTCAGTCCCTTTAAGCGGTAAACGACAGAGCTTTAGTTTGTCACCTTGCCATTCATCAGGCGGAATCCGTTTTGTTGGAATCAATTTTCTCACATCATCTCTTTGTAATCACAATACTTATACCAACCTTACGAAGCCAGTAGTATTTTTATCTTATTTACCCGCTTTCGGTTTATTTGCGGATTTGACCAATTGTGAGTTTTTAATGCAGGGTTATTGTTTCTAATTACCATAATTTCACTTGTTCGCCTGCTTTCATTTAGACATTAAGATTATCAGGACTAGGTATGGCGCTGTTTCTCGCAAACTTTATTCCGTGGTCACTGAAATATCTATAATTGTCTACTTTGGTTCCGCTTTACATCCGCTGAACCGCAGCTGAATTTTATGCGACCGGAAGAAAAGAATGACGTTATCGAGCATTCAAGTTTCTTGCACTATTTATTTATTATTTATTTATTTATTTATTTATTTATTTATTATTTATTTATTTATTACTATGTACCTTACAGGCTCAACGAGGAGCATGAGGTGAGGGAGCACTGTAGATGTGCACATCCGCGCAAAACTACACAAGAAAGCTGCTGCACCAGTGAAACATAAGGTGATCAGAAATAGCACAGACTGAAAAAACACCTGGAATGTAATAACTAGAGTGCAATTAAAACGAAAGGAACAAAAGAGAAGGCGCATTCCTCCCGCAAATAATCAATCAAACTAAACAAAGAACGCATGTAATTTGCAAAAAGTGTGCTTACAATGCAAAAAACAATAAATTGTAGAAGTGGAAGATGACTGCTAGGAATTCCAGGAAAAATACATCAGTATAATGTGTTTTTATTTTTCAGCATGCTGTGGGGGCAGGACAATACAAGAATGGTACGTGTGTCAAAGAAAATGAAAAAGTAATTTGCAAGGAATTAGCGCTTCCACTGTCTTGTTAGCCAATACCCAGGGTAATGCTACCTGGTACTTTTGTACTGGCAGCGACAAGGTTCATACGAATAAATGCCGCCTGTTTTCTTTTTGGTTGACTCCATGGGGTATTGATCGAATGCATGACTCTTTGAGTAAGGACATGACTAAAGCGCAAGCAATAAAATTTGCCCGAGTTTTACGCTCCTGTAACACAAAATTAGAAATACAGGTTGCCTATCCGAAATACGTCACGTTTCACTTTAATTTTCTTGCTTTCGCTTGTAATATGAAATGAGGCGTGCCTAATATTGCGCTGTTATCGTTTAATTAACTTTGATTTGATGTAAAAAGCGGGATGCGCGACATGTAATTTATGATTGTTAATTGTGATTTGTTAACTGTGGCAAGCATGTCTAATTAGTGATGGCGCTACCCATCAGTCAACCAGGCATTCGTACCGTTCCATGGCATTTTTTTTTTTGTATCATGCGGATAGACAGGCAAGTACACATTTTCTTACTTTTGGTGCCGCGGTGACTCCGACGGTGACATTGCCCTTCGCATGAGCAGTTAAGGCTTCCGGCTTAACGAACCCTGTTCGAAGCACATACACAAACACAATGATAGGAAGCATTTCTAAGGTTACATGAAGGAAAATTTAGCAACGTGACTTCCAACGAAGACAGAGAGATGAAAAGTAGGCAAGCATATTATAACTTTCCTCCTTTTATTTGCGTCTTGACGCGAATAAAACGAATCAGAATTACATGGAAGTTCCCATCCTCACGCATTGAAACTGCGGCTGTGAAGAGGAGGTGTATACTGCGGTAAGAAGTATTCTGATTCCGTGATGGCTCATGGTTTGTGTGTACTGCACAGTAGTTGGCACGCCTATACTGCGAACGTGAACAGCATCTGTTGCTCCAGCACGTTGTGTGGTGTAAATGACAGCGCACGAAGGTTTCACAGAGGTGTTGAGGTAGGCTTGCATTAGTGACACTAAGGTGTCACACACGCGCAGCTGCAAGAGCTCCTGTGCCGAGTGGCCAAAGCGCTGGATTGTAAGCATAGCATTCAGCTGTGCCTCTGCTATTTTTGAAACAGCTGAGGCAATGACCGCATGCTGCCATGACACACGTGCATCAGTTGCGCTGCTCAATCTCAAATTAGATGAAACCAGAGCTCGTTGGAGATGATGTAAGCAGCGTGCAGGGGGATCCATGCCCCCCCGAAATATTAAGCATGAACTTCCTTTAGCTCCCATTGTTGGCGACCTTCAGGTTTATTGCTCTGCGATTCGTCTCCGAAATAAGCCGCGTATATTTCAAGGCGATTATATGATTATACTAAATCAATAATTTTTATTTATCAGATAGAACACATTCTGGGGAATTTCACCAGCTGAAGGTTTTTATGGGGAGCTTGACGCGGAGAATGAGCCCTTGACAAGGTAGTTAGGATATTAAGCATGCCCCATCGCCGCGGTTGATTTCCACAAGGTTCTTACAAAAAAAAAAAATGATAAGGCAGGCGGAAACGTTATGCTCATCGGGAGGGAATAATATCCAACGGACACAAAAAAGATGTCGACAGATTATGCTATTGAAAGCACACAAAATGTGCAATAAGTACCCTACTGAAAACGTCCCTTTTCGTATTCCGATATTTCCATATTTTCCATACAAAGTACACTTGTTTTCATATAGTTGCCGCATATTTTCCATGTTTTTCAATATGAGTCTTAAGGAAACACGGAATTATTGAAACTGCCATACGGAACGTTTCACTAGGGTAGTGAGACGTTGGAGGCAATATGGGAAGGAATCTGTGCAGGGCAAGTAGTGACCGCTGATCGGAACCATAAGCGGCAAGTAAATGGAAACGTATGTATGGGGTGGAGTTCATTTGGCAAGCGGTCTCGGATAATGAATGGAAGTTTGTAAACACCCTTCAACACACAATTATATAAAAGCTGCATCTAACCGGTTGTTATCTGCGGCCTAGAAGCCTGAAGGTGTACGAAACGGCTTTATGTCATACTTCAGTTTTTTTTCCTGGTTTGTTTTGCCACTGTCTTATTGACCAAGTTCCTATGTACCAACTCAACCAAGAAGACATTTCATGAACCTAAATTCAGGACGGCGCGAGTAGCATGCAATGGAAATTTATAGCCATAACATTACGAGGGCGGAGTGGATAAAGGCAAAAAAAAAAGACATGTGACCAGTCAAGTTGTAATCCAGAAGAATACATCGGCACGGGTAGAGTATGTCATGAGAAAGGCTAGATTATTAATATCGCTAAGGGTAACCGACTGAATTCCAGACCGGCATGGCAGGGTGGCAGAAGGTTAGGTGGGCAGACGACATTAAGAAGACTTAATGGAAAAGTTGGAGCAGGAAGCACGGTACTGGTTTAGAAATATGGTACATGACTTTGCACTGCGCCTAACCTAAGGTGCACGAACATTTATTTTTGATTTTCAGGTTCGCCTAAGCAACAACTTACTAGGAATCAGAACCCCATTACGATGACCTGGCCGCACACTGACACGCCTGATCAGGGCCTTACCGTCATTCTTCTTGGTTACTTCTATGTTTTGAGTTAGTTCTACGTCGCCATTATACAACACACTCAGTGTTCTTTATAATGGTAACTTAGAAGTAGAACCTTTGCGTGCGGCACCTTACCAACGCCACAGAAATTAGCTGAATGCTATGT
The DNA here is from genome assembly GCA_013339685.2 of Hyalomma asiaticum. Classification (NCBI taxonomy): domain Eukaryota; kingdom Metazoa; phylum Arthropoda; class Arachnida; order Ixodida; family Ixodidae; genus Hyalomma; species Hyalomma asiaticum. The sequence goes on from CM023483.1 coordinate 98,161,351, forward strand.
GTTCAGCGCTACAATAGAAACCTTTCTAAGCTGCCACTGCATGAAGCAGTAAATATATACATCACAGTGGGACTGATAACGTATGTGCTCACAAAATATAAAACGATGTGATAAGGGACGACGAGTACGGCAGAAAAGGCGAGTGGCGTTCCGATGGATGTTGCGCGTCTATTTTAGTACTAATACGGCTGCATGAACTCTCACGTTTCTGTGGAGAGTTTGTTGGGCTAACCGGCAACTAGGCCTAGTACCTCGCCTTCAGTGCGCAGAATTGAACGCCCGAACTTTGAAACTTTTGATTCCAACATTTGGGATGCTGAGGGCCGGGGTCAAAAAGCCTCTTCACCGGCTTGACTAGGACCACGACCCCATACAAAATGGCAGGGATAAGCAAGCGTATACAGTGCAATACAATTTTACGGAGTACAGCACAAGGACAACATAAGCAATAAAATAAATAGCTGAGTGAATTAAAGAAAAATACGCAAACAGCCAACAACCTGATGAGATAGTTATAACAGAAATCAGACAACAATATATTGCTAAATTACAACTCAACCAGACCGTAAATGAATACAAAAATATATACATATGCACATATGCAAAAAGTAATACAAGTCAAACAGAGCGAAAAAGAAACCGGCCAACAATGTACCAACTTTAATTTGATAACCACACGAAATCCGATGAAACCGTAAAAAGGAAAACACAAGGTGTTACACAACATGTAAGGCAGAACAGTATCTTTAACAATATTTTCATATTGTTAGTTGATTGAGATAAAACGGCAAGAGAAAGCGCAGCATCTCTTTGCCGTATTTAGTGCGCGTGCGTGGAACAAACCACGTGTAAACATGACGGGTGTTATAAAAAATGGTCCGGTGGTTTATTCGAGCAAGCGTGTCCAAAAAGTTATCACTTTTTAGGCCTTTGTGGTAGCGTTTCATAAGACTTGTGTGATAGTAATCTGGTCGGGCTAATAGCTTCATTTCGTCAAAAAGCGGGGACACTCTCTCGCAACTGGTTTCCTGTTGACCATGGCGGATTTGACTGCTTCAAAAAAATAAAGTTTCTCTCTCTCTCTTATGTGTCTTCTCTTGATGTGACCTTGAAGATGTGAGCAAAAGATTAAAAAAAAACTATCGCTCAAGATATGTAAAAATGGACGGCCCAATAAAGTAATTACAGAATCAGTATTATATATCAGTCGATCGGCCATCACACGAGGAATGCAAACACTAAAACAATGTCAAGGTTGTTATTAAAATCACTGCGTTAATAGCATGATTAAGTGGAAGGATGAATGGAAAACCCCATGCGTCTAAGAATCAAAAATTAGATTTTGTAATGGGTACAAATTGCGCCATAATGGTAATAGTAATGACAGTAAAATATGGTAATTCTACTCAAAAGTATCTCAACAATGGCCGCGACCCAGAAGAAACGCCAATGTTTCGGCGAAAAAAAAAAGAGATTAACACTAAAGATGTCGGAATGGGCTTGGACGTGGTCACTCAATCAAGGAAACACTAAAGCATCAGGTGGAAGTCATGGTCTAGCATTAGAGCAAAAATGACAATGATCAGCGAAAACGAAACAGTAACACTCAAAAACTGATGGAATGGTTTCGAATGTGCGTAATAAGTCAATGGAAACACTAAAAGATGGGGGTAGAATGTACGGTGACCGGCATGAATAAGCAAAGCGACGGTGACTCACCGAAAAAATTAGCTCTGAGGAGCCATTAAAACGGGCTCGAATGTGCGTACATCCCGCCACGATCGTCTAGAGGCTATGGCACTCGGCTGATGATCCGAAGGCTGCGGAAATAAATCCCGGCCCGAGCGGCTGCATTTCAATGGAGGAGGAATGTTGAGGCCCGTGTAGTGGGCGATATGAGTGGCCCTTATGGAACCCCGCATGGTGGAAAGTTCCGGATACCTAGTCTACTCCGTCTCTCATAATCATATAATGGTTTCGGAAAGGAAATCCCCAAAATTATTATTGGATGTGCGCATTAATTTGACAAGACACTAAAGGGTAGGGGTATTAGCTCAAGATGAACCGCTTCCGACTAGGCCAGCTAGCAGTCTGTTAATGTTATTGTTATAATTGGTATTATTGTTGAAATATTAACGCCCTGCACTCTAAAACAGTAGAATGGGCTTGGATCCCTTCTATTTAATGAAATAGATTCTGCTTCACCATATGGAATAGAATCTAGCTTGGAACCCCTACGTTCCTGGTTCGGCTACTAAATTTCTCAGCTATAGCTAAGGATTCCTAGAATTCCCTGCTCCCACTTGCTTGTACACCACACACCCTTGCTGTCTTCGCAGTTACGTTCCTTATTTTCGTCCCCTTTGAACGTTCTGTAAAAGCACGCCTGATGCCACTTGTAGGTCTTGGAACGGTCATTTACTGACAGGATAACTGCAGTCCTATTGTGAATTTGGGAAGTAAAATCGCGGAAATGAAATCAAGTAATTGCTTGAATTTCACGTGCAACAGAAACTACATCGCGGCGGCGAGGGACACAGTGAACGGCAGTGGAAAATGCAAACACCAGGGGTTCTTTAACGCGCACCCAAATCTAAGAACATGGGCCTATATCATTCCGCGTCCGTCAAAGTTCGGCCGCCGCGGGCGGGATCCAGCCCGTACCTTCCAGGTAATCAATCGAGTACGTTATGCTCGAAGAATAGCCTGTACAACCGGACCGGCGTTGAACTTCCTTTAGCTGTTTCAAAATATACGCTGTAAATATCGCATCTCGTGAAGTGGTGTCAAGTCGATTATACAGTAAACGTTACGGCGCACTCACTTGAAAACTAAAGCATTCAATCCGGAGTCGCGCTTTTGCAATCACGATAACACACACTACCACTATGATTCTTCTCATTCTTTCCTCCATAGGGATACCTGTTTTCTCTGCTGGCGATTGAGCACTGCATAAGAGTTTTCCGTTCAACCCTCTTTGAGTAAGCAAGCTATCGCTCGTTGTTTTGGGGTTATTTCAAGATGTTACGGCAACCGCTTTGATTTCATCGGCCTGTAGCGCGTTGATATATTTCGTTCCTTCCATGTGTTCGCTAACTTCAAACGAACTTATAGCGCAGAAAACAACGCAGGACTGAGAGAAAGAACACACACACCACATGCGCTTGTGATGTGTGTGTGTTTTTTTTTTCCATCAGCCCTGCGTTGTTTCCTGCGCTCCAAGTTTATTTAAGACGCCACATACCGGCCCACCTACCTAACCTGTCCGCTATCTCTTTTCACCTCAAACTTTAGAATGTACGAAGATATAAGGTCAGTTGTGATTGTCAGGTTGATCGTGGAAACGCATCTAAAAGGCGTGACCGCAGGCGCACTACAATTAGCATCACTCGGGCGCGTTCAATTGACAGTTCTCATTTTGTTGAGGTCATTTCGTTCACCTGCGTAATTAGCGCCGGGACGTTATATGGACACCGAAAAAATTATTTTATTTATTTGGGGGTTTAACGTCCCAAAAGCAGCTCTGATTATGAGAGACGCCGTAGTGGAGGAATTTCGACCACCTGCGGTTCTTTAACGTGCACTGACATCGCACAGCACACGGGCATCAACATTTCGCCTCCATCGAAATGCAGCCGCCGCGGCCGGGATTCGATTCCGCGACCTTCGGATCAGCGGCCGAGTGCCATAACCACTAGACCACCGTGGTGGGGCGCACCGAAAAAATCCCGCAACATTTTAGGTAGAAAAAATCGCTTCGCACATCTCTCTTATCTATCAAACGTGTTTTTGGGCACTTAGATATCTCGTCTAGTTTCCTTGAAATTATGTTCCTAAAGTGGAGTAGATGAAATTTAGGATGGGTAAACGGAAAGCGACATGACAAGGAAAAGCTTACTAAAGATAAGCTAGTTGGCCCTCTGTAGGATCTATTTCACTAGGAGCGGCATTTAGGCGCCGTGGAATGGGTGAGGGCGTGGAACAATGAAGATGTGTGCTAGCGATCTGTCCCAGAGAAGACACTCCAGCCACAGTGGCACCAACGTCGGCAAACGAAGTTCTGCCAAAGAGAAAGAGAGAGAGCGAGAGAAAGAAAACCCTGTAATGAAATGCCAGTGATGTTTGCCTGGCAATGGGCCTGACATGCTACTCCAGAAGTTCAGCAAGACAGCCATATTGGTCATAAGGATATATGATGTATCAAGGTAAAAGATAAATAAAAATATCTACCGGTGTCCCTCAGTAGCTTTCAAAATAGTTAATATTCTAAGCCGTGAAGGTTCCAAAGTTCTCTCATGTGTCATTTTGGTCTAAAAAAACTGAGTGATCGAAATGGCTGAAATGAACTCATGACGTGAAGCGTGAATGTATTTGGCGATCTATGTGCTATGGGTGAAGAACGCCACATGGGTTCAATAAATCAATTGCTTCCTGTACAGTATTCGAGTAAAATAGTCCAGTTTTAAACGTTAAGCCGTAAAATTTGTCTACTTGTCCAACGTGGCGACACTATGTGATCAAAATTAATACCTATTTTCTCACGTTGAGGAGCTTTCGAATTTTCGAAGCGAAGGTATGGCCTTATGAAGTGCTGGTTGCTCACAACTTTGTACATTGTTCTTCTGCCATGGGCTCTACAAAAATATGTTGCGCAGAATTAGATTAGCAAAACACGATGAACTGCGCATAACATGAGTGGCTACCTGGTTTCATTGCAGTCAAGATTAGGCGCAGACTGCACTGTGCTGGTAATGAACTGTCATGCCTACTCGCGCATGCGTTCACCTCTTCCCGATCTGGCCGTGACAAAGCTTAGGCTATAAAATGCCGGACAGCTTCGCATTGAGTCACACTCGCTTACCCGGCTCACCAACGGTACGCCACGCCGCCGCACAACGCACCACACCATGGCTCGGACCAAGCAGACGGCCCGGAAGTCTACTGGTGGAAAGGCGCCAGGAAGCAGCTGGCCACGAAGGCCGCTCGGAAGTCAGCTCCTGCCACCGGTGGATCAAAAGCCACATCGTTACAGGCCTGGTAAGTGCAGTTACATTATATCGATGACTCTTTTAAAGCGGTTGTATTCAGTTCCACACCTGCGATACAAGGGACGCCGCTGCAAAATTTTTGCGCCATATTAAGGAAGAATGTTTTTTTTAACATTCATTGGAGTTACTTTCGCCCTTTCCAAAACATTATTTCTTGATACCACTCGGAACCTTGTCTCCCGCACCTATGTCTGCGTACGCTTTGCACAGCATTACAGTGGAGCACTGTGTCCGGGACTTTACGCGTCCGGGGACGGCACGTGCATTTCCAAATATCGCGTTAGAGTGGATTCTTGACGTTGGCGTAAGAACACCTAATTACATCATAGGCCTGTGCACGTCTTCTAAGTATTCTTTCTTTCGATCTTATCGTTGCAGGCACTGTGGCACTTCGTGAAATACGTCGGTACCAGAAGTCGACCGAGCTGCTCATCCGCAAGCTCCCGTTTCAACGGCTGGTTCGCGAGGTCGCCCAGGATTTCAAGACTCAGCTGCGCTTTCAGAGTTCCGCCGTGCAGGCCCTGCAGGAGGCCGCCGAAGCGTACCTGGGGGCCTCTTCGAGGACTGCAACTTGTGCGCCATCCACGCCAAACGTGTCACCATCATGCCAAAGGATGTGCAGCTTGCCCGACGCATCCGTGGGGAACGAGCGTAACAACTTTAGCACTGGACCATTCTTCATTATGCCTGTGTATGTCCATCATTCAGGTGACTGTTCTTAGCTTCGCGTTGTTCACTAAATGAGTCTTACTACCTGTCCGCTTTGCACTCAGTTCTTAGTTTCTTGTGCGATCGAGGATGTCGCACCATTGCGCAGTCTCGTTTTATCTGTCCTTGGATTCCTTCACGGCGCACTCGTGGAACCAGAGTCGCGGCTTCCTATTGTGACTGCCATTGCACTTCATTCTACACATCGTTGCATTTTTATTCAATCCATTGCGGGCTACACACCTCGTTGTACAAGCACACATCGGCATCTTAATCTTCTGTGACTGGTGTTGGGCCTCATTCTCGCCTACGACTAGCGGCGGTGGCGCGGCTGCTTTGATCTGTCCGTCGCAACACTGAATACATGCCTGTGCGTCTTGTTGCTTTTTCGTGTGGGCTAAGGTTAAGCGCATGTCGCATATGTCACGTGGCATATATATGTAGGCGTAGTGTTGAAGTCAATAAAGCGCTCAGTTCTCGTCCCATGTCTTAAATTCGTAACGTTTCGGCTTGCACTTCCCTTGGAAACGCTTCACCAAACAATCCAACAAGTTCAGTACCTAAAAAAAAAAAGCACAAATTTCTTGCAATTTTCTGGTGGTCATTACTTTGCAAATTCAATTGTCATCACGAATGCACCTCAGCCATTATGCGGGTGAAGGCATGGGGGGGGGGGGGGGAGGTGGCTTGGTTGGTCGGGTTCTTCGGCAAACATCGGGAGCGCTCTACATCGTTTGCACCACGAACAATCTTGCCCTTTAAGCACGCGCAACCACCACAGTGCTGTAAGGACCCCCTGAGGCCGTATATAACCATGGCGCATTATGATCGGCCAGCGACGAGTAATACCTATCTGCCGGCGACCAAAATAGGTCTCTGATGCGTTCACGTGACGACGGGTTCTTGACGCGTTCACGTGACGTCGATGTCGCCGCCTCCCCGGATTTCGTCACTCGCCCGCGGCGCCCAACACCGCAGATAACAAGGAGATAGCGCAAGCTACTTGCGCGGCCGAAGCGGCGGTGACCACGGCGAGTGGCGAGTGACGAAAGCCGGGGGCGGCGACATCGACGTCACAGACGCTCTTTTTCCGTCTATTTTCGGTTTCAAGGAGCCTGCCACTGGAACTAATTGTTCGCGTAGCTCCGACATGCATTCCGCTATTCAAAATTTGATCGTTGGGATAGGTAGCGGCGAGGACGGGCTCCAAGTACTCATTTGCTGTAGCCACCAATTACTAATAATTAAAAAGTTAATTAGCGTAATTTCGCTAATTATACATACAAGTGGGGAAATTGTTCTGTATCTAGAGGCCGCCAATCCGTATACTCGAATGGTACACAGACATTCCCGCGATTTATGTTTTCTAATTTAATATGTGTTGCAGCAAAAAAAAAACACCCTGTATAGTGCGGAATAGCGCTACAAATCAAACATCCGTATTTCTTGTAGGGACTTCAATGACAAGATGCTCTAGGCATGACAATGGTCTAATGAATCGATGAACAGATCGCTAAAAAATCACTCCATCTCCACTAACGTGAATCATGACAAGTGGCGAAGCACTGGGTATCGTACCGGTATGTCACCCTACGTCACCCGCGCGTTGCCACTGCGAATGTGAAATGAGTGACAAAGTGTATATATATATACACAAATGTATTTGTTTGATTCCTCTTTAATGCTGCTGCATTTTAATCCTCTTGCCATAATTCGTATATCGTCTTCAGTTCTGTACGCACATGCACACATATGTTTCGACTATAACAACGGTTTTGTATGTACCGTGACAGCGAGAGTCGACGGCCCCGCCACGGTGGCTATGATACTCGGCTGCTGATCCGAGGGTCGCGGGAACGAATCCCGGCCGCGGCGGCTGCATTTCGATGTTGAGGCGAAATGTTGAAGCCCGTGTGCTGTGCAATGTCAGTGCACGTCAAAGAGCCCCAGGTGGTCGAAATTTCCGGAGCCCTCCACTATGGCGTCTCTCATAATCAGAGCTGGTTTCGGGACGTTAAACCCCACAAAACAACAGCGAGAGTCGACGACAAAGCTAGCCCGGGCGCATTATCAGAAGCTCGTGAGAATTGTTTCTGACCCCACAACCCTGCATATACACCGTCTGGGTGCACTGCCTCCAGGATCGGCCCACACTGCTGTGCTGTGCCGTGACGGACGGACAACGCGGACGGACAAGGCTCGACCCTAAGGTGCTTCGCCCCTAAAACGAGGTAGTACAGGGAATGTCGCAGGAGCCAGCGTTTCGACAAGTGGACTTGTCTTCGTCAGGACGGCGACTGCCTTCTCGAGCGTTCGTTTGTGTACGCCATCGCGCGATTTCCCCTTCCACAGGAGAAGAGCGGCATATGCGAACCACAACAACAATGAAAAGGGGGGCGGATGGGGGGGGGGGAGTTGGGTAATCAAGCCAGCCGTGTTTCACAAAACAGATTTGCGGAAGCCGCAAGCGTTTGAAAAAAAAATTACAGCATATCCACGGAGTGAATGATGATGAGTGGGCGAAGCTCCGGGGGTTCATCGTAGATCGTGCCGAGTTCCGGAATAATTTACTTAACGCGCACGCTACGCATCCTCATGGTTCAACTATGCACAAGTGAAATCTCCCACCGGCATTTCATTGCAAGATCCAGTGCCTATATATATATATACATATTATAGGGTTGCCGGTGAACGCTTCTCCAACGCGAGCAGTCGGTATTTCGCACTCAAGAAACTCGCTAGAGACGCTGCCTGCGCCAACGTTGTCTCTCGCGGGTGAGGCGCGTTCTCCTTTGCGAGCTGGTACAGCGTTCCTCTAAGAGCGTTTCCATAGCCAACGCGCGCCTTTCGCTCTCTCTGTCTCTCTCTCTCTCTCTCTCTCTCTCTCACAAGACAGCAGAGGCACGCGCCGGGAGAGAGAGAAAGAGAGGCACGCGCCGAGGGCGAGCGCGTGCCGGGAGGCACGCGGGTTACGCCTGACGCGTGACAAGGTTAGACTAAGAGGAGCTTCGCCCCTAAAAAGATGAGTCCGCTTCAAGGAACTTACAATGTTAGTGAAGGGATGTGCTCAAGGATTTTACACGAATACTGGTTAGTAGGATTGGTTGGTGATTAAAAGGAAAGTTTTGCCTACACATTTATGCACCGGAATCACCATTCCGATTTTCCACTCGGATGGCAGTGTGGATTGGCCAACGGGTTGTTGGAATATGAATGAATGAATGAATTTTATTGCTCACAATAGTTTCATAAAGTTTGATAAAGTTTGCACACACTGTGTGGACCCATAGACAGGTTAGTTTGGGTCCAAAAAGATACATTTTATAATGGCACTTCGGAAAAGCACAACTAAAGAAGTTATATAATATCTGATAAATAATCTGGAAAGGAGCAGTACAGCACATGAAATAACCAAAAAGAGTGCAATAAAGAAAACTGTTACAACACAGGAAAAAAATGAAAGACCTCTACTCACATACTAAAATTAAGACAGCCATCACACTAAACATGACCGGTCATTAATAAATCAAAACATTCTTCTAAATAGTGTTTTTCTAGTGTCTTAGTGAAGTTTCAACACACATTTATTTCAAAAGGTATGTAAAATCCGTTCACCATATACGTTGTTAGTTCGCGGAATATTCCATTTACCAAGGTTAGTTGTCTGGTAGATCGAGAAGGGGCGGGAAACATCGACACACTAAAAGGGTTGCTGTAATTACTAACGGGTATACATATTTGGCTAATTTTAATTTCCATAGCTTATCTAATGGCAAAATAACTGATCGGGAAAAGAGAGGTTACTGGGGTCGCTATACTTGGAATGAGTAATAATTATTACAGACCGTTTTTGAAGTCGTCTAACCGGGTCCAGGTAAGTTGTGTACGTGCCGCCCCAAGACTCAATGCAATATGAGATGTGACAATGAATGAAAGCATATTAAGGTATCGTAGAGTAGTGGTATTAAAGTGTTGACGAGCTGAGTAAGTACATGACACCCTGAGGCTAATTGGAACACACATTCTGAACCTGCATCTGCCAATGTAAGCTATTATCTATAGTGACACCAAGATTACTTGCTTGCGGTTAATGCGGTTACTTGCTCGATCACAGAATGGCTAATTTTAATGCGTATATCATTAGCATTAATGAATTTAACCTAGAGTGAAATGTAAGACATTTGTTTTATCGGTATTTATAGATAGTTTACTATTTGATAACCAATGAGCAACCTTTTCTAATTTGATGTTAGACTTCGACTCAAGATCACCTAGATTTTGACCTGTTACTATGACACAAGTATCGTCAGCGTACATCAGTATGTAAGAAAACTGTAATATCTGCGGAATGTCATTTATATATAAGGAGAACAGCAATGGTCCCAGCACCTAGGCCCGAGGAACACCAGTATTCAAGTGTCTTTGACAGAATAAGACCAGAATGTACTTGGTACTTAAGAATTGAGCACTGGTGGTGTGAATTCCTGCGCTTAAGGGCACTGTCAGGATTCGGTATTTTTTCTGCGTCATGGTGTTCAATGATGATTGGATGCATAGGTAAATAATTGAAACACAGCGCATCAGAAAATGTCGCCTACAGTGTCGCAACAAAGCTACAAAAAGCACTTCATTCAACACCATGGGACAGTCAGCAACCGTAATTGTTACCCGACCAGAATCTAGTAACACGATTTCGCTGTCTCTATCGGGACTGATAGTCCACCACAACTTTTTCGAGTCTTTAGTGAGCATACTAGGCAAGGTGCCTTGGAGGAAATTATTGCGGGCTATCTTCAGTGCAGAGACATAATCATTGTTCGCTTTCTGATATGCGTCCCACCGCTTTTCAGAAGGAGAGTGCTGGCCGAACGGAAGAATCGTCTTATTCTGTTACAAAGTCGTTTTATGTGCGAGTTTTAGCAAGGTGCTTGGAAAGAGAGGAAACAGTGCGGACGTGTTCTCAATTATTTCTTGAACTTCCTATGCAAACATGTTCCAGTTAGATCCTGTTGATCGACTCTCAACGCCTTCTAAGAAGATGTCGAAAAAGCTACACAGTTCATTATTAATAGCCTTAAAGTTGACTGTGTAGTATTACGGAAAAAGCCTGCATGACACCACCTCCAACACGTGATTGACACCATGACACCACCTCCAACAGCAATAAATGGAAAAGCTGAGCCCATCTTGAAATATTTCGCTGTCAGCACTGCCTGGGTGAAGCCATGTTTCCGTTAGCGCAACTACGGGTGAACTGAACAAATGAGTTATTGAATCTAGCGAATCACGCTTGTTGACTACGCTTCTGACGTCTGCCAGAATTATAGACACACTAGACGTTGGTAACATACCACCACATCACCTCGCGCTCACCTACGTTAGTGTTTCGTCACTCGAATCAGGTGCCGCAAGTCCAAATGTACTTCGAGATGATTCTCTGGAAGTGTACGAGTGCAGCTTTATAATATTGTTATCGTCATACACATAAGGTGTACTGATAACAATGACCTTGTTGTACCGCAGTTGAAAGTTCGGTAAACCAGGAAAACCTTTGCTTAATTCAGCAAGCTTTCGTCTAGCAAGGCGAGTGGCGGCTGAAAGGTCTTCAGTAACGGACATGTTCCTGGAATTTTGAGCGTCGAGCACGTTGCCTCTGGTTTTGAAAGCAGAAAATTTTATAATGACAGGCCCACACTTTGACGCTGTGAAGCTGCCAAAACGGCATGCACGATCAGTTAGGGATTCCGAGACTTTTCTACCCAGCGCCGTGGATGACTCGGCCCGGTCTGCTGCCGAGTTTAAAGTGCATCGGTAATACCATGTATAATCAGGGGGACTGCCTGGAACTGTCTTCTAGATCGTCTAAGCGATTTCGGATCGATGCTTGCTGAGACGCTGAAGTATCTGTACAGCAGCGAAGCGATCACTTAGGGATTAGTTTACGCTCTTGAGTGTCAAAACGGGAAGACGGGTAAGCATGTCAAAAGCCTAGTTTCTAGAGTTTTAGGGATTTCTTTCTCTTTATATCGGTTATTGCAGCTGATTTCACCGGTAGAAAATTGTTATGAGAGTTCGTTCATACTTTAAAGGAGTACTGACACGAATTTTTGACATTGTCGTATTGTTGCTGTAAGTGAAAGCACTGGCGGGGAGAACCCCAAAAAAAGATATCATGGTGCCTCTCAATACATGAATATATCTTAATACGACTCCCTCAAAAGCCCACTTTCGGTTTCAATTTCGAGGAGGCGGTTTCATCGGACGTATCAAGACAGACGGCGTACGTCTGAGTCACCTAGGGACAACAATTCGTGATAGCGTCGCTGCACTCTGTCGTCTGTGGTCAGTTACACGTGGGGCACGCAAACAACGACAATTTCACGGTCGTCATGCCACTGACAGCGATTCGGCAATTTTTGAGAGACTGCGCTCGTACGTACAATAGTAGTG
>CM023483.1:98173656-98211358 GCA_013339685.2 Hyalomma asiaticum
CTCAGCCTGGCGAATCCTCCCAGGAGTAGTTAGAGCGCATTTTTTTCTCCCTCTCGTTGCATTGCGCAATAAACAAAGTTTGCAGGATAAGTTCTGCACTATTTACTCAATAGTCCCAGCAATTATAGTAAAGCCAATTATAAATGTCCGCCGTTTTTCCACTTTATGTTGGCGTTGTATGTTGTAGTCGTTCTTTGAAAAGAAATAAGAACATTGCATCGTTAGCACTGCGTGCATGAGTCGGGCAGCTATGCCTCCTCACATAACTACCTGCAATTCTTTCGCAAAAGTGTTACAGGTGTAATTAACCGAAGGTAAAACACAGTACCACTGCAAATCGTGACACTGTCATATGTTTTCACAACACTCTCCGGAAACTATCTAGAGTGCGGCTGGTACCTTCAATATAGGAGAAGATTGAACAGTGCCTTGTTTATGCTCAAAGAATAATTGGTTGAATTGGGCCGGGCCGGGCCGGGCCTAAACCTTTCAGGCCCGGGCCGGGTACGGGCCGTATTTAAAAACCCCGGGCCGGGCTCGGGCAGGCCGGAACACGGCGCTTTCGGGCCGGGCCGGGCCGGGCCGGAAAAAGCCGGCCCGTGCAGTGCTCTAGCCTGGACTCGCTTGGACTGACGCCAGCGCCGCCAAACGTCGGACGCCCCCTGTTTACTGCAGCTAACGAAAGATGGAGCGCGGCAGATTTCACGGTAATTTTCTTGTTACTGTTCTGCCTGATTGGCGGCTAGAATGCACTCACTTAACTGCTTCCTGTTTGCGCACGTTTCGTCCGTCGCTGCTGTTTCACGCACGCCCATAAAACTCGTTCAATTTGTGAAACTAGTATAATAAGTGAATCTGAAATGCGGTGGTGTAGTTCAACTTCTGATTCACTAATTTTCACGCAGTGTGACATGGATTGCTCTCGCAATTTAGTGTCCGCCTTCCTGTTCACGCTGCACTGGAGATGTGGCGTAAGGTCGTAATATTTACGCGTGCCCTTAGCTACCCAGACGCATGGATCCGATGGAAATGAAGCTATTCTCATGCAGTTTTTAAGGGAAAGCGCTAAGTGCTATCTTGTCGGATAAGAAACTTACTCGTTACGCAAATTTAATTGTTTCATGTTATTTAATGTCCCAAAACAGCGCAGGCTATCGATGCCGCATTGGAGGGCTGCGGATAATTTCCACCGCCTATCGGTTTTTAACGTGCTCATCAGAAACATGTCTTCAGGCTGATAGCAAATTGAACACCATTATAGCATTAATGCTGATATAGGGGAGACAGGCAACGAAATTTTCGATCCTTTGGGACAGTGCTGGACGTGAGATGATATGAAACCGCGCACCTAAGAATCGCCCGTTCAACACGCCCGAAGATTGCCCAGAGCGGCTTGCTATAGTTTTATGGCTGAAATAATGCCACTACGCTAACACTAAATTGTGAGAGCAATCCAAGTCAGGCTGTGCGAATATTAGTGAATCTGGAGCTCAACTACACCACCGCGTTGCACATTCACTTATTTCTACTTTCAGAAATGCACTGAGCATTTGCTCTGCTTTTCGAACACATCTCTGAATCGCGAGCTGTGAGGTCAAACTCGAAAGGTGCGTGAGCTGTCACACGCAGTTGTTCATTTACGAGGTAAGCACACGCAACGAATTTCCTGGGCGAGCGTGAGAGAGCAGCGACAAACGAAACGTCCGCAAAAAGGAAGCAGTTAAGTGAGTGTATTCGAGCCGCCGGTCAGGCAGAACAGTAACAAGAAAATCGCCGTGAAATCTACCCGCGCTCCATCTTTCGTTAGCTGCAGTAAACAGGGGACGTCCGACGTTTGGCGGCGCTGGCGTCAGGCCAAGGAAGTCCAGGCCACGCGGCGGGGCGTTCGTGTTAAGCGTGCTGACAGCTCTAAGCTTATTCCCCTTGATGCAAGGAAGAAAACTAGAGCACTCTATTTAAACACGGCGGTGCCTCGGTCTTGTGGGTCCTGCGCTGATTAATTGGGCATTTGAATCTCAAGCTTCTGTGTAAATGTGACGTTCGACGGCACCGGCCCTAAGTTCGTCGAGTGCAGGCCTGCCTGTCAACTTAAAGGGCCTGACAAAAAAAAAAATTTCGCCTGCTGCTTTTTCGCTGCAATACGTAGCTGGGGACCTGTTAGCCATAAACACGGCACGTCAATAGCTCCAGCGTGGGACAGATATTTACGCCTGTTTATTACCGAATAGTTTCAGTTTTGGTTTGTGAGAGCTCCAAAAAATGACAAGGCGCCTGGTGGAACTGGCGCCATCTAGCGCCCGCAATGGGTAATCCAATTCGACTACAGTACACATAACTGTGACGCACTTCCGCGCGACATGTGACGCATGCTCGTTTTCTTTCGCCTGTCGCACGTCCTGTGCGTTGTTGCCGTTGTTGCTGTCATCGTCGTTGGGTGGCGACTATTTTCTTGAGGCGCGTGGCGTCGCCGGGAGTCTACTAATGCAGGCGCAACGAATAAGCTACGGAGGTCGTGATGCCATCATTGATAGCTGCTGCATGCTCGGAGCTTGGCTACCGTGGTGACGTTGCGGAAGTTGGGGTTCCCTTCCGGTTACCTTTGCTGTTGTCGATGACCCGAGGTACGGCGTCTAGTGCTTTACTGCGTATGCAAACTTCAATATTCATTTAAATTACCTTCGGTGCTTTGTTCTCCATTGAGATTTGGTAGATGGCATGCGCATGTCCACGAAAATCGATCCCGCAGGCTATCTTAGCAGAAAATTTTTCGGTGTTAGTACCTCTTTAGTGTGTAACGAAATGAGAAAAGCTCAAGCGAAACAAAACCTTTATAAAACGTGCAAAGCGTTCTGATTGATACATGCATATGACTAGGAGAATGAAGAGGAGCCGAGAACATGTGGCCGTGGATAGTTAAATCATAATATTGTTACGGGGCGCACCAAAGTCATGCCCTTTGGACTGTGTAACGCCCCAGCAACGTTCGAAAGTATAGTGGACTCTCTCCTTCGTGGCTACAAATGGTCCGTCTGTCTCTGCTACTTGTACGACGTCATTGTGTTTTCCCCAGCGTTTGCAAGTCACCTTGCCCGCTTGGAGACCGTTCTAGAAGTTTTCCGTCTAGCGGGACTCCAGGTGAACTCCAAGAAGTGTAATTTCGGCAGAAAACAAATCACTGTTTGTAATGCATGAGTTTGCACATTTGGTGCGAGTTGCTTCGGTGTTACGCTGTAGCTCATCTATGTTTGTATACTGAAGAGCCGCGTTTGTGCTGTTTTCTGTAAGTGCCTGTTCAATGAAAATGTGTTTGTTTCATTTTGACCACCCTTTTCCTTGACTCGGTCTTTGAATCACTGCTGGCATTTTGCTGGGGCACCAGAGGGACCTAACACTTAATTGTCCAAGCTCTCGTGGTGTCATTTTCGGGAAAGCGATACGTCGGTTCTTGGAATCTTTCCCGGCGATCTCCTGCCGCGTCTCATAGCTCGGGATCGGTGACAATGTAGTGAGAGACCTGGATAATATTTTGAACGTATAAAACCTTCTATATATTTGCACTGATACTTACACATGACATGATGAATATGCCTTTCTCGCAGGTATTGCATACTGGATATAACGGGGAACTGGACTATAAACGAGGAACATGTCAGAGTAAAAAATGCCAATACACCGAAATTATACAGGGCTGTAAACACCTTGAAGAGGAAACCAAACGAAAGGTGATGTAACGCAAATGATAAAAAGAGGAATAATTTCTATTTGTTTCGTTGCGTTGTGGTGTGTTGTTGCGTACTGTGGTTAGTTGTGATTTTTAGATAGCTGTTCCGAAATATCACGTGTTATTGCTTCTACGGAGGCATCAACTGTTCCTTTCACTGCCTCAGGACTATGAGCCTCGTTAGGGGCATGAAGCACGTTAGTTGAGCGCCCGAGCGTTTTTTCCTTTACCACAAACTAAAAAGGAGGAAATCAACAAGAAAGCAATAAATAAAATGAAAGATAAGAGCATTATAAAACTGTAAATGTCTCTTGAGCTGCCTCGGCTCGCATCTCCGGGAGTCTCTCAGCCCGAGGTATGATCCCGTCTCCGCAAGGTCCACGCTACCAAATGGATCGGCTCCGTGGAGCGGCAGGCCGGTCCCAACAAACTGAATGCTGAGCAGTGGGATGAACCGCAACAAATGGTGGCAGCGGTAAGATCGCAACAAACTGGTGAGCAGCGGTAGAATCCCAACAAACGGCTGGCAGCGGTGAGGACGCAACAAACTGGTGTCAGCGGTAGGACCCCAACAGCTGTCATTACACACGATAAAGAGGTTTCTTCCATAGCTCATCATAAGTGGCCTTGCGACGTTTTTTCTTTTTATAGTCCTATTTAAACGCGAACGTTTAAAGATACCCGGTCAGCACAGCCCAGACCCACATCAAATGTCAATAACAGCCAGGCCGCAGCTTTCTCGATAATTCGGTTAGCGCGGGCTTTTCGTAGCCTCGGTTGTCGTGGTCGCCATGAGACGAACAGCCTTTGCTGGCAGCCGAATATAAAGTGCCAGCAAACTATTTTCCTTTCGTGAACCAAATTTTCAGGGCTAAACCAATTCCTACGTGAGGAAACGAAAAAGAAGTTCAAAAGGGCAGAAAGTTGAGCTTCAGTTGTTAGTCGGCGTTCGTGTTGTTCACTGCTCACCTTGTGTCCGTGTCTTGCACGCCTCTTCTTTTGACTATAAAAAAGTTCAAGGCACATGTTAGTCCAGGCTGGGACATGGTCACCGACTCCAATAACATAATCATTGCATAAACAAATACCTTTCAGACTCGAGCACCTTAAAGAGCTTAAGTCTGCTGTAGAAATAGGTGGTCACTAAAAGGAGGGGCTTTTATGCAACATACCAGAAAGACACGCGGTCAAAGCCGGAAAACGCGTACTCTAAGTACAAACTACTAAAGCTCAAGGGGCCATTGACAGAACAGGTGATTCTACAGAAGACGAGTGGTCACTTCCACGTAAGGCTCGTGTTAACCCTTGAAGCCATTGGATTGCCGGTATTTTGCCTTGCGCTTCCACGTAGTTGTAAAGCAAGGTTATAATGCCGAAGTTGACCTGTTATGATTGTTCCTGACAGTGGCGCACCGAGGGGGGGGGGGGGGGGGGAGTCTCGGGGGTTGTAAAGAATGTGGCGCTAATGTCTCTCCGAAACGCCGAAAAAATAACAAAAATAATCATCATCATTGATGTTACTATTATTTGACATTTTATTTACTTTTTTTACACCCGCAACAACTGTGTAATCACATGCCCGGCCCATCGTGAAAAATTGAACCCCTCCCTGGCAGAGATCCTGGGTGTGCTACTGGTTCCTGACATGAACGTGGTAGTCCGCATGCTCAGCTCTGCTGATTTTATGTCGTCATTTTTAGTATTAATATTCATCTTTATGCACCCTGTTGCAATGCAATTTCTCAGAGTCATGGGGCCTTACAACACGTGTGTATATTCCCTAGTTGGCCCGTGGAGATCAAGTTGGCTGTGCATTCACGTGTGAGAATCCCGAAACAAAGGTGAAGGAGTATGGTTACTACGGAGCGGGAGTGCCATGTCTCGTAAGTTATACGTTTTCGATTTTCGCGAAGACGCATGTTAATATGCACTTTTTTGATGATTATCGATTAGGTTACAAGTAATTATGCAAAATTCGCAGTGAAGCTTGCTTTGTCGAGTTTCCTGGTCTCTCGCCTACGACTGAGCTATCCTCACGGCGCGTGGGTTGGTTTTTTATCTAGTTATAAGCGCTCCTTCCTCAAACAGCGGAAAAGTACAGTCGTTATCTAACGAGACGCTGTAAGAGCTAAGTGGGCCTATTACAGATGCAGTATATGATGAAATCACTGTCGAAAACGTAAGTGGTGTAACCAGCGCGCCGCTAATTCCGCATGTATGCAAGCTTTCGGAACATAAGTCATGTCTACTTGAAATAAGTGCAACGGCATGTTGATCGAAGAAACAAATATCGACGATATGTGAATGCAGGGTACTACACTGAGCTGAATGAAATGAAAATTCAGCTCAGTGTAGTACTGAAAATTCCTCGTTCATTATAGAATTTATATTTTTTATCCAGCACCATTCAAAATCATATTTCGGCTACTTCTAACCTCGCATACCTAAGCCACGCATAACAAGCGTTGCACCATTTCTTTAATGCGTAAACTTTTGAAGCCGACTGAACAATAAATACGTTTTTCTCTGCTCCACGTGACTGTTGTACTGAAAGACGCGGGTTCGATCCCAGCCGGGACTATGGTATTTGAATCGTACTTAGGAACATCAGTTTGTTAACACAATAAATGTGACTGACTGCAGCTGAAAGAAGTTACTTTCAGATTGAACTTGAGGCTTAAGCGAATTGGCGGATTGAGTTACTCACTTCCCGTGTGTCCTTCTTGGACAATAACTGACGCTAATCACTGGACATTGGCTTGTCCTCAACGTTTTTGGAGTACATCGCCGCACCTCAGACATGTGTGCATACACATGAAATGGGCACGGTAACTTACTGTCAAACTCTGAAGCATCAGGTCGTTTTTGCAATTATCCATAGCAGCCACTGCTATCAACAGCAGAACGGGCCACTGTGTCGATTAAGGATTAAGGTTGCCAGCGCTGACAACAGCACCGGTTCATTATCAGTGTTTGTCCAATCACCTTGGCACGTCGGATGCTCAGGGTTGGCGGAATAAAATAGAAGTTCTGCCATTGATTATTCATGGGAAAGGTTTGTTCTGCGTGAACAATCCAGGGTAACCAATTACGCCTATTCCTGATGTGCTTGTGCGCTGGGTCACCCTGAAACATAAATGCAGCTAAATATCAACCATTCATGAGAACCGTAGCCAGGAATCTCTTTTTGGGGGGAGAAAGGGGGGGGGGGGCATTTGCTGAAGGCCATGGCTATTTGCGGAAAGCACCTGATTCACAGTATTAATTACTGGTAAAATTGCGGTGTGTAAATTTTGTGGATTTTTAAATACCGTTGCATTAATAAGTTTATAATGTCTGCTTTTACATGAATCTCCCTAGTAGTATTAGTATTCCAACTATCGCGGTTAACCTTAGTAAATGCTCCTACTTCAACGCTGCTGTCCTGTTTAAGAATTTTTATTCACACAAGTTCAATATAAATGAACGAACTCACTCTCTTTTATTACTTGCTTAAAGATACAGACAACTACTCAGAACATGAGCTGAGATCACCTCACTGATGGAAAGATTGAGCACTGTATTGGCTCAAACGATCCCTCTCATTCTGACTAAACACGAGTTCCTATTTTATTTCTTGACGCAAAATCGCTTATGTG
This sequence comes from Hyalomma asiaticum, assembly GCA_013339685.2. Taxonomy (NCBI): domain Eukaryota; kingdom Metazoa; phylum Arthropoda; class Arachnida; order Ixodida; family Ixodidae; genus Hyalomma; species Hyalomma asiaticum. The sequence goes on from CM023483.1 coordinate 98,181,016, forward strand.
ACCTTTGGTAACCAAACCGGCAAACACGCGAAGCTGCACAAGAGTGAGGTCATGTGACCTTCGGCAAGTAGTATGATGCAACGGCTTCTGGTCTTTTTATTACAGTTGAAATTCGGTACACTTTCGATATTAATGGCTTTTTTCTAACTTACAATATGTCGATAAACCTGCCACGCACCTGCCATCATTTGAAAAATCGCGGTTTCTGATTTGGCTGACTTGGCTTGGCTCGGCTGTCGGCACAATAATGGCGCCCGCGGCGAGCCACCGATGGCGCAGGTGGGAAAGCGCTGCAGTAATACGAGAATGGTCTGGACAAAAACGCAAACTTGTCGCGCCAACTTTTTACATTCAAGGCGTGATTGAAAGTTAGACGAAAATGTGCAAATGTGGATGGCTAGCCACAGCTTCGTTCACTCCTGTGAAAACAGGGAGGAAATCTTATAACGGTTCCAAAAGTGGACCGGATCACTTGGCCTGGCGTTATTGGTCATAATAGATGTTTTCCTTACGCTTTTGGGACCGTTATAAGGTATCGCCCCACAACGACGGTTGTTTGAGAGGCGAGATAGCGGCGTCGCAATCATCCCTCAACGTTGCTGAGAGCGCACTATACCTTTTTTAGTGGCTTCTCAGATCTGAAAATTCTGATTGAGAAATATCCACGCACTTTTGAAAGGAACCGCTGCCGGCATAAGCAGCACGGGAGCGAGCCTTTCGCTGCGCCTTAAAAATAGGGCCTTCAAAAATCGGTTGTCAGTCCCTTTAAGCGGTAAACGACAGAGCTTTAGTTTGTCACCTTGCCATTCATCAGGCGGAATCCGTTTTGTTGGAATCAATTTTCTCACATCATCTCTTTGTAATCACAATACTTATACCAACCTTACGAAGCCAGTAGTATTTTTATCTTATTTACCCGCTTTCGGTTTATTTGCGGATTTGACCAATTGTGAGTTTTTAATGCAGGGTTATTGTTTCTAATTACCATAATTTCACTTGTTCGCCTGCTTTCATTTAGACATTAAGATTATCAGGACTAGGTATGGCGCTGTTTCTCGCAAACTTTATTCCGTGGTCACTGAAATATCTATAATTGTCTACTTTGGTTCCGCTTTACAACCGCTGAACCGCAGCTGAATTTTATGCGACCGGAAGAAAAGAATGACGTTATCGAGCATTCAAGTTTCTTGCACTATTTATTTATTTATTTATTTATTTATTTATTTATTTATTTATTTATTTATTTATTACTATGTACCTTACAGGCTCAACGAGGAGCATGAGGTGAGGGGAGCACTGTAGATGTGCACATCCGCGCAAAAACTACACAAGAAAGCTGCTGCACCAGTGAAACATAAGGTGATCAGAAATAGCACAGACTGAAAAAACACCTGAAATGTAATAACTAGAGTGCAATTAAAACGAAAGGAACAAAAGAGAAGGCGCATTCCTCCCGCAAATAATCAATCAAACTAAACAAAGAACGCATGTAATTTGCAAAAAGTGTGCTTACAATGCAAAAAAACAATAAATTGTAGAAGTGGAAGATGACTGCTAGGAATTCCAGGAAAAATACATCAGTATAATGTGTTTTTATTTTTCAGCATGCTGTGGGGGCAGGACAATACAAGAATGGTACGTGTGTCAAAGAAAATGAAAAAGTAATTTGCAAGGAATTAGCGCTTCCACTGTCTTGTTAGCCAATACCCAGGGTAATGCTACCTGGTACTTTTGTACTGGCAGCGACAAGGTTCATACGAATAAATGCCGCCTGTTTTCTTTTTGGTTGACTCCATGGGGTATTGATCGAATGCATGACTCTTTGAGTAAGGACATGACTAAAGCGCAAGCAATAAAATTTGCCCGAGTTTTACGCTCCTGTAACACAAAAATTAGAAATACAGGTTGCCTATCCGAAATACGTCACGTTTCACTTTAATTTTCTTGCTTTCGCTTGTAATATGAAATGAGGCGTGCCTAATATTGCGCTGTTATCGTTTAATTAACTTTGATTTGATGTAAAAAGCGGGATGCGCGACATGTAATTTTATGATTGTTAATTGTGATTTGTTAACTGTGGCAAGCATGTCTAATTAGTGATGGCGCTACCCATCAGTCAACCAGGCATTCGTACCGTTCCATGGCATTTTTTTTTTTGTATCATGCGGATAGACAGGCAAGTACACATTTTCTTACTTTTGGTGCCGCGGTGACTCCGACGGTGACATTGCCCTTCGCATGAGCAGTTAAGGCTTCCGGCTTAACGAACCCTGTTCGAAGCACATACACAAACACAATGATAGGAAGCATTTCTAAGGTTACATGAAGGAAAATTTAGCAACGTGACTTCCAACGAAGACAGAGAGATGAAAAGTAGGCAAGCATATTATAACTTTCCTCCTTTTATTTGCGTCTTGACGCGAATAAAACGAATCAGAATTACATGGAAGTTCCCATCCTCACGCATTGAAACTGCGGCTGTGAAGAGGAGGTGTATACTGCGGTAAGAAGTATTCTGATTCCGTGATGGCTCATGGTTTATATGTACTGCACAGTAGTTGGCACGCCTATACTGCGAACGTGAACAGCATCTGTTGCTCCAGCATGTTGTGTGGTGTAAACGACAGCGCACCAAGGTTTCACAGAGGTGTTGAGGTAGGCTTGCATTAACTGACACTAAGGTGTCATACACGCGCAGCTGCAAGAGCCGAGTGCCGAGTGCCGAGTGGCCAAAGCGCCGGATTGTAAGCATAGCATTCAGCTGTGCGTCTGCTATTTTTGAAACAGCTGAGGCAATGACCGCATGCTGCCATGACACACGTGCATCAGTTGCGCTGCTCAATCTCAAATTAGATGAAACCACAGCTCGTTGGAGATGATGTAAGCAGCGTGCATGGGGGATCCATGCCCCCCAAAATATTAAGCATGAAGTTCCTTTAGCTCCCATTGTTGGCGACCTTCAGGTTTATTGGTTTATTGCTCTGCGATTTGTCTCCGAAATAAGCCGCGTATATTTCAAGGCGATTATATGATTATATTAAATCAATAATTTTTATTTATCAGATAGAACAAATTCTGGGGAATTTCACCAGCTGAAGGTTTTTATGGGGAGCTTGACGCGGAAAATGAGCCCTTGACAAGGTAGTTAGGACATTAAGCACGCACACAAGGTTCTTACAAGGTTCTTACAAAGGTTCTTACAAAAAAAATGATAAGGCAGGCGGAAACGTTATGCTCATCGGGAGCGAATAATATCCAACGGACACAAAAAAGATGTCGACACATTGTGGTATTGAAAGTACACAAAATGTGCAATAGGTACCCTACCGAAAACGTCCCTTTTCGTATACCAATATTTCCATATTTTCCATACAAAGTACACTTGTTTTCATATAGTTGCCGCATATTTTCCATGTTTTTCAATATGAGTCTTAAGGAAACACGGAATTATTGAAACTGCCATACGGAACGTTTCAGTAGGGTAGTGAGACGTTGGAGGCAATATGGGAAGGAATCTGTGCAGGGCAAGTAGTGACCGCTGATCAGAACCATATAAGCGGCAAATAAATGGAAACGTATGTACGGGGTGGAGTTCATTTGGCAAGCGGTCTCGGATAATGAATGGAAGTTTGTAAACACCCTTCAACACACAATTATATAAAAGCTGCATCTAACCGGTTGTTATCTGCGGCCTAGAAGCCTGAAGGTGTACGAAACGGCTTTATGTCATACTTCAGTTTTTTTTCTGGTTTGTTTTGCCACTGTCTTATTGACCAAGTTCCTATGTACCAACTCAACCAAGAAGACATTTCATGAACCTAAATTCAGGACGGCGCGAGTAGCATGCAATGGAAATTTATAGCCATAACATTACGAGGGCGGAGTGGATAAAGGCAAAAAAAAAAGGACATGTGACCAGCCAAGTTGTAATCCAGAAGAATACATCGGCACGGGTAGAGTATGTCATGAGAAAGGCTAGATTATTAATATCGCTAAGGGTAACCGACTGAATTCCAAGACCGGCATGGCAGGGGTGGCAGAAGGTTAGGTGGGCAGACGACATTAAGAAGACTTAATAGAAAAGTTGGAGCATGAAGCACGGTACTGGTTTAGAAGGTTAGAAGGTTAGGTGGGCAGACGACATTAAGAAGACTTAATGGAAAAGTTGGAGCATGAAGCACGGTACTGGTTTAGAAATATGGTACATGACTTTGCACTGCGCCTAACCTAAGGTGCACGAACATTTATTTTTGATTTTCAGGTTCGCCTAAGCAACAACTTACTAGGAATCGGAACCCCATTACGATGACCTGGCCGCACACTGACACGCCCTGATCAGGGCCTTACCGTCATTCTTCTGGGTTACTTCTATGTTTTGAGTTACTTCTACGTCGCCATTATACAACACACTCAGTGTTCTTTATAATGGTAACTTAGAAGTAGAACCTTTGCGTGCGGCACCTTACCAACCCGATAGAAATTAGCTGGATGCTATGTGTTCAGCGCTGCAATAGAAACCTTTCTAAGCTGCCACTGCATGAAGCAGTAAATATATACATGACAGTGGGACTGATAACGTATGTGCTCACAAAATATAAAACGATGTGATAAGGGACGACGAGTACGGCAGAAAAGGCGAGTGGCGTTCCGATGGATGTTGCGCGTCTATTTTAGTACTAATATCGCTGCATGAGCTCTCACGTTTCTGTGGAGAGTTTGTTGGGCTAACCGGCAGCTAGGCTTAGTACCTCGGCTTCAGTGCGCAGTATTGAACGCCCAAACTTTGAAACTTGAAAACTTTGAAACTTTATTGATTCCAACATTTGGGATGCTGAGGGCAGGGGTCAAAAAGCCTCTTCACGGGCTTGACTAGGACCACGACCCCATACAAAATGGCAGGGATAGGCAAGCGTATACAGTGCAATACAATTTTACGGAGTACAGCACAAGGACAACATAGGCAATAAAATAAATAGCTGAGTGAATTAAAGAAAAATACGCAAACAGCCAACAACCTGATGAGATAGTTATAACAGAAATAAGACAACAATATATTGCTAAATTACAACTCAACCAGACCGTAAATGAATACAAAAATATATACATATGCACTTATGCAAAAAGTAATACAAGTCAAACAGAGCGAAAAAGAAACCGGCAAACAGTGTACCAACTTTAATTTGATAACCACACAAAATCCGATGAAACCGTAAAAAGGAAAACACAAGGTGTTACACAACATGTAAGGCAGAACAGTATCTTTAACAATATTTTCATATTGTTAGTTGATTGAGACAAAACGGCAAGAGAAAGCGCGGCATCTCTTTGCCGTATTTAGTGCGCGTGCGTGGAACAAACCACGTGTAAACATGACGGGTGTTATAAAAAAATGGTCCGGTGGTTTATTCGAGCAAGCGTGCCCAAAAAGTTATCACTTTTTAGGCCTTTGTGGTAGCGTTTCATAAGACTTGTGTGATAGTAATCTGGTAGGGCTAATAGCTTCATTTCATCAAAAAGCGGGGAGACCCTCTCGCAACTGGTTTCCTGTTGACCAGGGCGGATTTGACTGCTTCAAAAAAATAAAGTTTCTCTCTCTCTCTTATGTGTCTTCTCTTAATGTGACCTTGAAGATGTGAGCATAAGACATAAAAAAAAAACTATCGCTCAAGATATGTAAAAATTGACGGCCCAATAAAGTAATTACAGAATCAGTATTATATATCAGTCGATCGGCCATCACACGAGGAATGCAAACACTAAAACAATGTCAAGATTGTTATTAAAATCACTGCGATAATAGCATGATTAAGTGGAAGGATGAGTGGAAAACCCCATGCGTCTAAGAATCAAAAATTATATTTTGTAATGGGTACAAATTGCGCCATAATGGTAATAGTAATGACAGTAAAATATGGTAATTCTACTCAACAGTATCTCAACAATGGCCGCGACACAGAAGAAACGCCAGTTTCGGCGAAAAAAAAAGATTAACACTAAAAACGTCGGAATGGGCTTGGACGTGGTCACTCAATCAAGGAAACACTAAAGCATCAGGTGGAAGTTATGGTCTAGCATTAGAGCAAAAATGACAATGATCAGCGAAAACGAAACAGTAACACTCAAAAACTGATGGAATGGTTTCGAATGTGCGTAATAAGTCAATGGAAACACTAAAAGATGGTGGTAGAATGTACGGTGACCGGCATGAATAAGCAAAGCGACGGTCACTCACCGAAAAAATTAGCCCTGAGGAGCCATTAAAATGGGCTCGAATGTGCGTACATCCCGCCACGATCGTCTAGAGGCTATGACACTCGGCTGATGATCCGAAGGCTGCGGAAATAAATCCCGGCCCGAGCGGCTGCATTTCAATGGAGGAGGAATGTTGAGGCCCGTGTAGTGGGCGATATGAGTGGCCCTTATAGAACCCCCCATGGTGGAAAGTTCCGGATACCTAGTCTACGCCGTCTCTCATAATCATATAATGGTTTCGGAAAGTAAATCCCCAAAATTATTATTGGATGTGCGCATTAATTTGACAAGACACTAAAGGGTAGGGGTATTAGCTCAAGATGAACCGCTTCCGACTAGGCCAGCTAGCAGTCTGTTAATGTTATTGTTATAATTGATATTATTGTTGAAATATTAACGCCCTGCACTCTAAAACAGTAGAATGGGCTTGGATCCCTTCTATTTAATGAAATAGATTCTGCTTCACCATATGGAATAGAATCTGGCTTGAAACCCCTACGTTCCTGGTTCGGCTACTAAATTTCTCAGCTATAGCTAAGGGTTCCTAGAATTCCCTGCTCGCAATTGCTTGTACACCACACACCCTTGCTGTCTTCGCAGTTACGTTCCTTACTTTCGTCCCCTTTGAACGTTCTGTAAAAGCACGCCTGATGCCACTTGTAGGTCTTGGAACGGTCATTCACTGACAGGATAACTGCAGTCCTATTGTGAATTTGGGAAGTAAAATCGCGGAAATGAAATCAAGTAATTGCTTGAATTTCACGTGCAACAGAAACTACATCGCGGCGGCGAGGGACACAGTGAACGGCAGTGGAAAATGCAAACACCAGGGGTTCTTTAACGCGCACCCAAATCTAAGAACATGGGCCTATATCATTCCGCGTCCGTCAAAGTTCGGCCGCCGCGGGCGGGATCCAGCCCGTACCTTCCAGGTAATCAATCGAGTACGTTATGCTCGAAGAATAGCCTGTACAACCGGACAGGCGTTGAACTTCCTTTAGCTGTTTCAAAATATACGCTGTAAATATCGCATCTCGTGAAGTGGTGTCAAGTCGATTATACAGTAAACGTTACGGCGCACTCACTTGAAAACTAAAGCATTCAATCCGGAGTCGCGCTTTGGCAATCACGATAACATACACTACCACTATGATTCTTCTCATTCTTTCCACTATAGGGATACCTGTTTTCTCTGCTGGCGATTGAGCACTGCATAAGAGTTTTCCGTTCAACCCTCTTTGAGTAAGCAAGCTATCGCTCGTTGTTTTGGGGTTATTTCAAGATGTTACGGCAACCGCTTTGATTTCATCGGCCTGTAGCGCGTTGATATATTTCGTTCCTTCCATGTGTTCGCTATCTTGAAACGAACTTATAGCGCAGAAAACAACGCAGGACTGAGAGAAAGAACACACACACCACAAGCGCTTGTGATGCGTGTTTTTTTTTCCATCAGCCCTGCGTTGTTTCCTGCGCTCCAAGTTTATTTAAGACGCTACATACCGGCCCACCTACCTAACCTGTCCGCTATCTCTTTCTTTTCACCTCAAACTTTAGAACGTACGAAGAAATAAGGTCAGTTGTGATTGTCAGGTTGATCGTGGAAACGCATCTAAAAGGCGTGACCGCAGGCGCACTACAATTAGCATCACTCGGGCGCGTTCAATCGACAGTTCTCATTTTGTTGAGGTCATTTCGTTCACCTGCGTAGTTAGCGCCAGGACGTTATATGGACACCGAAAAAATTCTTTATAATTATTTGTGGGGTTTAACGTTCCAAAACCAGCTCTGATTATGAGAGACGCCGTAGTGGAGGTCTCCGGGAATTTCGACCACCTGGGGTTCTTTAACGTGCACTCACATCGCGCAGCACACGGGCCTCAACATTTCGCCTCCATCGAAATGCAGCCGCCGCGGCCGGGATTCGATCCCGCGACCTTCGGATCAGCAGCCGAGTGCCATAACCACTAGACCACCGTGGTGGGGCGCACCGAAAAAATCCGGCAACATTTTAGGTAGAAAAAATCGCTTCGCACATCTCTCTTATCTATCAAACGTGTTTTTTGGGCACTTAGATATCTCGTCTAGTTCCCTTGAAATTATGTTCCTAAAGTGGAGCAGATGAAATTTAGGATGGGTAAACGGAAAGCGACATGACAAGGAAAAGCTTACTAAAGATAAGCTAGTTGGCCCTCTGTAGGATCTATTTCACTAGGAGCGGCATTTAGGCGCCGTGGAATGGGTGAGGGCGTGGAACAACGAAGATGTGTGCTAGCGATCTGTCCCAGAGAAGACACTCCAGCCACAGTGGCACCAACGTCGGCAAACGAAGTTCTGCCAAAGAGAAAGAGAGAGAGCGAGAGAAAGAAAACCCTGTAATGAAATGCCAGTGATGTTTGCCTGGCAATGGGCCTGACATGCTACTCCAGAAGTTCAGCAAGACGGCCATATTGGCCATAAGGATATATGATGTATCAAGGTAAAAGATAAACAAAAATATCTATCGGTGTCCCTCAGTGGCGTTCAAAATAGTTAATATTCTAAGCCGTGAAGGTTCCAAAGTTCTCTCATGTGTCATATTGGTCTAAAAGAACTGAGTGATCGAAATGGCTGCAATGAGCTCATGACGTGAAGCGTGAATGTATTTGGCGATCTATGTGCTATGGGTGAAGAACGCCACATGGGTTCAATAAATCAATTGGTTCCTGTACAGTATTCGAGTAAAATAGTCCAGTTTTAAACGTTAAGCCGTAAAATTTGTCTATTTGTCCAACGTGGCGACACTATGTGACCAAAATTAATACCCATTTTCTCACGTTGAGGAGCTTTCGAATTTTTGAAGCGAAGGTATGGCCTTATGAAGTGCTGGTTGCTCACAACTTTGTACATTGTTCTTCTGCCATGTGCTCTACAAAAATATGTTGCGCAGAATTTGATTAGCGAAACACGATGAACTGCGCATAACATGGGTGGCTACCTGGTTTCATTGCAGTCAAGATTAGGCGCAGACTGCACTGTGCTGGTAATGAACTGTCATGCCTACTCGCGCATGCGTTCACCTCTTCCCGATCTGGCCGTGACAAAGCTTAGGCTATAAAATGCCGGACAGCTTCGCATTAAATCACACTCGCTTACCCGGCTCACCAACGGTACGCCACGCCGCCGCACAACACACCACACCATGGCTCGGACCAAGCAGACGGCCCGGAAGTCTACTGGTGGAAAGGCGCCCAGGAAGCAGCTGGCAACGAAGGCCGCTAGGAAGTCAGCTCCTGCCACCGGTGGCATCAAAAAGCCACATCGTTACAGGCCGGGTAAGTGCAGTTACATTATATCGATGACTTTTAAAGCGGTTGTATTCAGTTCCACACCTGCGATACAAGGGACGCCGCTGCAAGATTTTTGCGCTATATTAAGGAAGAATGTTTTTTTTAACATTCATTGGAGTTACTTTCGCCCTTTTCCAAAACATTATTTCTTGATACCACTCGGTAACCTTGTCTCCCGCAGCTATGTCTACGTACGCTTTGCACAGCATTACAGCGGAGCCCTGTGTCCGGGACGGCACGTGCATTTCCAAATATCGCGTTAGAGTGGATTCTTGACGTTGGCGTAAGAACACCTAATTACATCATAAGCCTGTGCACGTCTTCCAAGTATTCTTTCTTTCGATCTTATCGTTGCAGGCACCGTGGCACTTCGCGAGATACGCCGGTACCAGAAGTCGACCGAGCTGCTCATCCGCAAGCTCCCGTTTCAACGGCTGGTTCGCGAGGTCGCCCAGGATTTCAAGACTCAGCTGCGCTTTCAGAGTTCCGCCGTGCAGGCCCTGCAGGAGGCCGCCGAAGCGTACCTGGTCGGCCTCTTCGAGGACTGCAACTTGTGCGCCATCCACGCCAAACGTGTCACCATCATGCCAAAGGATGTGCAGCTTGCCCGACGCATCCGTGGGGAACGAGCGTAACAACTTTAGCACTGGACCATTCTTCATTATGCCCTGTGTATGTCCATCATTCAGGTGACTGTTATTAGCTTCGCGTTGTTCACTAAATGAGTCTTACTACCTGTCCGCCTTTTGCACTCAGTTCTAAGTTTTCTTGTGCGATCGAGGGATGTCGCACCATTGCGCAGTCTCGTTTTATCTGTCTTTGGATTCCCTCACGGCGCGTCTCGTGGAACCAGAGTCGCGGCTTCCTATTGTGACTGCCATTGCACATCATTCTACACATCGTTGCATTTTTCTTCAATGCACTGCGGGCTACACACCTCTTTGTACAAGCACACATCGGCCATTTCTAATCTTTCTGTGACTGGTGTTGGGCCTCATTCTCGCCTACGACTAGCGGCGGTGGCGCAGCTGCTTTGATCTGTCCGTCGCAACACTGAATACATGCCTGTGCGTCTTGTTGCTTTTTCGTTGTGGCTAAGGTTAAGCGCATGTCGCATTTGTCACGTGGCATATATATGTAGGCGTAGTGTCGAAGTCAATAAAGCGCTCAGTTCTCGTCCCATTGTCTTAAATTCGTAACGTTTCGGTTTGCACTTCCCTTTGGAAACGCTTCACCAAACAATCGAACAAGTTCAGCACCTAAAAAAAAAAAGCACAAAATTGCTTGCAATTTTTCTGGTGGCCATTACTTTGCAAATTCAGTTGTCATCACGAATGTACCTCAGCCATTGTGCGGGTGAAGGCAGAGGGGGGGTGGCTTGGTTGGTCGGGTTCTTCGGCAAACATCGGGAGCTCTACATCGTTTCCTCCACGAACGATCTTGCCCTTTAAGCACGCCTGCAACCACCACAGTGCTGGAAGGACACCCTGAGGCCGTATATAACCATGGCACGTTATGATTGGCCAGCGACGAGTAATACCTATCTGCCGGCGACCAAAATAGGTCTCTCACGCGTTCACGTGACGACGCGTTCTTGTCGCGCGGCGTGTCGGTGTTCTCGACGGCAAAGCGAATCATTTAATGTCGCGTCACGGAAGCCAGTGCTGACCGAGGACACATTAGCATCGAGAAGTACGGCATAAATGACTCAGAAAATTGTCGATTCTGAGATGGCGCATTGCACCAAACCTGTATTTGATATTACTTGCATTTCGAAGCAGTAAAGGAAGTAGCAAGCGATATTAAAGATAAGAGTTGAGAAAATATATTAGGATGTTAAGGAAGATTATTAAGTAAAGAGATGTGGCTAGTGAAAATAGGAAAAAAAAAAACGAGACGCTCTTTCGAACCTCGATGAGATAAACTCCTGCCAGGAACCCCTTGACCGTGTTTGCAGTGTTCGACTGAAAACAAAAAACAAAAATAATGTCGAACTAGAAAACTACAGGCGATGCAGAAACCTAATGCTTACGAAGTCATTGAAACAAAAGGCGAAATTGCAGAAATATGGACATGACCGTTACATAAACTCATTCTTGAAGTCGACAGCGTACAGTTACGGTGCCTGGAAAAAGGTTTGCGGCTGGCAACCAGCCTTGTACGGCAATGCAGGCGGAGCTGCAGTCAACAGAGAAATTCCCTTCGTCCCTTATCTCTCCTCCACGGCTCCCTTTGAACTAAAATACTGTCAACGCGCGCTTTGCTATTGCCGCTCAGCGCATTGGTTCTGAGAATGCGGTTACGGCTCCCATGTCTGGCACTCCGCGTCACTGGCATTTTTTGCACAGAAGGCCCCTTGGCAATGCAAACGAGTTGTGGCAGGTGTTACACTAGGCGCCCGCAAGGGCACAGGGAAGCGCGCGGGGCGAGACCGACGACGTGAGGACGTCTGTCGCTTTGTCTGAGTCAGTACGAACAGCAAGCAAGGGTCGTTCTGAAGGCTGGACATACTGTAGGTATCTTTCACTCGACATTCCAAAATCATGGAACTCCGTCTTGCCTCAAGTCACATCTAGATTCTGTTGCAATGAAGAAGCACTCGCAGATGTGGTTTATTTATTTTTCTTTGTTATTCACATAACGAAAAGGCAGCATTGTATTTTAAGTGTAAATCAGTCCCTTTCTTACTTTGTCGTTCACGTTAGATATTGTTTTTGCCGTATCTTGATCTTATCAGGATTAAACTCATGCTCAGTAGCACGCGTGCCCGGTTTTGCTACTTGAATTGGGCTGCTGTGCTGCTGCGAACCTTTCATGTGTGAGATAGTCATCGTTCTGGTTGGTGTCCTATGAAATGCTGCATCTGGGGCCCAATTTCTATTTATTTATTTATTTATTCCCTACACATCAATGTCATTTGGACATCGCATGAAAGTGAGCTGCTGTACAAACTGAACAGACAATTAAATCGTATTTCTTATACGCCATAAGAAAACAGGAAATAGTCCCACGTCATATGCTTCGCTGGGATACTCATCAGATGGCCATAGGTAATTTCCCCGTAGGTGTTGAAATATCCGTTTTCGGCGCCCCTCGATGACTCGAGTGCAACGAGGCCGCGGGAAGGAACCATCTTTGGCCGGTGAAGGGGTCGTTTTATTTAAACGCCAAAGCGCCTGTCCGAGTCCAAGCCCCAACCTTCGCTCTTTCCCTACTCCAAGAGCATCACTTTTTCAACCCTTCAATAGACACAGTTACAAGGGAACCAATCACACACAGGCTCCACAGTCACCACCGATGACGCCAGAACTTTCATTACAGTATTAGTTCAGATAACGTAATTCACAACACGCAAGTGGACACGTTTGCCGCGCAGCACATGTTATTTCTCTTTCCGATACATGAGGACTCGAGTTTCCGATGGCACCGGCAGCCAAGCTCGAACACATACTTAAACGTTTGTCTGCACGCCGGGCGGTGCGCTTGCAGAATTCGTCACACAAGCTGTCAGAAGATGACCAGCCCGTGTGGCCATGAGTCGCGCCGTTTCAAAACGCACCAAAGGTAACAGGCAAACGAGGGCCCTCTATCACTAAGCGGTGGGGCTAACCTTTGTTTCAAAACGCACCAAAGGTAACAGGCAAACGAGGGCCCTCTATCACTAAGCGGTGGGGCTAACTTTTGTTTCCCAGGCCCGCTGGCAGCGACCTTGAAACTAGTTACCCCGACTGGCAACGTTGGCATTCGAGGTAACTAAGTGGTACCACTTAGCGGAATTCCTTCCAGTATTCGTGCAGTGGCCAGAATACTTTAGCGTGATGTCTAGCGCGTCCTCCTACGCAGCCGACCCGCGTTCTCTTGTTTGTGGAAACAGGCCGGTAAAACGTGGCAGCGTAACCCTATGCTGTTCACTACCTGCATACAACGATCCATAAATATCAGTGCCAACCGTGTTAGAGCACTGCACGGGCCCGGGCCCGGCCCGGCCCGCGGGCCGGGTCGGGCCGGGTATGTAATTTTTGGATCGGGCCCGGGCCGGGCTCGGGCCGATGAGCTTCGGGCCCGGGCCCGGGCCCGGGCCTGGGTCAGGCCCGAATCAGGCCCGGGTCTCAGACGTGTCGGTAATGGCGCGTGTATGCTTTCTGGTTTTGTTGTTTTTTGGTATTTAACGTCCCGGACCTAGTCAGGCTATGTGAGACGCGGTAGTGGAAGGATCCGGGTAATTTAGACCACCTGAAGTGCCTTAGAGTGCACTGAAATCGCACGATACAAGAAATCTAGCATTTTGCCTCCATCAGTATGTTACATGTAATTTCGGGAAACTGCCTCATACAAGTTCCCGCCATTATATTGAGTGAAATACATTATTGCGCACCGTGTATCAAAAGAAACGGTAGTCAGGCGGCACTGCGGCATGTGCGAAGCAACGGTGCACTGCCCAGATTAGTGCATATAAGATGCACTCATTGGTATCATGGGAAACATTTCGAGTATGCAGCTACGCTCGCATCCCCGCCTAGCTTGCTTCCGCCTTCGTGACTCTGTAGACTGGTCAACCAGACTCGTGAGTCATTAACAGCTGAAGAGCTGCTTTTCCTGCAGTTTAAGCGCAAGAAGCGAAGTGACTCTTGTCACAGGCTCGCCGATACACGCAGATGTTGCTGATTTTTGTGCTAGCAAGGTAGTTGCAAATATTTATGATTTGGCAATTAGCAAATCAGAACTAGCGTTTAACTCGGATGCTCATCATATCGAGTATGTTCCTGCTGATTCTCACGGCCACCTTCGTCTTCGTCACACTCCGTCAGTAATTCATAAGTTTTCTCATTCTTCATTACACAAGTGTTCCCATGGCACTCAAAAACGTGGTGGCGCTCCCGAGACAGAAGTGAGCAAGCACATATGGAAGGTGATAATCAAGATGATTTACTGCAGTACCCTTTGTAACAGGCGGGTGTATTGGCACCCTTTACCGCATAAATATCTATGGGGTCCAGCGACACCCCGTGTGGACGAATTCTTCATCCCTTCAAGCTTCCATCTTCCCTCGAACTTATGCCGCTTTTAGATTTTAGCGGTTGAGTAACACACATGAAAACAGGAGACATGAGCCCCTCCTCTAGTAAAAAAAAACGTATGGCAGCTCCGCTGCTGTGAAACCTCAGGACTTGCGTAGTACGGGCACCCAGCGATTCCCATTCGTAGAGTTCCCACTGCTCCGTTGACCAAAGCGTCACTGATGTCAATGTTTGTGGTAAGAAAGCAAGGTTTCCCCGGCACGAGTAGAATTTGTAAGGCAGATTCGCTAAGTCGGTGTGCTACATGTGCGCTACTTTTTTGTTGACTTTTATCAGCTGAGGTATCACCGTCGCGTGTTAAATGTACCACGGTCCAAAATCGTGGCACGGGTAGCTCGGTGCGTGCGCTAACATAAGATGATTATAGTGGGTAATACAGGTTTTGCGGAAGCTACATACAGAAGCATAGACTGAGTATTCT
This sequence comes from Hyalomma asiaticum, assembly GCA_013339685.2. Lineage (NCBI taxonomy): Eukaryota > Metazoa > Arthropoda > Arachnida > Ixodida > Ixodidae > Hyalomma > Hyalomma asiaticum. The sequence continues at coordinate 98,196,093 of CM023483.1, forward strand.
GTGCCGCACTTGAGATGCTTAACACCCTACATGTTGAAACAAAAGCAGAAGGGCCCAAGTTCATTCATATGATGGAACACATAACTTATTTTATTGACTGAACAGTTGACACCTTCTGAAATGAAGCCTATACTGAAGCAATAGAATATGCTTGATCCGCGCGAAATGTCCTTGCACGTGGGCGCTACCCCTCTCAGAAGTTTGCTTTTTCTCTACCTTCCGCATTTTCCTGCCCACCGTATAGTCACCGCTTTTTCCTGTCTGGCGCACATCGTCTCCACCGTCACAGCCGCTAGCTGCAAGACTGCAACCACGACTGCGAGCCACAGACAGCCAGACTTCGCTCCCCTGTTCGCCCAGAGGCCTCTGGCCCTCGGCGGCAACCCACTCTCCCGACTCCAGTCATTGCGTGGGATCACGCTCCCGACACCCGACCCGCAGCGTTTGACGGGGAGCGCTTAAGAAGCCACCGGCTAGTTCAGTTCGGCGCACTAATAAGCAGTTATTTCGGAAGCCCTTAGTCCGGTCTTGATTTAAAGTATAACATTTTTAAAGACCGAGGACTGTCACACAAAGAGGACGAGATAGGCATCTAAAGCGAACAGCGAGGACGGTATCTCGCTCGCTAACGTGTGTGGCTTGCTCTGACAGATCTATGGCACTGCGGTGGCGGTGACTCGGCGAACAAAGGTGCGGGAGAAGACTTCCTTCTCTTTAGCACGAAAATGTAGCGCACGTTGGAGACAGTTGCCTACCGAGGAGTCGAAACGACAGGTTCAATAAAGCTACTCATCCTGGCGAATCCTCCCAGGAGTATAGTTAAGAGTGCGTTTTTTTTTCTCTCTCTCTCGTTGCATTGTGCAATAAACGAAGTTTGCAGGATAAGTTCTGCGCTATTTACTCAATAGTCCCGGCAATTAGTGTAAACTCAATTATAAATGTCCACCGTTTTTCCACTTTATGTGGGCGATGTACGTTGCAGTCGTTCTTTGAAATGAAATAAGAACATTGCACGGTTAGCACTGCGTGCATGAGACAGCCAGCTATGCCTCCACATATATCCCCCTGCAATTCCTTCGCAAAAGTGTTACGGGCGTAATTAACCGAAGGTAAGCACAGTACCAGTGCAAATCGTGGCAATGTCATAAGTTCTCACAACACTCTCCAGAAACTATCTTGAGTGCGGCTGATATCTTCCCTAAGAGAGAAGATTGGACAGTGCCTCGTTTGTGCTTAAGGAATAATTTTTTGAATTGGGCCGGGCCGGGCCCAAACCTTTCGGGCGCGGGCCGGGTACGGGCCGTATTTAAAAACACCGGGCCGGGCTCGGGCGGGCCGGAGCACGGCGCTTTCGGGCCGGGCCGGGCCCGGGCCGGAAAAAGTCGGCCCGTGCAGTGCTCTAAACCGTGTATGCCTCATACCGACTGCCATATAGGTCGAGCTCTTCCCACCGACACACATTACCCCGCCATAAATGTTTTGAAAGCACTACTAGACGAATGCCGAATCGTCCACGGAACAAGTACAGCGTACCATCCGCAAACCAACGGCATGACAGAGCGCTTCAACCGCACCCTCGGAAATATGTTGTCACATTATGTCGCCTCTGATCATTCGAATTCGGATCAAGTTCTTCGTGTCGTCACCTACTCATACAATACTGCAGCGCAAGTACAACTGGCTTTTCCCCGTATTTTCGTCTGTACGGACGCGAACCCTCTAACACATTTGACACGATTCTTCAATACAAGCCTGACGAGTCCGAAACAACCCTGCTGTCCGAGGCTGCTCGACATGCCGAAGAATGCCGCCAACTTGCCCGCTCCTTTTCCACAGAGGATCAGTGGCAGCAGCAGTACCGTGAATCTGGTGCTCGTTCTGCACCAGAATTTTCTCCAGGCTCCTTCGTCTGGCTTCGTGTGCCTGCTACCGCGCCTGGCCGCTCTTCAAAACTTCTCGCGAAATACCTTGGACACTACCGGGTTCTGGAGCAAACGTCCTCCGTCAACTACGCTGTGGAGCCTCTCACGCCGTCGACCGACCTACGACATCATGGTCGCGAACTGGTCCACGCTTCTCGACTGAAGGCTTACGACGACCCCATCGTTGTGTCTTCGCCATAAGACGCCAGGATAGCGCCTTTTTCAGCGGAGGGTGATTGTAGTGAAGAAGAGTGGCCTGTGCAACAACCGCATCGCCAATAAACCGTCTCTGCCAATAAACCTCTTAGCACAACAAAAGAACAGTATCACAAGTGCTATAAAATTGTGAGGACTAAGCAAAAGTAATACATTCAGAATTGTCAGACTATTAAAGCGCAAAAGAGGCTACTAATTTTGAGCTAAAAAGTCTACGACTGATAACAATGCTGATAACATATCGGGAAATCATGTCCCAGTATTTATAGGCATGGGTCAAGCACTAACTATTATGCGCGCATGTAAATTGAAATCTCTATTTATGGCGTTTGCATTAAATGCGTACTTGATAGTCGTATGCATTGGTGAATGCATGTGAGTAGCAGGTAAAACTAACGCTTTTCAATTTTCTTTTTTCCCCGTACGGTATCAGAATGGAACCAACAAACCGATTATCGAATTACCCGTAAATTAGAACATTGATACGTACAACTTCATTAGTGTTTGTTTCCCTCTGGCGTTCTATACTTTTCTTGTAAGCCTTGATAAGTACACAAAGGGAAGATTTATTGAACGCATAACAAAATACACGTCACTCTTGACCGGGGGTACAATTACACATGTGCCCAAAATACAGATTTGTATGTGTCCATGGGTCGCTAGGTTACATGGCGTTTACAGCTCTTGTAACGTGCACATTATACAATCCTATAAATACTACGCAAAGGGAGGTTTTTTTAAACGCATAACAGAATACACAGTGCTCTTGACCGGGCGTACAATAAGACATGCGCCGAACATACAGATTTCTATTTATCGATGAATTACCCGGTTACATGACGTTCGCAGCTCTCGTGGCGTGCCCATTATACAATGCTATGTATATACTGTGGGAGGCGTTGCGCACATCATTTCAGGGAGACATTCGTCAACCGCGTTTACAATGATATGATTTATGCAGTGTACGGTACAACAAATGATGACATATCACGTACACTACAAAGTACATATTATTTGCATATGGTTCAAACGCCGCTACACAAACTGAAGATTGTGTTTCGCTTCCCCTTCTTAAGGTCTTTGACATGAAGAGGGGGGGGGGGGGGGGAGAGGCTAGTACAAGGTTAGGTTGGTTAGCATGGTTAAAACGCATGGTTAAAAGTACTCTTAAGCAGCCTTAGCAGCGTTATTTCCCGCGTTATTCTGGCATGTTAATCTTTGTTCTATTGCTATTTATGACCTTTGTACCTGTCCTGCTTGGAGCAGTTCTTGTTCCACAGTATGCTTCAAATAAATAAATAAATAAATAAATAAATAAATAAATAAATGTGAGCGATTTTCTATTTGAACCTCCGAGGCGCACTCCTCGGACTGTTCATTGGGAGGCCCATTATGTGTTGCACTTGTAACAGACCATATAAGGTCAATGTCGCCGTGGACATGTCGGGAGTACGTTCTGTGCTTACTGAAAACATGTCTAGAAGCGTTTCCTTTCATATTTTTTTATCTACAGGTAATCTGCTGCTTTAATTTCTCCTTACAATTATCCGACACCATTCACCATTTAAAAATCAAATGCAACTTAAATATAACGACACGTTCCAATTTCGGAAATGTAACTGGAACGCGTTCCATTCTGATTAAAGGAACTTCTAATGGGCCCTCGTTACAAAATTCAGAAGAAACGAGCTTTCGTTCCTATTTTAGAGGAACGTGTATAACGCTGAGAACGAGTGGTATTACAACTGTGAAAAAAGCCTATTTGGAATGTGTCTCGGACGTAAAGGAACGCATGTGTCAGCGTAACTGTTTCTTATTGCACGTGATCGTGTGCGTTTAGTGTTGAAGGACCGTTATATGCCAAGGCTGGATATTTATATACAGGGTGTTCTTTTAGCTGCAACACATTTTTTAAATAAGAAAAACATAAATCGCGGGAATGTCTTGTGTACCATTCGAGTATACGGATTGGCGGCCTCTAGATACAGAACAATTTCCCCACTTGTATGCATAATTAGCAAAATTACGAAATTAACTTTTTAATTATTAGTAATTGGTGGCTACAGCAAATGAGTACTTTGGAGCCCGTCCTCGACACTACCTATCCCAACGATCAAATCTTGAATAGCAGAATGCATGTCGGAGCTACGCGAACAATTAGTTCCCAGTGGCAGGCTCCTTGAAACCGAAAATAGACGGAAAAACTACCCGCATTTCGCCGAAGGGGAGTACGAGGAAGTGCGAAGCACGGGGTGATGCTATGAGGGGGCGCGCGCGACTAAACTGCAGAGCCGAGCGAAGGAGACGGCAGCGAGAGAGCACGCGCCAGCCGACCCACGGAGGTCTGGCCGTTTTTAAGTGCAAAGCACTTTTACTGATGATGATGATTAAGTGTAATTAATGATTTAAAGTGTTGTTGTCATGATGCATTTGTACACACACACACATTTATATATGAAGTATTATTTATTTTACACTTCACGCTTTTCGTATGATGCATTAATGCACCTCGCGAGTGCGTCGCACACACACACACATACACACACTACACACGTCACTACAGATCAGCACCTATTCGGCGGCCGAGGGTGAGTGCAAACCTAACGGGGGGAGGGGCACACCAGCTGCGCGGAGAGGGTGCGAGGAGCCGGCGCGGCGCGCGCAGCCACGGAGCGGAGGGCGGAGCGCGCGCAGTCACGTGGGGCGTGACGTCGCTGCGCCGTTGCTACAGACGCTCCTCTCCGCTCCTCGCGCCGTTGCTAGGGGAGAGGAGGAGGAGCGCGGACGCCGGCGGAGTTTTCGGGGTCGCTTAAAGGCCGTTTCACATGACGCAGAAACACAGCGATTTTGCTTCGGCGACTAGAGCTCAAAAAAATCGCGATCGCTCTTGTCGCAACGGTCTGCGACGAGCGACCAAAAAGTTGGAATTTCGTCGCTCTGATCGCAGCGATCCGAACGATTTCCCGTCGAAATTGCGCCGAGCAGCAGCCTCCGAGCTGTTTCGCTGTCATGGCGGTGGAGTGTGTGTTTTATGATCGGAGCGATCGGAGCCGTGGATTACCGAATCTGGTATGTAGTACTATTAATAGCGACACGAGAAGGAAAAAAATAAAACCTCATACTTCGGCATTCCTCCACTTGTATGTTTTTATTGAAGCACTGGGTTGGTGTTTTAGCTTTCTTGTGTACTACGTCGAGCTTTCGCTTCGACGTAGTACAACACACGAACGCATTTTGTTCCGTGCGCGGAGAAAGATTCCCGCTGGTTGATGTACTCGAGTTGAGACTCGACGCTATCGAATGTGTGCGACTTGCCTTGCATACACAAGCATTCTTTTTTTTTCTCTCTCTCTCTCTTTGAGATTGCCTGTTGTTGCCGCACAGCCAAGGTATTACAGCACATACTTTGCGTGCACTCACACGCGCATTGCGCGTTGTAAATGCTATGAGCCTGCGATAATAATGATTGAGCACGACGTGGTCGCGAGGCATCCGATGGCGGGCTGCTTTTTTGTGCGCCAATTCGGCGAATGCTCTTGCTTTTCTTCCGCATCGAAATGAGGCCGCCGTGGCCGGAAATCGAACTCACATTCTAGCGGCGCGACACGAACTTACAATTAAGGTGCTTTGTCAAGAAGCCGAGACCTTTGTATGTCGCCGGAACTTTCTGAACTGTTAATGCATGCAGTTTTCATGGATACGGGACGCGCTAATTAACCAGAAATACTTCGCCTTACACCGATGCCGTAAATCGGGCACGTCATTGTTGGACTGACTATGCGACCAGTAACTAAATTTAGATAATTTTTGGTGTATTAATGTGTGCTTTTATAACGTACCATATCAGGAATGCTAGCAGCGTCGTTGATTTACTTTCAAAGCGTTGATGCGCAACAAGTATTATTAATAGCAGCTTTTTCGTCTTTTCTTATCTCGTGGACAACATTTTTTCCTTCACATATATTTGTACGCATGTATTTATAGGATTTGTATATTTCCTGCACCGGTTCTCACTTTATATAGTTATAATTAATTGTAAAACCTTCATGGCATGTAACAACACTTCAAAGAAGATTACTTGTGCACGTAAATGCTTGCAGTGTACTTGTTTTCTCTTGTTTATGATGTTCATTATAGCACATCACTTAAAAAGAAACACACAAAAAAAAGAAAAGCGGGCAAACAGCCTGCAAAGTTCTTATACAGTTCTTCTATAGAAGAAAATGTGAAAGATCACAGCTAATCAAAATCATGCAGGGAAGTTGCCTTGTTGCATCCTTTTTCTGTAGGTTATAGTTTCCTCTTGGGTATGGACCAGTGTTGCACTTCAATAGCCATTCAGGTGTGAATGTGCATATTTAGGTGTGAAGCCATGCCAAACTAAATAGAAACAGCTTGCCGACATATCTGAGAATGGTTTCATTATTACATAAATCCTGCTTTTACAAGTGCATAAGTTTATAGAATTATGCATTTTTCGAACATATCTTGTGATGAAATTAAAACACCATGTAACTTTGTCATGGCATTATAAAACTGATTTCTGCAAATGAAGTGTGTACGTTTGCACATTATGTAGTTTAATTTTATGTAATACGTACTGCAAACAAATAAAGGTCCAACCAGGAAAGAAATTGTGAGAACAACACATGTACATGAATCTCTCTATTAAAATTCATAAAGGAAAAGCAAGTGTGCATTAATGCGTAAACATGACCGAACTAAAGTACGGCACAATGAACTAGGGATACATGGCAGAAATGGTGTGTCTCGGCAGTGCATGCTGTTTTGCAGCCATGCCTGGGAAAAAAATATACATCTTAAACAAGCGTGTTAAAAAATCTGTGCACTAAATGTGCATGTTAGTCGAGGGACTCTTTAAGTGTTGCATCTTTACTGAAGACATTACAAGGCCTAATTACCAGCTTATTAAAGTATAGGAAAAGATTGCGATATTTATAACATTTGAATGCAAATATTATGTCACACAGAAGGGTCTTGCACTGCTTGTTCTTATGGAGTTGCAAACAACAGTTTAGCAGTGATGCCTCAACTGTCGCATTTGTCTTTCACAAGACTGTTGGCCTAGTTGATATAAAACAAGAAGAGAACAACAGGAAGAGTGGCACTTCCAGCTACTTTATTCAAGGCGCTAACCCAAGAATATATACAAACAGCAAGCATGCGCGGTCCCTTTCCAACCTCATATCATGCAGCAATCAAGCAATCTCGTCTCTGGTGCATATAACATAACTGATGTATAGCTGATAACTGACAATTTGTACAGGCAACAAAACATACAATGATTCTTTTTTACAACTTGCCATTTTTATATATTGTTTTAATCTGTCACTTGCCATGGTGGCTGTGCCAGTTTGCAAAAACAGAAAGTAAGCTCACGCTATATTAAGGCAAAAACCTTATATTACTATGTTTCAAGGCTGTGTTGCGCAGTACAAAAAACCAGAGTGTAGGCGAGCATCGAATAGGTGGAGTCCATCTCTCGCTTCACTGTAAAGCTGATTAAGTATATCTTGCTGGTGCGGTCAGCTTTGTTGCCTTCGTATTACAACAAAGTTGACTGTGTCTTGCTGCAAAATCTCATGCCACATCATTGTAGGTGAAGGTGCACAAGGCTCTAGTTGCAAGCGAGGAAGACCGAGAAGGCACAACGCTGCAGAAGAACCTTAAGCAACTCAAAATGCCATTTGTCACCACTGCTGCTGTAACAAAGCAGCTATGTGTGGAACAACAGCAGCAGCCCAAGAAACAGATCAATGGAACTTGGCATTTGCCTTTCACATTCCCTTGGAAATTTCTAAGCACCTGGTATAACAATACAGCGTAAACCGGTATGGGCTTGTTACAATGCTCAAAATTGGTGACAATGGTGCCTGAAGCAGCTGTCCGAAACCGCTATTGCTCATAATGAGAAAAAGTCCATACCCCAACTCACCTGAAGGAAAACTAGCAATCTTTCAGTAATGTTTATCTCCCTTTCTGCATGCCTGTGCACATTTGAACCCAGCCCAACAGGAGTAGTAGCACCCACCCCCGACTCTGGGCCTTATATGTTGTCAGTCGTCAGCTATGGTTCTATCGACAAAGACGAGGAGAATTGGGGGCCGGGGGAGAAAACACAGAAGAGCAAGGAGATGACGACGGCAAGGAAGGAGAGGATGCAGATGACAAATGAGAAGGAATTTGAAAAAGAAGACAATGGAAGAGGAAGAACAAGAGGGGGGAGGAGAAGCAGGAATGGAAGAAGACCTAAAGAGAATAATAAGAGCACATGCAGGAAAGCTTACACTGTCAATGTGCTGTGTTCTTTGCAAAGGCCTGAGAGTGTTCTTACAATGCTGCCCTAACTTGTCCCAGTGGCCCATTAAAGAAATTCTGTTGACATTGTGCAGTGGAGTTTTTCCTCTGAAAATGCGCACCTATCAGATTCATGATAGCCACCATTGGTGATTACTTCTCTATGCAAGTTACTTCAGGCAGTAAAACCTTTGCCAGGACAAAGAAATGGAAAAGGCATCAAGAGAGTGCAGGCGATTGCTTACCCGCAAAGGTTGTTATGCAACACCAAAAAAGAAGCATCAAAATTCAATGTGAATGTTGTTTTTGTGCCCCTAACAAGCTCTCAAAGGTGTGTTAACAATTTCAGCACTTGCCAGTCGCACAGAGCAGCTTGGTTGCAGCAGACAAGAAAACCTGGCATCCTACGAGCAAAGTGACAATGTAGGTGGAGACATGGTATGTCCTCAAGGCACGGAGAAGGCAGAATTTGAGGAGAGGAATCTGCTAGGCTGTGGCAGCGCGCGCCATGGCCCATTCATGAAACGGTTTGGCAAGGAGGAAATTGAATTTTCTTTGCATCACGACAGATGAAACTTCCGGCAAGTGGTCATCTTTTACATGTCATCCTATGGGTGCAATGCATAAAAACTGCGATACCATCTCATATATTGCAAATATTCTCAGTTTTCTGTCTGCAGCATCAATAAGTAAACTCTGTGGGCATTTTGGCTGTAGTTTGTAATAAATAATCACTTCAATATGTGCTATACAGCACTTGTAATGAGCTGCATGTAGTGACTCCAGTGCAGGTGACACCTGCCGCTGCAAGTCCCTCGTTTGCATGTTGTGAACAGGTATGGGTAAATGGCCTTGGGAAGAAAAGGCATGCAGGATGCTGCATATTCTTTGTGATCTGCTGACTTTACAACTCTCACGGCTTCTCAGACATTTAAGTGCACTTTTCGTGTTGCAACAAAGGCTTGCGCTCTCTGGGGTTTCCACCAGTGCCATTTTAGGAGGGGACAGAAATGTGTTGCGCCAAACTACAACAGTAGTGCATCTAGCAAAGTGAAGCCGATTACTTTCGACGTTCTCAGTGGCTTGATGAAAGTGGAGGCATGGACTTGTACAATACTAAGGAAAGGTCGAGAGCTCATGCCCCATAACTACGTTTGCTAGAAGCATTTCTCAAACAGTGAAATGGAGACGCAATGAAGGTGATCTTGGTGGTGACATCTCTCTTGACAAACCTAAGCTGCCTGTTTTGTTACTAGATGCCATGCTGTCACTATTTTTGCACTGTCTCAGCTACCTGTCTCCTGTTCTCAAAAAGAGAAAAGAAATGAGCCAATTGGACCTGGCGTGAAGTGTGGAGAGCATGCAAAGACAGAGACTTTGGTGGTTAATGACACAAATATGCTCGCTGCTTGCCACTTTGAGGAAAATGAGATGGTGCATCCTCTCGCCTCCCTTTGCCATGAATCCAATGCCTCGAACAATAAGCAAACAACGGCATATGTGTGGTGGAAAGACAAGGAACGACACTGTACCAATAGTTCTGGTAATGACCAAACCAGTCAAGCCAGAGTTATTGAATAATTATAAGTTTTACATTCCAAAAAAACATACTGTGCAGATAATTAGGTAATTGCTGTACATGCAACACCTTTTTTCGTTTATATAACAAATAATTTGCAGCCACCAAGGTCGCACAAGAAGCACATCAAGTACGATGAATCGGCACTGGCTAGCCTTGACAGGTGGAACCGGCAAGCTTCTGCAGAAGGCGTGAAGTGTGTGTTTCTCTCTCTGCGCCAAGCCGACTCGCACAACAGAGGGTGTGTTGGCACCATGCCCTACAGCGTGATTTCACTGAGCTTCACTGAGCCACCCAAACAAATACTGTTTCACCTTCTGAAGAAATGCTCTGTGCCTCAAGGCCAATACAGCAGTTTTCTCTATAGCGGTGACCATCACACAAATGCTTCTCAATTCCAACAAGCGCATTTGATTGAGGAAATGCTACCAAAAAGACATTCTAAACTTCGAGAGACTCCCGAGATGGAACAGGATGGAGAGCAGTTTCTGAAGCATTAGACAATGAATGCATGTCACAGAAACACAGTGAACCCTGTTAATATTTCTGCTTGTCGACAGAATCCTTTTATTGCAGTAAAACCACGTATCTAAATATATAGGCTGTTTGGAGATAGTACTTAATTCAGGCCCTTATTGGCTGTTTTTCTGTTTTGCAAACAATTCGGTTCTAGCAGAAAAGAGGCATAGCAGGGGAACAGTCTACTACAGCTCTAAGTGCATGACTACGCTACTAACTTGTTATAAGACTATACATCAAAAATACATTTCGTGCACGGCGTGGGGAGTGCAACGTATTTTGCTTCTTTGGACAGACTCCCAGTAATCTACTAGCATTAGGAAACTAAACGACATCCGTGTCTTCACAATGTAGTGACGCAACATACAGGCTTCAACACAGGTGACTGCAGCTCCTTATAAACTTGTGATGCTAGTTGTTACACATCCACACCACAGATTCCACGACGGACGATCCGTGATATCGATGTTCACAAAACAAACTATTCAACATCATGCAAGCACACACGCGCACGCACGCGCACACACACACACAGAGGCGTCATTTTTCGCGGCCTTCAAGATGTGAGTTTTCGGTTACATGCGTGTTGCCGCGTTCGGTCACAACACAAACTAACCGTATTCCGTGCACAGACACACACATATACATCATTTGTAGATCCATAAATGTGGGCTTTGGTTAGATGCCGGCGTCGTCCGGTTCGAAGGCACTACAGTGTAGTAGGCACTTGCGAGCAAGATACACGAACCATTCGTTGACAACTTGATGCTGAACACGGAGGATCATGCTTCGCGCGCACGACGACTTCGAAGAAGAATACGCGGACCCTTCCTACGCGGCTACATCCATGGCGCAAAGTTTTTTTTTTCTTCACGACGCGAAGCAGCCGAAGCAGCTGCTGCGCCGCTACGCTGCTGCCACCGCTATTTTCACGTCTTTACTGATGTGCGGGAGCCGCTGTTGCGCACACCAAAATAATTTACCCACTTGCAGCCGTTTTTAAATTACAATACATGCATGTTCTTCAATCCTGTAAAACAAAAGTTAATAATATTATAACGCACGGTTATTTAAACACATTTGAAGATAGCCGGTCGCTACTGTCGCGGGAAAAACAGTCGCTGCAATCGCAAGTCATCTGAAACGAAACCGCCATTAAGCGACGGGAGCGAACAGAGCGATTGGAACGATTTTCGTCGCTGCAATCGCAGCATTTCGTCACTCGCCCGCGGCGCCCAACACCGCAGATAACGAGGAGATAGCGCAAGCTACTTGCGCGGGCGGAGCGGCGGTGACCACGGCGAGTGGCGAGTGACGAAAGCCGTGGGGGCGGCGCCATCGACGTCACAGACGCTCTTTTTCCGTCTATTTTCGGTTTCAAGGAGCCTCCCACTGGGAACTAATTGTTCGCGTAGCTCCGACATGCATTCCGCTTGTAGCGAAAAGTAACCAACCCTATAGTGGGGTAGGCTCTCCGGTGTGATCTAGTGGGTCTGGATCTAACGCGCACTGCTCGTGCTCGCCGCTCGCTCTCGGGGCTCGTGCTTCCAGCCGTTGAACAAGCTACCGGTCGGGTCTGACGCCAGCCTTCAATAAACGCCCTTTACAATTGGTGGAGAGTGTCTGGGTACCCTCACAACAACTTCGGCCTCTTTCTATGCCCCTGGAACTTCGCTCCCGCGCAGTGCCGTCTACCATGCCTCAGGACGCCGCCCAGCAAACGCCTCCCCCCGCACCGACCGCATGTCCCGGTGTCCCTCGTGTCCGAGACCCACCTGTCTTCACTGGCTCAGATGGGACCGACGTGGAGGACTGGCTCACGATTTATGAGCGTGTGAGCGTGCCCAATAGGTGGGACGAGGCAGGAAAGCTGAGCAACTTGATATTCTACCTCGCGGGTGTGGCGAGTCTGTGGTATAACAACCACGCATCAGATTTCCTGACGTGGTCCGACTTCAAGACCGCCATTGTCGACGTGTTCGGTCGCCCCGCCGTTCGTAAGCTGCAAGCAGAGCAGCGCTTACGCGAACGATCTCAGCAGGCCGGTGAGTCCTTCACGAGTTATATAGAAGATATCCTCGACTTGTGCAAGAAGGCCAACGCGACCATGTTGGAGTCTGAAAAGATAAAGAACATCATGAAAGGTATCGACGATGACGCCTTTACCATGCTGCTCGCCAAGAACCCTCGCACTGTGGCCGAGGTCATAACGCTATGCCAGAGTTACGAGGAGCTGCGTCGACAGCGGTTGATGACCCGTCGCCCTTCATCACGCGACGCCGATCTCGCTGGCTTGTCGGCCACTCCTGACCATTCCCAATTGCTCGCGGAAGTCAAGGCATTCGTGCGCGAAGAAGTTGCACGCCAGTTCTCTCTGCTGCCCTTTGCTCAACCGCAGCATGTTCAACAGCCGTCGACCACACTTCTGCCTCCCCTCCGCCGAGAGATTGAGCAGGAAATCGCAGGGGTCATGCCTGAATACCACCCATACCCTCCGGCCCCTGCACCACTGAGTCATGCTCCAGTTGTAGCCACGCCGCCCCAACCGATTCCTTCGGCTGTCCCACTTAGCTACGCCCAAGTTGTCGCTAGACCTCAGTCTTTCGAACTGGGTGTGCCGCCTCCGTACGCCGAAGTCGTTCCTAGGGCCCGGCTGCAGTCCAGCACGCCGTCGTATCAGCAGCCGCCCCGTCCGTCTCGTCCTGCAACATGGGTGGCACCTGCCCCAGCGAACCGATGGCGCACTCCCGACAACCGTCCCATTTGCTTTGCGTGTGGTTACGCCGGACACGTCGCACGTTATTGCGATCGCGTGCAGCCGCCTCGAGTCGCATCACCCGTCGCCAGCCGGTCCAGCCGCCCGTATTACGACCCACCTCCGCCTATGTCACCTCCTTTGCGAGCTGCTCCGTCTACCCGCCGGTCACCGTCTCCACGACGCCGCTCCTTGTCACCTATGCGGCCACGTGTGGTCGCCCGTGACCAGTAAAACTAGTCGCAGTCCATGAGGCAAGGGCTGCGACGCCATCGAACTGTGAAAGCCCTCAGCGCAGCCCATCGAACGTAATAGACGTGTTTGTCGACGGTGTTCGTGCATCAGCCCTTGTAGACACTGGAGCCGCCGTATCAGTCATGGACGCAAGACTTAGCCGCTTACTACGAAAAGTGACGACGCCACTTTCTGGGCTCTCCCTCCGTACAGCTAGCGCCCAAACTATTCGCCCTACAGCAGTATGTACAGCCCGCGTCGTCATTCAGGACATTCTGTACGCTATCAAATTCATCATAATTTCTCCATGCTCTCACGACATCATCCTGGGATGGGATTTTCTTTCGCGCCACGACGCCATCATTCATTGCGCACCTGCCGAGCTAGAACTCTCGCCGTTTTCAGACTTGACGCCGGCACGTGAACCATCGGCTTCGTACAAGCTACTCGTCCGAGACGACACCAGAGTGCCTCCTAACTCGACAACGGCTGTGTCGGTCTACTGCGCCGATGTTTTATCAGAAATTAAAGTTGTGCTATGATAATTCTTTTCCTTTAGTACAGGTGAGGAAACACAAGAAAGCTAGAAAACCATGGGTAACCCGAGAATTGTACAGAAGAATGCACGAACGTGACAGACTTTTTGATGCATTTATTCGTTCCAGGGACCTTGTTGTATTAAAGGAATATAAGAAAATAAGAAATAAGTTGACTTCGGACCTTAAGAAAGCCAGGAACAGTTATTATGAACATATGTTCACTACTGCATCAAACAATCCTAAGAAAATATGGAACATAGTTCGCGAACTAATGGGAAACCAGCAGAACATAAACCCATGTACTTTAACAATAGAGGGCGTTGAATATAGTGATACGGCTCTCGCTAACAAATTCAATGATCATTTTTTACGGACAGGGGGAGCAGCTCAGTCTAATGCTTCTTTAATGCATTGTGAAAAACTCGTAAACAATGACTGCTCTAATTCCATTTTCTTATCACCATGCACAGAAACGGAGGTTTATGACATCCTTAAGGCATTGAAAAAAGATTCTGCATCAGGAATAGATGATATAAAAGCAGTTCCAATTATAGCTGTTGCTGATATTATCACCGCTCCATTATGCCATATTTTTAACAGTGCTTTTACTAAAGGGGTCTTTCCTGATACGACGAAAATTGCTAAAGTGATCGTACTGCATAAAGGGGGCCCCGTAAATGATTTAAATAATTACCGACCAATATCGGTACTTCCGCTTTTTTCAAAAGTGCTTGAACGTCTCCTTAAGTGCCGACTAACTAAGTTCCTCGATGACGCACATGCCCTTGTAGATCAGCAGTTTGGCTTCCGTGAACATAGGTCTACGGAAACAGCTCTTGTGGAGGTGAAGGAAAAAATTCTTAGTAATTTTGAGAACAAATTATACACTGTCGGTCTCTTCTTAGACCTCAGAAAAGCTTTTGATTCGATTAATCATGTCATCTTATTTAATAAACTAACGTACTATGGAATTCGTGGGGTTGCTCTCAGCATGATTCAAAATTACTTCACCTCGAGATTACAATACACATGTTATAACGGGTTCTGTTCACAGATGAAAGAAATAACTCTTGGGGTCCCACAAGGATCAATATTAGGTCCTCTTTTCTTTATAATATATATAAACGACATTGTTAACATACCCCTTACTCCAAATATAGTTTTGTACGCTGACGACACAAGTT